>CM034061.1:3990417-4092470 GCA_019804595.1 Bruguiera parviflora | reverse complement strand
AACTTGAAAAACTAACTCGAACCTTCATGGGATAAATCCTTGTATGAGGCAGCTCTGATGTAGCAACAAGATACTGGATTGCTGTTTCATGTATAAGCTGAACATATTCAAATAAAAAAAATAAAGTGTGGCTTAGAATGTGAATGACAAGAATTAGACGAGGCACGAAGCAGCCGGAATTACGGAAGCAAGTTCACTGAGTTTAAGGAAGAATAAAGAGTGGCGCGATGGTATATGAAATAAAGTATAGTTATTCGGAAAGAAAAATTAACACCATCTTGCGGGGATAAGTGATAAGTCCAAGGAGGCAATTTACAATAGAATGTGTGTCGGCTACAATAGCTTCTTGTCCTGCACGCGTAAGCAGATAACAGAAAATGCGTTACTAAACCTCAGTGGAGTCATCGCTAACAAGAGTGTAAGCACATCGGGGTACAAGTCTGATTTCCCACAAGCTGGGAACCAAGAAAAGTTGTCCGAAAGCAACTTTACTCTCAAGTACCCATCTTTATTTTAGTTCACGTGCAAAGAAAGGGAGGGAAACTGAATGATACACATGCAACAGTAAACAAAAGAGACATACGATTCTTATCTGTGAATATTCCTGATCAAACCAGCAGTAGGTCGTTTAAAGTATCTTTATCAGAAACATCCTTGCTTCGGTGAGTTATGCCCTCCAGCCAGCAATAGGCATGCTTGCCTCACTGGAAAACGTAATGGGTGTTTAAGGTCTTTCAAAAACTTACCTTCTTTGCATCATTCAGGATAACAATCAGCGGAGTATTGAATATAATATGCCCAAAAGCCCGAACTAATATAGACCTCAAATGAATGTGCCCAAGCATTTGAATGCAGGACTAAATGGCTCTTCTAGCAAAACATGGGAGACGAGGGGCTCTTCGTGGCATCAGAGCTTGATAAATTAGCGCAACACAAATGGACAGTTAGCAATTAGTTCGGTAAAGAGAGTGGGCCTCGAGGAACCACAGGAAAAGAAGAATAGTAAAAAGAGTACTATTACTCACTTTTTCGAGTATTCCAACGTCAAAAGCCATGCAGTTTTCAATATGGTTCCATAGGTTGACCACAAATTGGAAAAAAACATCCCCAAAACCTTGATTTTTCTGGATCCTGAATCCATTCCAAAATTTTCAAATCAGCCCAAAATGTAATCGACAACATCTCATCCTCGTCCACCTTTGACTTTCCACAAATCAAAAAGAAAACAAGTAGGCAATAAAAAATATTTTTATTTATATATAAAAATATTATCATCATTTTATTTCATAAATTCTATCTATTTTAACTTACTTTTATAAGTTATAATATTTTCTTTTCATAATAATTAATAACTTATTATATATTTTATAATAAAAATAAAAATAAAAATATTAAAAATAATTTCTTATAATTAATAAATATTAAAATATTTGTAATGAAAAGAATTCTAATTTTTTATTTTAACATTTTCATATCTGTTGAAAAATTGTACATTAATTATTAAAGACAAAATATTGTTTTATTTTATGTCTAAGTAATGTTGTTTTTCTTTTGGTTAATTGATTTTGATTAAAATTAAAATTCAAAATTTTTAACTTTATAAATAAATTTAGTACTAATAAAGTATAATTCATTAGCATGTTTGGAGCATGCTATTATTTCATTAGCAGTCTTCTAAGTTTCAACATTTGCAAGGGGCACTCCCCTGGTTTACAATTATTGGGCTAATGACCCAATTATAAAGCTACATGGATATGAAAAATGGACCCTCTGGCCCAACCGTGTTTGTATCACAATCTTTAAAATGTTAAACATGTTTCACGAGATAGAGAAAAAAAAACATATGATTAGATGTAATATATATTTTACAGTGCGGCTTCGAATTTTCTGGCGTTGAAACGACGCAGATTCAAACAACTGGCATGTCTGGCTTTGAACCATCTCTTTCTCCTTTATCTTTTCGTTTTTTTTTTTTTAATTTTTATTTTGAACTCTCCAACAAATTATAAAAATAACCAAAATTAAGTAAAAATTCCAAATGAGCCAAAATTACAAAATTAACTTAAACATAAAAAATTGGTTGATTAATATGACAAAATAAGGTATCTACATTTAAATTAAATAAATACTTTAACATTTATATCTATAAGATTATTTATAGATAAAATATCTCATTATTAAGAGATAGTTAAAACTAAAAAGGAAACTAATTAAATGATATTTATTTAAAAACAATAATCTTCTAGATGAATTAAAAAAATAATTTTTTATGAAATTTTCATCACCCTATAATATAGTATAAATAAATCATGAATTCATATTTGATGAGATTAGTAAAAAGATAAAGTTGGAGAATTATGATGGCTTACAATTATCGTGGAGTAATCTGTATATTTATCTTATTAGTAGCTTTAATTCAAATGTGGGGCAATGGATTTACTCTTGCAACTGGGATTTCAGCCAAGAAAACCATACAGGTTACTTTGTTTATACTTTAATTTTGTAATTAACTCTACGTTTTGTGGTGGTTTCATCTGCTAAATGATTGACTTATTTTTTGTGGCTTTCATCTGTTTATATATATATTTTTCTTTTTCCCAGAGTGATGACGGTGATACAATTGATTGTGTTGATATCTATAAACAGCCAGCTTTTAGTCATCCACTTTTGAAGCACCATATTTTACAGGTAATTGATTATCTTATATAATCCCTCGATTGTTAGAAATTTTAAGTATAAATATGTAGTTAGAAATTATATATTAAAAAAGAAGAAAAGGAGAAATAAATTTCTCATAATTAAAAGAATTTAAAAATTTAAAAATTTAATATTTTGAATTGAAATATGTAATTAAATTTAAAATTTTATTATATACTTGCACCTTACTCAAAATTTTTTTAAAATTTTAAGTTCTCATATTTCCCATCAAAATTTATTTATTTGGTCTGTCTTGCCTGGATTACTAAAATTATACAAATAATTTTATACATATTAAATTTCTTAACAAAAATATCTAGACTTCAATGTTTAATTACTCTTCTAAATATATATTTTAATCCTCAAATTTTCATTTAAGAAATATTAAGTGAACCGTAAAAATATCATTATAATTATTAGATTGTGTATATATATATATTTTTGTGCAATCAAAAATTTTAATCATAATTTTTAATATAAATTATTATAAAATAATTACGGATAATTTTTTAATACTTTAAAAATTATTAATTATTATTTTAAAAAATATATATATTTTTGGGTATTTGGTGAATTTTTTTGTTTACTCCTTATTTTGGAGAAATGACAAAATGTACTGTAACTTTTTTTTTTCTCCCCTTAAAAACGTGTAGATGAAACACAACTCATATCCTGGAGAGCTTGAATCAAGAAACCTCTCTACCGAGCTCTTTCAAAGTTGGCACAAGAATGGAGAGTGCCCTCTGGGAACAATCCCAATTCTGAGGACACCCAATAAATTTGGCCCTCGTAAAGTTGCTCCACCTAGGAATGGACGCTTCAACACAAGCTTTGCGTCATCTCAGTCTTTGCCTCCGCATGAGGTACTTGAAGACCTACAAGTACTTCATATTACTTTTGTTTTTGGTGTAGTAAGATATATAACTCTTTTTGCAATTTTTATGTTGACTTCTTTTGGGAAAGATTATAATAGCTTAATTATTTTATTATGATTTGAAATTTATTAAATTGTAAAAATAATTTTTTATAAAATAAAATTAAAATTATATATATTTAATTTTTATTTAAATATCTTTTTTTTATATATTTGAGTTAAAGTTGTTTTATTTCATTTTATTAGATGTTTTGATTTTTGAGAACTAAAAAAATTTATTAAATTAATTAAATTTATCTTTTTATAAATAAAAATTATAATTTTTTTATAATTATCTTTTTTAAGTGAATATATACAATTCAAATAATTATTTTTTATCCAAAATTTTTGCATGCCCCTAGGATGTATATATAATTAAATCATGAGTTACGTGAAATATCTTTTTTTCTTTTTTCCTTTCACGAGATGAATAAATAAGTGTTTAATTATTAGGCTATTTCTTGAGACCATAGCCTGAAAAGAACTTTTGTTGTTGTGCAAAATTGTTGACGTTGTTTAGTCTCCTAAGGAATTCGTCTTTTCCATTTTTTTGGAGGGGGGGGGGAGAAGGGTGGTTTCTTGCTGCAAAATCAGGCTCAAACCATTTGTTGACTCCAAATGACAAGTCATGATAGCTCAAGTTCATCACGCTAATAAAATGTGTGTCAATGTCTTTTTTTTTTTTTTTCCCACTATTAGTATGCCACCGTTAATCTACCGGCTGGAAATTACTTTGGAGCACGAGGATCATTCAACGTCTGGATCCCCAAGGTTGCTGATACACCCTTAGCATTTAGTTTATCTCAATTGTGGGTTGTTTCAGATGTGCTGGAGGGTGCATTGAACACTATGGAGGCTGGTTGGATGGTGAGTTTTTATAGCTTGATTTTTTTCCCCCATATTTTCTTAATTATTTTTTCTAGCTTCTTTATTTACTTGACTTTTCCCCCCTCCATGTACCAATTAGTGTTCCAGGATGGAACAAAATTTGACCAATAGACCTAGATTAGCAAAGTTTTGAAGGGAAAGCTACGGTTCAAATTCCAACTTTCTCAAATTTCCACTTAGTAAGTGTTACTAACTAGCTCTTCTCTTAATAATTAACAATTTCAGGTTAAGCCAGGCGACAACAACGCAAGATTCTTCATCTATTGGACTGTAAGTCTAACTTACTTCATTGGAATCCCATAATTTGATTCTATTGTTTTGCTTAAAATTTTCGTTAGTTATATATCTCAAGACAAACTTGTGTAATTGTTCTTAATCAATTAGATTTTTATGTACATATTCTCTGCTTGGTTTCCAGAGCGATGATTACGAATCAACCGGTTGCTACAATCTTGACTGTCCTGGTTTTGTGCAAACCAGCCATACAATTGCGCTTGGAGCTAGGATAATACCAACATCCACCTATGCTGGGAAGCAATTTGAAGTGAAATTTACTATAAAGAAGGTAACGCACAAATTATGGCTGCTGTCTTAATACAAAAGAAAAAGAAAAGATTTGTTTTTCAGAATGCATTTTTTTTCCGACTTAGCCTCGAGTGATGATGCGGATATGTGATAGTGATAAGTGAGAGACATGTGATAAGATTGTGATAAATCACTCACCCACGTCATCAACCTTGCATTACTCAAAGTGATTGTTTCATTGACAAAGAAAAACTAATGTTTCAGGATCAGAAAACAGGAGATTGGGTGCTCCTGTTTGAGAAACATGTGGTGGGATATTGGCCTAAAGCCATTTTCACAACCTTGGCAACCTCGGCAACCTGGGCATCCTTCGGTGGAGAGATAACCAATACAAAGCCTGGTGGCCACTTCACAACTACTCAAATGGGCAGTGGCCATTTCGCTAGTGAAGGATATGGCAAAGCTGCCTACGTAGCCCATATCGGATACATTGACAAAGGCAGTGTCTTCAAAGATGCCAATAGACTTGTGCCCTCGGTTACATCTCCTTCCTGTTATAATCTAAGTTTCATCTATAGTCCCCAATTGGGTGATCACATTTACTTCGGGGGCCCTGGATTTTCTCCTCCAGGTTGTCAATAGATCAATCAAGCCATTGTTGAGGGCAATTGGTCTTGTGAAAATAAAATAAAATAAAACTATAAATTTATTTTACAAGCACAATGCGGTATTGTTCTTAAATGGAGAACATTTGCTCTTTTTTCCTTGGACTATTATTGAAGATCAGGCAAGAAAGAAAAGGGAACAATGGAGAAATTAAGAGAAAGACTTCCAAAAATAAATTGTGGTACTTACCACAAGTGCCTTGTCAGTCTGCAACCAGGAACCAACTCCTGACACGGACTTGCCAGAATAACTTGTAAGCAACTACAAATGGAAAACATTTTTTCTTCTTTTTTTTTTTTTTTGAGCCCTATGAAACGGTCTTGGGATGATTTGGGGAAATGTCATGAGATTCGCTTCTCTAATAATTTCTTAAGTGAAACCCTGATACAAAATTTGTGGAATTAATTTTTTCTCCTAAAAAAATTCTAAATCCGGACGTTGATTATATGTCTTTGATCGAACCCCCACAATGGGCTAGTTGACATATACCTGAATGCCAACTTATTCTTCACTAAAAATTTATCTCCTTGGAGACCTCTTTTTTTTTTTTTTTTGTTTTTTGTTTTTATTTATTCTAATGAGAAGTTAATAAGTTAAGGAAAGTTACTCTTGTTGTGCAACTCACGATTATACAGCTATGATTATAAAAAAGTCTTGTAATTAAATTATATTTGGTTTAAGAAAATTGCCGAATTAATATACGTAACTCTATTAAGGGCTTGCATTAAAAAGTCTCGTAATTAGATTATATTTGGTTTAAGAAAATTTCCAAATTAATATACATTAATACATTTATTCTCACATAAATTACTGACCTTTTCTTTTTTTACTTTTAACGTGGTATTCCATAACCATATCTAATCTGAGGGCTAGAAATGACGAAGCTCTTCAAGTTTGGGAGGAATCTCCACCGGCATTTCGGCTTTGACTTGTGCAGATATAGTTAGGGTTGCTCTTCCCGCAGGAGGCTAAAATTCCGGTGATGTTAACTTGATTATGTTTTTGTTTTTTCTTTACCTACTGTAATAATAATAATAATAAATAACAATAAGAACAACAACAACAATAACAATAACAACAACAACAATAACAACAACAGTGTAAGAATATGATGTCTTATAATATCTACGAGTCTAATTGCCTACTGGCTTGAGTTTTAAATGGAAATGTGGTTCCAATGCATTATTTGACGTGATATTAAAACTTAATTCCCTCGTTCTACCCGTCACTCAGCGATTAGATCATTTCTATATATTCAATTTAATCACTTGGGTCGGTGTGCCACAATCCTGGAAGCAATTAGAGCACCACGCATAAATATGGGAAATATTTAGGTATTCAATGCAATATATTCAAAAGTTATATCCAAATCCATGTTTACTTGGAAGCATTATAAACAACTTACTTAACCTACGACATTTTTCCAAATTGTTCATCGCGTACCTTACCTGCTTTTCCTGTTTTTCTTTTTTGTTTGTTTTTTTTTTCTTCTTTTTGTTTGCCAAAAATTGACTTAAGAGAGAGACTTTTGGCTTTGGACAAATTATTCTATAAGAATAAGACTCGAGATTCATGGGGTTAACGAAAGATTGACCAGAGGAGAATTGAAAAAGCTTTGTATATCAAGCATAATATATGGCTGGTGAATACCGTCCAGGCATTTCTCGACATTTCATATACTTGTTGCTGGCGTTAATACAATTTTGGAGCAATGAGTTTGCTAAGGGGGAAAGTTCTGCTGTTAAGAAAACCATAAAGGCATGAACAAGAGTATTGGATTTTGATCTTGATTTTTTTGGAGATCAATTTTAAAGTTTGCATTATTTATTCATTTATTTATTTGTTTTCATAGAGTGATGGCGATATAATTGACTGTGTCGATATTTACAAGCAACCTGCTTTCAGTGACCCCCTCCTCAAAAATCACAAAATTCAGGTAAATGTTCATCACAGAACCCCACGATTTTCTTTTTGGCAATAAATTTAACTTTAGTTTATCACTGATAAAATGCATGAAAAAAAAAAAAGTGAGATTCATGTTATAAATTATGGGAACTATTCACTTTCTTTTTTTTTTTTTTTTTGAGTCGTTCCTTTTTAATCTAATTGTTGAGACTAAGAGTACAGCGATTATACGCTAAGCTAGTGATAGATCTGTTTTTTTTTTTTGTTCTTTTTTTATTTTTTGGCCTTTTACATTTGTAGTTGGAATATCTTAGAGAACTTGAAGAAACAAAATCCTCCACTGATCTCTTTCAAAGTTGGCACAAGGATGGAGAGTGTCCTCTGGGAACAATCCCGATTCTAAGGTCACCAAAATTATTTGGCCGTCGGAATGGAAGGTTCAATGGAGGCTCTTTGGATCTTAATGAATTCGTCCATAATGAGGTACTCGGACACTTACAAGCACTTAAAAGTACACTTCTTTTATTATTATTATTATTATTATTATTTTATTGTTTTTTAGGGTGGAAGAAAAAAACCTAAATTCGATTTACACAAAACTTTCTTTTTAAAACTGTCTTTTTTATTGAATGTTAATACATTGTGAAAGAATCTGAATTCTTTTTCTATTGAATATAATTACCCAAGATCTTTGTATAAAATTTGAAGGCAATTTTGATTGCTTGTCTCTGCTAGGATAATAATGATTATAAAATCTCGTGCAGTTCAAAAAAAAAAAAAAAAATATATATATATATATATATATATATATAAATATATATATATATACATAAAACTTGGGGTAACATATTGCGATCAGTCCCTGAAAGTAACCTTTGATGTTATTCAACAGCAACTTTTATTTTGTTTAGTCTTGCAAGGACATGCCCTTTTTTTTAAAAAAATTTTATTTATTTATTTATTGGAATTGGAGGGCAGAACCCAAAAAAAGAATACTAGTGTGGGTCAACAATCATTTTAGGAGAGACTTACTCCAGAGCGATCTTGTTGCAAATTAACGCCCAAATCATTAAGAGGCAATGACAACCCAAATTCAACCCTATTCCATGGGATTAACCATTTGTACTCGAGCAAAACCTAATTCCAGGGATGACAATAATCCCATGCACAGGGCCGCCCCCATGGGAACAGGATAAAAGAAATTGACAGAGAATTAAGGTGGAAATTCTTGATCCCCAATTTTTTAATGGAGTCAGTACAAGAATGGTATTTAAAGTCTTCGTCCCGGCCCTGTTCCCGACTCCATTCGCATTCCTGTCATAATTGATAATTTACTATTTTATCTTTTTTGTAACAATTATATAATATTTTCTTAGGGGGACAATTTAGACCATTACCATGCACTTTTTTTCCATCGTGATGGTTAAAAGTATGCTAATGTCTTAATTTTTTTTTTCTTCTTTTTCTCCATTATCAGTATGCTCTAGGTTATCTACCAGACGGCGGTTACACTGGAGCACGTGCATCATTAAACGTGTGGAACACCAAAGTAGCTGATTTACCTGGAGAATATACCGCCTCTCGAATGAGGCTTATGGCAGGCTTGGGGGCCTCACTGAACACTATAGAAACCGGCTGGCAGGTACTTTTTGGAGATGCCAATGCCGTATATCCATATTCGCTTAATTATTTTTTCTATCTTCTCTTTATACCTCGATTGCTATTAATATTAATAATAATAATATTATTATTATTTTCATCGTATTAGAATGGGAATATTTGTTTACCTTCGTGAATGCGGTAATAACATAGTTATCAAACCCGCCTGGTTAGACCCGAAATTGGATCATTTTATCATTTCACAATTGACCCGATCAAAATTGTCCACATCTCCTGAATAACTATTCGTGCAACTTAGCCAGCAATACCCAGTTAGGACGAATATCATTATTCATGTAAAAAGCGACGTAGCAAACTTTCTAATAGTATAACCGAATTAATGACTGACTGTTTCAGGTTTTAAGCGGATACAACGAAGCAAGATCTTTCGTTTCCTGGACTGTAAGTCTAACTTGCTCCATCCCTGATCGAACTTGCACGATTGTTCTCAGTCAATTAGCAAATTTTTATGTTCAAGTTCTCTGCTGGCTTACAGAAAGATGGTTTCCGAAGAACCGGTTGCTACAATCTTGACTGTCCCGGTTTTGTGCAAATCAACCATAGAATTGCTCTTGGAACTAGAATACGGCCAATCTCCAACTACGGAGAAAAGCAATACGAAGTCAGATTAACCGTAAAGAAGGTAATGCACAAATTCAAGCTGCTATCTCTTATCATTATAAATAGCCCTTCCAAAAACGAGCTGTTACATTCAATAATTTTTCACCGTATAACATTAATTCTTATTCATTCTTTTGTTACAATACCACTTATCACGAGCTTGATGCTATACTTGTTTTCATTGTTCATTGAGAATGTGTAGCATTACTCACGACTTTATTTGTCCTTTTATTCGAATCCGAAATTTCAATCTGGATCTCATTTTTTCGTAAATTACTACAAATAAGGTTTTTTTGACCCAAGTTAAATTTTAAAAATTTGTTCACGATTCGCATAGACTGGTTGTTTAGGGTAAATTTTTGACCTTAACAAATAAAAATTAATGTTTCAGGACCAGAAAGAATCTTGGGTGTTCATGTGGGGCACATACGTAATAGGATATTGGCCTAAATCCGTCTTCACAAACTTGGCTGACGCAGCAACCACGGTAAGCTTTGGTGGGGAGGTTTCCGATACAAAGCCTAATGGCAACCACACAACTACTCAAATGGGCAGTGGCCATTTCGCTGGTGAAGGATTTAGCAAAGCCGCCTACATATCCCATATTGGTTACATGGACAATGGCAATGACTTTAAGGAAGCTGGCGATCTTTTCCCCTTTGTCACATTTCCTAAATGCTATAATCTGAATGTGATCAATAGTCCCGTTTTGGGTGCTCACCTTTACTATGGGGGTCCTGGAAAATCTATAGATTGTCCTTAGGGTATAAGAAGCGAAGGGAAAAAATATAGTGAAAATCAAGCCATCTGGATGTCCTCCATTTTGGTTAAAATAAACAATAAGTACATTGTACGACAACTACAAGCAATATTGTTTTGAAATGGAGATTATGCTCTCTTCTCCTTATAGTGTTGTTGAAGATAGCGTGGTGTGACGAGACGCTTCGTTACAGTAACTAGAGATCAAGTCCTGATACCGACGAACTATTTGAAAAAAGAAAAAAAAAAAAAAGTGTCATACCATCAATATTTTGGCCATAATTCATAAGCCCACGTATACAAATTAGTAACAATCTCCAACTCCAACCAACTCGCCATAGTGATTTATAAACATCTAGTTGAAACATCATCACCATATAGCTATCGGGTGAAATATCAACTTTTGATGAAGATTTGATATCAAACAGCATCATGTCGGAGCATGGAACAAATAAACTTGTCCAGGTATTGGTTACGTGTATATATACATACACCATTGACAAATCTGAGAAACGAAGTTTTGAAGTTGGACCCCATTCGGGCTTGCCCAAGTGGCCAGCGGCACTGCTCAGGATTTCACCCTCAGCCGCGTAAAACACTCCTATTTAAGAGCGAAAATCCCGTCATTGGGCAGGACTTGCCACAAGGCAAGTATTTGGGTCCCTGACAGCATAGAGTGCTAGGTATAACACTCCGTAGTGTCTAAACGACATACGAGTTGTGCTTCACAATCACAAGACCGAAATTTCATGCACACAAGGCATACAGATGTGTTGAGATTTTTAGGGAATTTTGGCGCCTGAGAGCTTATCTGGTCACTTTGTGCAATGCTGACACATTTTAAAGCTACAATATGCCCACTTTGTAGCTTTATATCATAGCTTATCTAGGAAGAGAGTTAGCTCAAGGTCCATTTGGCTTCCTAACTAGCGGGCCCCCCCCCCCCCAAACAAAAAAAAAAAAAGAAAAAAAGCTACAATATGCCACGAGGTACACCATGCCATCAATCTAAGTAACTGAAATAGGACGGAATGACTGTTAAAATCAAAATTAGAATTTGATGATTTAATTGCGTGAAATTAAGTGATATATTTAGTAATGAACTACTTGATGGGCTTTGTTGCAATAGTTGGAATCTCTAATTTTTTTCTTACAATCTGCAGGAGAGAGAAGGAGGGAGGACAGAGAAGAAAAAAAAAAAAAGAGGATTTTTAAAAATATTTTTTGTATTTTCATTTAACTGTATTTTTATTTTTAAATTTTAAATTTAATGATAGGTGACATGTTACACCGTCAATTTTAGCAATTTGCATTCAATAAATACGAGCTTGTTCCACATGTCAATGTATCCAGTCATAGTAATTTGTATTTAAAATATTCTATAATTACCAAATTGTGGGTTTTTAAAAAGTTAGATTAAATTTGTTAAGTTACCTAAAGTGAGGATTTTTTTTGTATATTAAAATTTAAAGTTATTTATTTATTTATTTTTCAAGAAAGTACGGAAAAGGTGAGATATCTCACTCTCGGTGTTAAAGAAGATATGACTCTCGTCTTCACCACACATATTTGAGGTTACCTTAAATGCACCTATGTTGAGATCTAAACATAGAATGCCTCCGCGAATCAGGCCATAGCAAGTAAGTGATCACCACCCAAAATCAGAGACCCAAAATAGCGGCAACGCATTAAGTTCAGATTAACGTTCCAACCCACGTTCGATTCTCCTATGTTTGATTTTTGTGTTGACACCCTGAAACTTGGGACAATGTACCCAATTGGGACAGTGTACCCAATTGGGTCCGACGTTGGTGAAGTTTGTAGTTTGATTTGAGAAGGGAAATTTTATAAGCCATTATTCGTCTTTCTGGTTCATTAACCAAGGAGAATTAAAATTTCAGGACCAGAGAACGGAAGCTTGGATTCTCCTGTTCAACCATCACGTGGTAGGATATTGGCCTAACCCCATCTTCACAAGCTCGGCTGATGCGGCAAATACAGCAGCCTTTGGCGGGGAGGTTCCCAATACAGAGTCATCGGGCCACTTCACAACTCTACTCAAATGGGCGGTGGCCATTTCGCTGATGAAGGATATCGCAAGGCCAGCTATGTATCCCGTACAGGATACATTGGCAATGGCAATGTCTTCGAGGATGCCGATATTCTCCCACCCCTTGTCACTTCTCCTTCCTGCCATGATCCAAGTATAATCAAAAGTCCCCAAAAGTCCCCTTGTCACAGTATTTATTATATATTTTTTATAAGTATAATAAATTTATTATCTTTAATAGCATATCTTTATATTGTTTTAGTTAAATTTTAGTTAAATTTTTTTATTTTTTTTCATGTATAATATTGAATTAATTTGGCATACTTTTTAAGTATGTCAAATTAAAAATCTCTCCTACGACTCATTTATCAAAAATACATACAAAGATTGCTCCATCATTGGCCCATTCAAAGATTATTTTTTGGGGTGGGTGGGGGGTGGGGGAGCTCTGTGCAAATCTTGGAATTTTCAAGACAAAAAGGCTTTAATAAGGGGTGAGGGGCAAGGGATAGGGGGGTCAATTCGATATAATGTTCTGATACCACAAGTTATTTGAAGACAGATGTCGTAGCCTCATTAGTACACTTCTAAGATCGTAAGATCCTACAATTCGGATTAACATTTTAACAACCATGCCCACTGCTGACCAGAATTTTTTGAGCCATCTTGGGAGGGAAAGGTTTTTTGATAGAAGAGATACCTCGTCTGACGATATGCAGGTGCTTAGCCGAAACATCACACACCAATAAACACAAGGCATGAAGTGGAGAGTGGAGAATGAAAGTTTGAGCATATTGATTATCCCACTTCATATGTTTCCACCGATAAAGATTGAGAGTTTGAGCATGAACAAGTATGCAGCTACATTCAACAATTTGTAGTTGATAATGTTTACAATCATATTCGTAATGTGGAATCGGATTTAGGCAGTGAACACAGTCAAATCCAATATCTTCACATTTGAAAGAGGATAACACCGATTTTAATCCTAAAATTTAATGACATTTCGCAATGCAAACCCTGTATTTATCGAGATTTGACTACTTGTACGCTGGCTTTCAATCTACTATCATACTCCTCCTTTGTCTAGACTCGCGATGATGAACTCAATGTTAAGTTGGGATTAATGCAGATGGAGTTGTTTGTCTTTTTATTTGAATTGGAAATTTCAATCTATATTCTTCTTCTTTTTTTTTTTTTTCCATCGAAATCAAATAGCAACAATTATTTGATTATCGTTCGTGATTTTGTAACATTTCGAGACGAATGCATATTGTAAATATGGATCAAGCTTCCAAACCAATGATTCTTATCGAGCCGGACTTTGTGGTCCACAAGAATGATCTTTATCGGGAAGAGATTTTTTTTTTCTTTGTTGAGTAGATAACTTTTTTTTTTTTAAGAAAAATAAACTATTATTCATCTTTCTGGTTCATTAATAAACGAAAATTAATGTCTCAGGACGTCAAGACAGGAGCTTGGATTCTCCATCTTCACAAGCTGTGCTGACGCAGCTACCACAGCAAGCTTTGGTGGGGAGGTTTCCGGTACAAAGCCAAGGGGCAAACACACGATTACAAAAATGGGCAGTGGCCATTTCGCTGGTGAATCATATGGCAAAGCCGCCTACATAGCCCATATTCAATTCATTGACGAAAGCAAGGTCTCCGAGGATGCCAATAGTCCCACTCTTATACCTTCTGTCACGAGGGAAAGTTGCTATAATCTGAAAGGAAACAATAGTCCCAACTTGGGTCCTGCCATTTACTTTGGGGGTCCTGGATTTTTCTCCAGATTGTAAGTAGAGTAGAAGGAGTGAAGGAAAAAAAACATAGTGACAACCAAGCCATCAGGGAAAACTTGATTTTGGTTATAGCATCATTATAGACTAGAATATGAAAGCCAACATATGCAAATTAGTATCTATCTCGGACTCCAACCAACTTGCTATTGGGACTTATAAACAGTTAGGAAGCAGAAAGCATTAATCACCGAAAAATCACGAAATTTTTATGATATTTTCGAAATCTATCATAACCTCTGTGTTTGATGCCTAATCTATCATGCCATGAATGGATTCACGGAAGAAACCGTTAATCCTCTTATGTGGCACGCTAACATGGCATTAAGGGACACGTCAACATGACATTAGAGGTCGTTGACACCAGCGAAATTTAAAAAAAGAAATTAAAAAAAAAAAGCTTGAAAAGAATATCAAAATAAGAAAATCAAAACAAAATATTCTGTAGTTGCCTCCTCTCCTTTATCTTCATCTCTTTTCCTTTCCTATTCATGTGGGAGTGTCATATTGAATTAAATTACTCTTCTTGACGAAGAGGTCAATGGAGGATGTGGGGATCTCGATCTCCACAACTAGGGAGATTTTGCAGTTGTTTGGAAAGCTGAAGATTGGCCACAAAAGCAAAAGAAATGGAGTTTTGTTTTTTTTTTTTTATTTTAAAAAAAAGATTAAGTAACAATACTTAAAAGCAATATGATAATAATAAAAAATATACACAAAATGCAAATTGATTGAGAACAATCGTGCAAGTTTGTGTTCACATGTAAACTAATAAAAATTTGAAGCCAAATAAACAAAACAAGATTATGGGATTCCATGTAGCACTTGTATAATGTAATTTCATGGATAAAGCAAGCAAAACTTACTGTCCAGTGGATGAAAAATCTTGCATTCTTGTCGCCGGAATTGACCTGAAACAGTTGATAAATAAGTCTACTACAGTAGTCAAAAGGCTTGCTCTTCCTTTTTTTCAGGTCGGATTTATACACATTATATATGTTAGGTTTATACACATTAATAACCAGTCAGTTTGATAACTATGTATGTGATACCACATTCATGGATGTAAACAAATATTCTCAATCAAATATGAAGGATGAAGAATAATCTAGTTATAAAAGAAGCTAGAAAAAATAATTAAGCAAATACGGATATGTCTTGTGCTAAACGTACCAGCCAGCCAGTCTCCACAGTGTTGAGCGATGGACTCCCAACGCCCGCCGTAACCCACATTTGAGATGAACTAAATTCTGAGGGAGCATACTTAAGCACATTTAATCATCATCGTGTTAGAAATGATTACGTTTTACTTCACTACCAATTGCTGATCCGAAGGCCCGCATATGTATTTATATAAGTACAGGTTGGTCTCAAAGTACCTCACGATTAACAGGCACACCATTAGATGAGGCAGAGCTTTCATTGAATCGTTCATTCCTTTGTGGAGGAACACGACGAGGGCTAAATAATTTGGGTATCCTTAGAATTGGGATTGTTCCTTGAGGGCACTCTCCATTCTTGTGCCAACTTGGAAATAGCTCAGCTGAGGATTTATTGCTTCAAGTCCTCTGAAATATGAGCTGTATTTCATCTACAATGTTAAAAGAAAACACACTAGATGAGTCAGAGCACATTTTATCATTTCTCCAAAATAAGGTGTAAAAAGTTCCCCAAAATGTACCCCAAAAAACGATATATTTGATTTTACCTATCAACAATTTACTAATCAGCTGAAGATAGACCAATTGGTTACATGTTGATGCCAACACACGTGATTCTTCGACAATAGATTCAAGGGATTATAGGATAATCAATTACCTGGATTGTATGGTTCTTCAGAAGTGGATGACTAAAAGCTGGCTGTTTATAGATATCAACACAATCGATTGTATCACCATCATCACTCTGGGGTGAAAAAAACTCACCAATAAAAGTCAATTATATGTGACCGAGAAAAAAAAAATCAATCGTTTAGAAGACGAAACCTTCACAAAACTTTGAGTTCATTACAGAATTAACATTTAAGCAAAGCCACCTCTATGGTTTTCTTGGCTGAAATGCCAGTTGCGAGAGCAAATTCATTGCTCCACACTTGAATTAATGATGCTAGTAAGATAAATATGCAGCCTCCTCGACGATAATTGAAAGCCATCGTAATTCCCCAGCCTTAGTTTTTCACTAATCACATTAAACATGAGTTGGTTTGGTGTTCAATCGACCATAAATACTAATCCGATCGACAAATTCAGATTATCTATTTCTTTTCTCTTTGCAATTTTTTTGGTATTCGCTTGATTATAGGTATAGATTTTATCGACTAACTCAAATTTTCTATTTCTTTTATTTTTGTAACTTTTTTGGTGTCCTAGGAACTGGTTCAGTCGACCAATCTAAATTTTTTGTTTCTTTTCATTTTTTTCCTCTTGTCTATTGACTCACCAATTAATATCATAAGTCAACTAATCCCAAATTTTTGCTAACTTTGAATCTTTACAATTCTTTCTATCTTTCATTGAGATCTCACCTAATACATTTTTATTAATAGAGATCTGATGGAGAGTAAGATTTTTGTCCCATTGTTAGATTAAATCAAATTTGAAATTTAAATACCTTTCTATAGTAAGTATGAATCAAGATAATAACTATATGAATAGAGACTGTACTTGCCTAACAAATAGTTATATCAATGAAGCATGACCACCACATTAAAACATAAAGTAATAGACTATAATACACGATCCTACTACTCTTAGTGATCTCCCTATAGGTCACAACTAATTCAACAATTCTTAACAGTCTCTTTTTTTTATTTTTTATGATGACCTGATGACCACCATAATTGATTAATGGGTAAAAGATAAAAAAGAAAAAAAATACAATAACATCCCTTGAATGTATGCTTTCTTCCTTGTTAATACAATCAAAGAAATAAGACAATGATCGATCAAACAAGACTTAATATCACTGATCATTCAACCAAAGGCAAGGTACAATATTAGAGCAAACATAAAGGAATCATATATGATAAAGCAAATAATAAATATAAATAGCAAAGTAACATTTTAAGATATGATCATCAAAAAATTAAAAGTTCAAAGGTTTGATTTGAGGTAAATAGGTGAAATTAAAAAGGTTCAAGAGCAAGGTAAGTAATGAATTAAAGTCTTATCAATCACTTTTCTCTCTCCTTTTTTGGCATCATCAAAATGAACTTGAGCAGCCTCTAGAGTTAAGATTTCATTACTTCCTTTTCTAGGAGCTCCCTCTAGGTGGACCTTCTTTCTTTAATAGTCCAAGGATAGAGGTTATTGCGGGATTGCATCATAAAGTCCTATAACTCTACCTTAATTTTATCTACAACATTCCTAAGCCCATTCACATTCTCCTTGACCTCATCAACTTCCTTAGTAAAGGAAATCATATCAACATTGGTGAAAGTCGGAAGAGGAGTTAAAGAACTAGCAGATTTTAGGGTTGTACTTGATGGCTCTAGACTTTATCTTGGCTCCGATAAAGATGTAAACCATTTGTCTTTACTTTTCCCCAAATACATTTGATTAAATGTAGTTGTACTAATGAATTGACCTAAGTTGACATAAGAAAAAGGGCTCTCCACTAATACATACACCGAGTTTTAGAAGTAGGTAACTTAAATGAATACTTTAAGGAAACTTTTGGATTGGTTTCTTTTACGTTTTCTCAATAACTTGTATAATGTTCTTTGACAAATTAAATTTCCCATTCTTCAACAAGTAGTTTAAAAGGCCCAAGTCAAGAAAAGTTAAATAGTCATGGTGACCACTTTTGGGATTAATGTTACAAGCATCAATTCTTTGTATAGTCCTTGACTTGAGTGCTAAGAAAGATGCCTTAAAGGGCTTCTTGATATTGTCAATTTCTATATATAGTTTAACTTATCCTTCTAACATAATACCCATTTTCTTATAAGCACTTAACTTACCTACATTTCATAAATCAGGCCATGTTTACAAAGAAATACTTGATCATCTTGGAGTAAAATTCTTCTCAAACAGTGATAAACCTAATCCATTTTTGGAAAGCAAAACCATCCAAGAAACCATTCAATTCAAACTTAACTAAACAATTTAGGTTCAATAACTTACAAGGATTTACACTTTATCTCTTATACTTGTAAAAATCATTCTTATTTTGAAAAGTTCTAAACAGGAAACTATAAGTTAGAGGATGATTAACTTGGTGTGGTAACCATTTATAGTGATGGGTTGGATGGTGATGTCATAGGTTGTAGTGTCGGAGATGATGAAGGCTTAAAAATTGTTTTTGATAAAGAAGATGGTAACCTTACACTTTTAGATTTTGCATTTAATCTTCTTTTAACCACTTACTTAAACCCCTTAGCAGGTGGTTAGCTTAGGTGTTTCCTTAAGGATCAACAATTTGAGGAGAATGAGGAGGAAAAGGAATTAATAGTGGTGAGGAATCAAACAATTTAGTGTTGAAATATACTTAATAAAGACTTTCTGCCTTGGAATAGTGATCATTAATGGCATTATGAGAGAAGGAGGAATAGTGGCAGCACTTTGTGTCCTTGTGTGAATTGATGTTGATTTCTTCATATTTGACTTCTTTTTTTTCAAAGATATTATAGATTTAGGTGTCATAGACTTAAGTTGAAAGAGATTAATCTTTTTGGAGGTTAATTACACTCACATTAATGAATCTAGGGTTTAGGTTTTGAAAAAAAAAAAAAGATTTTGAAAAGAGAGATTTTTGAAATTTAAAGGAAAAAACTATAAGGGCAATTTTAAACTTAACATCAATTGATTGGAATAAGTCTTGGGTCAATTGCTTACATTAGTTAACCTATACTTTCAATTTGTTTGATTAATTCCACTTAGAAAGAAAAGATTGATTTTCACATTTCAACCATAACATGTCTAAACAATCATACAACACATATAACCATACCTTAAAACATATAAAAACACATCAAATTATAATAGTCATATAATTAAGAGATCAATCTGACTCAATCATACATAATTTCTCTCTAATGGTTATAAACCTACTTAAAGTTTTGGTAAAAATATCAGTTAATTGTTCTTTATTGTTCACAAACTCTACGTACATAACTCCTTTGATTGCATAATCCCTACTGAAATGGTGCATTAGGTCAATGTATTTGGTTTGGGTATAGTGTATAGGGTTTTTTGTCATATTGATTGCACTTGTATTATTGCACTTGTATTATTGCACTTGATAGGCATATAAGAGTAATGCAATTTGAATTCCTCTAAGGTGTGTTTCATCCAAAATAATTGAGTACAAGTTCCTACTGCCATTTACTCTACTTCACTTGTAAAAAGAACAATTAAACTTTAATTTCTACTACATTATTAGACTAATGCTTGGCTAAAAAATTAACATGCACTTATAATACTCTTTCTCTTAATTCTATGCCCCGCAAAGTCTGAGTTTGAGTCTAAGTCTAAGTTTAAGTAACCAATTAAATCAAAGGTTGATCTTTTAGAATACTAAAGTCCTAAACTCATGGTTCCTCTCACATACCTAAGCACTCTTTTAAAGGAAACTAGTTATGACTTTATTGAGTTAGATTGAAATCTTGCACATAAATAAATAGCAAACATCAAGTCTAGTTTACTAGTAGTAAGATAAAGAAAATTGCTAATTAAACCTTTATATTACTTTTCATCAACAATCTTACTATTTATATCATTTTCTAACTTTGGGGAGGTAGTCATTGGAGTGTTACAAAGTTTGGAATCATCTATGTCAAACTTCTTCAATAGTTCTTTTGCATACTCGGCTTGGTTGATGAAGATTTCATCCTTTGTTTGATTGATTTAAAGTCTAAGAAAGAAGTTTAATTCTCCCATCAAATTTATTTCAAATTTTCTTTCCATACCACTAACAAGCTCCTTACACAATGAATCATAAGTAACACCAAATATGATGTCAACATGAATTTAAATAGTTAATAAATATATACTTTTAAATTATCGTAAAAAGAGTAGTGTCAACTTTACTTATAGTATAATTCTTTTCAACCAAAAAAGAACTTAACCTTTTATACCAAACTCTTGATACTTATTTAACCCATACAAAGTTTTTGTAAGCTTATACATATAATTAAGGAATTCTTTACTCTTAAAACTAAAAGGTTGACCAACATAGACTTCTTTCATGATATAGTCATTAAGAAATATGCTCTTTACATCCATTTGGTATAACCTGAAATTCTTATGTGATACAAATGCATACAACATTCTAATGACTTTTAACCTAGTAATAAGGGTGAAGGTCTTATCATAATCGGTACCTTCTTTTTAATTATATTATTTTGCAACTAATCTTGTTTTATTTCTTACAATTTTGCCATTTTTATCAAGCTTGTTTCTAAAATCCTACTTGGTTCTTATGATAAGATGATCATTAAGTCTTAGTAACAAAGTCCAAACGTTATTTTTCTTAAATTGGTTTAGGTCATCTTTCATTGTATGCATCTAAGATTAATAAACCAATGCATCACGTATATGTGTTACTTCTATTTGTGAAACAAGTGTTATAACATTGATGTTCCTAAATGCAAATCAAGTCCTTAAAAGATTATAAGGTCTACCAATTATTTAATACTAAAATGCCTTTCTAATATTCATTCATTCTCTTAAAGCTTATTAAACAATATTGTTATGATTGTTATCTTTTGAAAAATTAGACTTACTTAGTTCAATTTGTTTACTCTGCTCCATTAGAACATTACTAAAATATTGTTGATTCTTAAATGATTCATTTCATTTACCTTTTCCAGGCTTTTGCTTGTCTTTCCATAGTCATCTAACTCTTCTTTTCTAGGACAAAAAAGGTTAATTTCATCAAATCCAACATTTATGGACTCATTTACAACAAATGACTTTTTGTTAAACACCTTATATACCTTGTTATTGAAAGAGTATTCTAAGAAGATACCTTCATTTACCTTAAAATCAAACTTACTTGGGTTATCTTTTGTGTTTAAAATATAACACATGTAACCTAAAAAAATATTGAAAGTTTATTCTAAACTTTCTCTTATTTTACAACTTATAAAGGGTCTTTATGAGGATAGGATAAATGAAAATTCTATTAGATACATAACAAGTAATATAGACTATTTATGCTTAAAAGTGTTGAGGAAGGCTATTCTCATTTAACATGGTTTTAGCTATCTTTTGCAAAGTCTTATCCTTCTTTTTAACTACTCCACTTTGTTGTGAAGTTTTTGGAGTTGAAAATTTCTCAAAACCTTTATTCTCAAGTTCACAACCATGATTACTTCTAATTAAAATGATATGATACCCCTTTTCCTTTTATACTTGCTTATAAAACCTCTTACATGTTTTAAGCACTTATTTTTATAAGTTACGAATATAACCCATGCAAACCTACTATAATTATTTATAGTGACATATACATATGATTTACTACTTAAAGATGAAATGTGAGTAAGATCAAATAAGTTCATATATAATAGTTGTAAAAATCTAATAGTAGATACTACATTTTTGCTCTTGAATTTTTCCTTATCCATTTAGAATGCATCACACACATTGACTTTCTCAAATTTTACTTTTAGAAGACCTTTTATAAAATTGTATTGGCTGAAATTTAATAGTTACTTTATACTTACATGACTTAAGTTTTGATGCCACATTCATGATTCTTCACTAATAGAGGCAAAGCACTTAACATCTTAGTTAGCCAAAGTGTGCAAATCAATAATATACACATTTTTTGATCATATAACAACAAATAAGAAATTATTTATTTTGGAATAAGCAACATAATATGAATTTTGCTTAAATGATACCTTATAACCATTATCACATAATTGATTATGACTTAATAAATTAAACTTAAGTCCTTTGACAAGTGAGACATTGTCAATTGTTAAGTAATTTTTCTTACCTATCTTGCCAATGCTAATAACCTTATCTTTGGCATTGTCTCAAAATATCACTATTTCACCATCAATTATCTTAAAGGAAATAAAATTTTTGTGATTCCCTATTATGTATCTATAATAACCATTATCTAGACTTCATCTTAAATTACACAAATATTGCATATGATCATAGTCACCACAAATACATCATTTAACATGATTTCTAGAATGGTATTTATATGCATAAGGATCATATTTATCATGATTATGCTATCTATCATGAGAATTTATATGTCTACGAGATGTCTTAGGCTTTTATATGTCTTTCATATGTATATATGCATACTTTTGTGATGTCTTTATACCATGATATGATGCATGAGCATTTTATGTGTTATGTTACCAAATACTTATCTACTAATGTGAGTATAATTTGTCTTGTCTTGAGAGACTTTGGGTTGATATGCATGAGACGTATATCCCAAACCACCCTTCTCATTTTAAGGTTTTTTAGAGTAAAGTAGTATGTCTAGTTTATCTTTACTTTTAGTAAACTTAGAGAGAGACTCTTGAAGTTTTAAAACTTCTTTCTTAAGATGAATATTGTCATTTAAAAGTTTCGTGAGTCTTTTCTCATTATAAACATTATCCAACTCATAATTTTTCTTAGTTAGTGACTTGATCTTATCTTTTAGAAATTCATTCTCAACTTATAGAGAAGAAATCTCACTTTTCAAGGATCCAACTTTAAGTTTCATAAAAATATTCTTAATATAAGGACCTCTATTCTTGATAGTCATGTTTTTGAATTTCCTATTCATCTAATCTAATGTATCATATAATTCATTAATCAAAGACTTTTTACCATTAAAGGTATTACAATTAGAATTTACCTTATCTTTTATAGCCATAAATGTCAAGTTAACTCTAACATTATCAAAATCACTTTCTAAGTCATTTAAGTCATCCTAAGTAGATTTAAGTGTTTTTTTTTTTTTTTTTTTTGACTAAGTTCCTATCCTTCTTCTTATTTGTAAGACAATTATGACTAATATAACCAAGTTTGTTATAGGTATAACAAATGATCTCATCTTTGTCACGGTCTCTTGCCACTTTGTTTCTTCTTTCTCTAAAGTTATATGATCTTTTTGATTAGCATGGTAAGCTCCTCTTTATCTTTTTGATCCTTTTGATCACTTTTATCATCATTGTTACTTTCTTTGAAAAAGGAGGCTCTAAAAGCCACTCCTTTTTTGTTTCTTTTCAATAACCTTCTCGATAAAGGTTATATTATGTGTCAATGGAGACAATATCAACTCATCCAAGCTTAGGTTAAGTCTTTGAATTTAGTATTTGTGATTGTCTTAAGGTTATTAAGTGTATTAATGATATTTGTAAACCTCACATACATCTTTGAGATTGTTTCATTACTCTTTGTTTAAAAGAGTTTTTATTTATACATGAATAAGTTAATTTTTGTATCCTTTACTTGTGATGTATCCATATGGATGATTTTGAACTTATCTCATATCTCCTTTGATCGCTTAGCAAAATAACTAATAATAAAAATAATTAAATAAATAATATATATAACTAAAAGTAAATAAAAGAAAAGAAAAAAGAATGTACACAATAAGTAATTTATAGTAATTTAATTCAAATCAAAAGTATACAACTTACTCCTCAAGATAACATTTAATGTCTTAAATTCAAATTAACATTCAATGACACATCAAAAGACTTGGAATTAACGGAGATTTAAACGACCAATTAAAATTTCTCAGCCTAATACTCTCTTACCTCTTTTCTTTTTTATTTTTTTCATAAATTCAATTATTTTGTATATATTCCCGTCAGAGATTAATATGCAATTCATTCGTAGGCCTCATGCGATAGCTTAAACCTTTGGATCGAATAGTTTCTTTATATGATATCAAAGTCTTTATTATTAACTTTTCTAACGAAGAGGTTTGAAATTCTAATCACACTGCCCTCATTTTGCACTTCATTCAAGTTTTTAGTCGAATTTAATATGCAATCTATTCTTGAGTCTCATCCAATAATTCATGCTCAAGCTCTTATTTCTCATCGGTAAAAACGTATGAACGGGGATAATTAAGAACATTGGTACAGTACGTGGAGGTCCGGAACAAATTGGGGACTAATTCAACTATTCACTTCATGTTCGCCCGTTTACCAGTGTGTGATTTCTCGGGAGAATAACGTCGTCGACGACGGTTAAATGTAAAACTAAACCCTCCCCATAAATCTCGTTCGAGAAAATATTTGTTGATTACGAGGAATCCTTTTTGGAATACTCCGGGATTGTTAGCCTGCCTCCCACTGCTGGTAGCCTCACTTAAAACGTTGAATCCACTCGAGAGGATTTGAAATTAGCAGCGCATGCCTAACCCAGGCAACGCCAAGTTTGCTTTTGGTGCTGGACTAAGCATAGATCATTAGAGAAAGCATCTCGTTCGACAAAACATTTCAGCCAAGCACCTACATATCGTCGGACGGGATATCTTCCGATCATAAAACCTTACCCCATGTCGGCCACCCAATTAGCTCCAATTTCAAATCTTCTTTCTTTTATTATTATTATTATTATTATTATTATTATTATTATTTCAGTCTCACGGAGGACTCGTATGCCATTTAGACACTACCGAGTGTTAAACCTAGTCCTTTGGATTAATACTAATTAATTTGCGTAGGTGGGCTTGAAAATTCATCAGGTCAGTCGATATGCTGCTATGACACCATTCTTCAAGCAATTTGCCGGTGTCAGCGCTGGATCTCTGGTCTTTGAGACTAAGATTCTCCCCATACAACCTAACATTTAACAACGACAAGAGAGAATATTCCCCATTTCAAAACATTATTGCCTAATGGTGGTCGTACAATGTACTTTTTAAAGCCAAAATCAAGGTTTCCCAGATGGCTTGATTGTCACTATATTTTTTTCCTTCACTTTGTCTACTCTATGGACATTTTGAATTATATCCAGGACCCCCAAAGTATATGTGAGAGCCCAATTGGGGACTATTCACTGTGCGGAGGTCATAGCAAGCGGAATATGTGACTGATGGTGAGAGACCAGAGGCATCCTTGAAGACATTGCCTGTGTCAATGTATCCAATATGGGCTAGGTAGGCAGCCTTGCCATACCCTTCAAAAGGGTAATGACCACTGCCCATTTGAGTAGTTGTGTGGCGGCCCTTTGGCAACGAATTGGAAACCAAACCACCGAAGATTAGCGAGGTTGCCGCGTCAGCCAGGTTTGTGAAGACGGATTTAGGCCAATATCCTACAAATTGGTTTTGAAACAGGAGCACCCAAGCTCCCGTCCTCTTGTCCTGAAACATTAGTTTTCCTTTGTTAATGAACCAAATAGATGAACGATCGCATGAAAAAAAAAAAATAATAATAATAATAATAATCGTGTTCGATATCTTCTTCACTTCTTCTTCTTCTTCTTCTTCTTCAAAAACCCAAAAATGGAAAAAAAAAAAGAAAAAAAAGGCCAACTTTTCCCGATGAATCATATGCTTGGAAGCTTGACACGTCTACAAAATGGATGAGTCTAAAAATGTCATAGGATCAAGACCAACGTTTTCAAAGTTTAACTAGGGCAGAAATATAATATGATTCATTTAGATGAAAAAACCAATGACTCGAAATTTCCAACTCGAACGAAAGGACACACAACTCCGCCTGCATCGGATCCAACTAAACTTTAGATTTGCTTGACGGTCTTAAGCCCAGATAAAGAGTAAGGATTAGGCCAGGTTAACGGCTGGCGTAAATTCTCGAATGTCACACTTTTTTGTAATGGTTATTTATAAGAGTATAAGATAGCAGCTAGAATTTGTGCGTTACCTTCTTTATAGCTAGCTTCACTTCAAATTGCTTTCCACCGTAGGTGGAGACTGGTTTTATGGCAGCTCCAAGAGCAATTCTACGGCTCGATTGCACAAAACCAGGACAGTCAAGATTGTAGCAACCGGTTGATTGGTAAGAATCTTTCTGGAAACCAAGGGGACCAAATGTACATAAAATGCAAATTGACTGAGAACAATGGCGCGAGTTTGTCTTGAGATACTAACTAATGACAACTTGAAGTCAAAAAAACAAAACGAGATTATGGGATTCCAAGTGGCACATGTATAATATAATTTCATGGATAAAGCAAGCTAAACTTACAGTCCAGCGGATGAAAAGTCTTGCATTCTTGTCGCCGGACTTGACCTGAAACAATTGATAATTAAGTCTATTAAATTAGTCAAAAAGTTTGCTCTTCTCTTTTTCAGATTAGATTTATACACATTAATAACCAGTCAGTTTGGTAATCATGTATGTGATACCACATTCATGGAAGTAAACAAATAATCCCAATCAAATATGAAGGATGGAGAATAATCTAGTTATAAAAGAAGGTAGAAAAAATAATTAAGCAAATACGGATATGTCTTCTGTAAAACGTACCAGCCAGCCAGTCTCCATGGTGTTGAGCGATGGACTCCCAACACCAGCACTAACCCACATTTGAGATGAAGTATATTCTGAGGGAGAATTGGATACTTGGGGGATCCACACGTTGAATGATCCGCGTGCTCCAATGTAACTTCCATCTCGAAGAGCAGCTGTAGCATACTAACAACGGGAAAAAAAAAAAAAAGAAAGGAAAAGAAAAAGACATTATAACACATTTAATCGTCATGATGTCAAAAATAATTACGTTTTACTTCACTCCAAATGGCTGATCCAAAGGCCCGCGTCTGCATCTATGTAAGTGCAGGTTGGTCTCAAAGTACCTCAGGAAAAACAGGCGGAACAATAGATGAGTCAGAGCTTTCATTGAATAGTTCATTTCTTTGTGGAGGAACACGACGAGGGCTAAATATTTTGGGTGTCCTTAGAATTGGGATTGTTCCTTTAGGGCACTCTCCATTCTTGTGCCAACTTTGAAATAGCTCAGCTGAGGAATTTCTTCCTTCAAGTCCCCTGAAATACGAGCTGTATTTCGTCTGCAATGTTAAAAGAAACACACTAGATGAGTTGGAGCACATTTTATCATTTCTCCAAAATAAGGTGTAGAAAGTTCCCCAAAATGTACGCTAAAAAACAATATATTTGAAAGTAACTGTCAACAATTTAGTAATCAACTGAAGATAGACCAATTAGTTGCATGTTGATGCCAACAGATTTGATTCTCCAACAATAGATTCAAGGGATTATAGCATAATTAATTACCTGGATTGTGTGGTTCTTCAGAAGAGGATGACTAAAAGCTGGCTGTTTATAGATATCAACACAATCGATTGTATCACCATCGTCACTCTGGGGAGGGAAAAACCCACCAACAAAAGTCAATCATTTATCACCCCAAAAAGAAAAAGTCAATCGTTTAGAGGATGAAACCTTCCCAAAACTTTGAGTTCATTACGAAATTAACGTTTAGGCAAAGTCACCTCTATGGTTTTCTTGGCTGAAATCCCTGTTGCAATAGCAAATTCATTGCCCCACACTTGAATTAATGACGCTAGTAAGATAAATATGCAGCCTCCTCGACAATAATCGCAAGCCATCGTGATTCTCCAGCCTTAGTTTTTCACTAATCTCATCAAACATGAGTTCATGATGTTATATTATATAATAGGGTAATAGTAGTAAAAGTTTTTGCTTTGACAACAGGGGAAAACAGGTAGGTGGGGCAATTTCATAAATGAGTTCGCTTTTGTCTCTGACAAGATTCTCATATCTTAAATGCTAACTAATCTTGCAAATTTAATGTCAAATTGAATTAACTTTCAATGCAGCTTTTCCTTGGTATCTGATGCTTATCGGTTACTTTTCCAGTAACTAGTTTGTTGTATTTGTCTATAAAACAGTTGTAACTCTTTTGTATATATAAAAAGGAAGAGAGCTCAAGATTTAGAAGAGTGATTATAATAAAGAGCAAGAGTTTTAGAGTAAAAAGTTGAAATTGTTAAAAAAAAAAAATTCTCAAGTTGAAATTGTAAAAAAAATAGGAGTATTATAATAAAAAATGATTGAATATAAATTTTTAATTTTAATGTTTATTTTAATTTTTTATATATTTAATATTTATCTTAATTCTTCATATATTTAATGTGTATTATTTATCATGTTAAATCTTCGTACGATTATAAAATTTTTTCTTTAATTTTATCAAAGTTATATAAATATTTATCAAAAACAATAGAGTAAAACTTTCCAAGTATTATAACTAAATTAATAGTTAATGGTTTGAGGTCAAGGGCAGCGACAATAATATAGTAAGATTTTTCGTTGCCTGGACTGTATGTCTAATTACTCAATCCCATAATCTGATTCTATTTATTTTGCTTCAAATTTTCAGAACTTTTATACCTCAAGACAAGCTTTGCATGATTTTTCTAAGTCAATTGGCATTTTTTGTACATCTTCTCTACTTGGTTTACAAAGACAGTTTCAAAACAACCGGTTGTCGGAATCTTGACCATCCTGGTTTTGTGCAAGCCAGTCATACAATTGCTCTTGGAGGTATCTTAGAGCCAGTCACCACCTATAGAAGGATGCAGTGGTAATTGAGAGTGACCATAAAAAAGGTAATGCACATAATTTACCTACTATTGAAATGTTCATTACAAACAATTGTGACATTAAATAATTTTTAACACATATAACAGTAGCTATCTCACAATCCTGCCAAGAATTATTTTATGCCATAATTGTTTTAATCTTTGTTGATTTTTTTTGAACTTACATTCACCTTTCAACATTTTAGCTCAAAGAATTACACAACAAAATAAAGTAGCTAAAAGGAAGAATTTAACATTGCAAGAGATGAATAGAAGAACTAGGTTAAATGATTATAACCTCTCTCAACACTTTTGGGTAAAAGTGGTTCATAATTTTTGCTATGTGTCTAATAAAATTTTTATTTATCAAACTATTACAAAGATCTCTTATAGGTTGCAAAATAAGAGAAAATTTAAAATAAACTTCCTATATGTCTTTGATTATAAATGTCATATTCTAAACATGAAGAATTACCTAAGAAAATTTGATTTTAAGGCAAATAATGATATCTTCTTGGAATACTCTTCTAGTAGAAAGACATGCAAGGTGTTTAACAAGTCTTTTGTGGTAAAGAAGTTGATGCATGCTGCATTTAATGAAACTGACCCTTTTTCTCATAGAAAGGAAGAGTTATATAATCGTACAGGTATAAGCAAAAGCTTAGAGAAGGCAAATGAATCATCAAGAAATCAATAACATTCTAATGATGTTCAAATAAAGCAGAGTGAACAACATAAAGTAAATGAGTATAATCCTTAAAAGTATGGTAATCATGATAGTGTTATTCAATGAATTCCAAAGAAATGGAAGTATGCTAGAAAGACATTTTAAGATTAAATTATTGGTAGCCTTTTAATCATTTAAGGACTTAATTTGCATTTAGAAATACTAACATTGTAATACTTGTTTCACAAATAGAACAACACATATAGGCATTTCAAAATTAAATTATTAGTAACCCTTCTAATTCTTTAAGGACTCAATTTGCATTTAGAAATACTAATACTACAATACTTGTTTCACAAATAGAATAACACATGTAGATAATGCATTAGTTAACTAATCTTAAATGCATGCAATAATGATAAAATTAACCAATTTGAAAAAAAAAAGATTTGGACTTTAATGTCAAGACCTAATAATCATACTATTATAGGAACCAAGTAGGCTTTTAGAAATAAACTTGATAAAAATAGTCAAATTGTGAAAAATAAGATAAAGTTAGTTATCAAAAGTTACAATTAAGGAAAAGGTATTGATTATGATGAGACTTTCACCCTATTGTTAAGCTAGATGCTTTTAGAATGTTACTTGTATTTACATCACATAAGAATTTCAAGTTATGCCAAATAGATATAAAAAGTGCATTTCTAAATGATTACATTACAGAAAAAGTTTTTGTTGATCAACCACCTAGCTTTGGAAATAAAGAATTCTCTAACTATATTTACAAGCTTATAAAAGTTTTATATAGTTTAAAATAAGTGCTAAGAATTTGATATGAAAAGTTAAGTTCTTTCTTCGTTGACAAAAATTACATTAAAGGTAAAGTTGGCATTACTCTTTTTGCTAAATAAAAAGTTATTAATTTATTGATTGTTCAAATTTATGTTAGTGGTAACATATTTGGTGCTACTAATGAATCATCATACGAGTTTGCTAATGACATGAAAAAAAAATTTGAAATGAGTTTGATGGGAGAATTGAACTTCTTCCTTGAATTTTAAATCGAGCAAACAAAGGATAAAATTTTCATCAACTAAGTCAAGTATGCAAAGAAACTATTGAAGAAGTTTGCCATATATGATTTCAAACTTTGTACTACTCTAATGACCACTTCTATAAATTTGGATAATGATATAAATGATAAAGTTGTGGATAAAAATCAATCTTTATCTTACTACCACTAAACTAGACTTAATGTTTGTTATTTAGTTATGTGTAAGAATTCAATCTAGTCTAAAATAATCATACCTAATTACCCTTAAGAGAGTAACTAAGTACATAAGAGAAATCATGAGCTTTAGACTTTGATATCCCAAAAGATCAATCTTTGACTTGGTTACTCATATTTAGACTTTGTAAGAGATAGAATTAGGAGAAAAAGTACTTTAAGTGCATGTTAGTTCCTTGGTCAAGCCATAATTTCATGGTTCAATAAAAAGCAAAATCTAATTACTCTTTGCATAATCGAAGTAAAGTACATAGTAGTATGAGTTTGTTATACTCAATTACTTTGGATAAAACAAATTTTAAAAAATTTTAAATTGCACTACTCTTATATGTCTGTCAAATATGATAATACAAAAGCAATTAATATGACAGAGGTCTCTATACACCATGCTTATATTAAGCACATTAACTTAAGACACCAATTCTTTAAGAATTATCTACTTAAAGGAGATATGTCCCTATAATTTGTATACATTGTAGATTAATTAGTCAATATTTTTACCAAATCTTTAAGTAACAATAAATTTGTAACCATTAAAGAGAAATTGATTAAAATTAAGTTAGATTAATTTGTCTATTTTATGATTGTTGTGATTTAATATATTTTATGTGTTTTATGGTATAATTATATGATTATCTAGATATGTTATATTTGAAATGTAAAAATTAATTTTTCTATTCAAGTAGGATCAATTGATTGGATTAGAAGTATAAAACTCACATCGAGTTCAAAATTGCCCTTAATGATGTTCCCTATCATTTTTGAAAATCTGTTTTTTTGTCTTTCACAATCCACTTTCACTTCTAACTAGTTCGTTATATTTGTTTATAAAAATATTGTAAAATGTTTTGGTAAGCATAGGAAAGAAGAGACTTAAGGACTAAGAATAGGTACTCATTATATATATCTAATGAAAAGAAAGAGATAAAGAGTTTTAAAGTGAGAAGTTGAGATTATGAAAGAGTAAAAATAATCATTTTGAAATTGTAAAAAAAGTAAGAATATTCTTATAATAAGTAATAGAGCGTGAAGTTCTAAATTTCTAAAATATTGTTAATTTTTGGGAAATTTTCATAGAAATTTTGTTGTAATTTATGTTAAGGTAATCTAGTGTAAGTAGTTATCTTTACTTTGTAAAAGTAAAAAGAGTAAGTAAAGTTAAATTTTTTAAAAATAAACCTTAAGAAGTAGATATAAACTCCTAATCTAGGTAAAACTACTATAAATCATTATGTATATTATTTTTTTTTTCTTATCTTATTTAATTTTAATTATTTGTATATTCGTTTGTTATTTGTTCTTTGTTATTATTATTTATTATATTATTATTGTTATTTTAAATTGGAATTGAGTATAAATTTAAATTGAATTAACTTAATTCACCCCCTTTTGTGTTACTCTAAGGAACAACATTATGTTTACCGGTGTGTGATTTCTCGAGAGAACAATGCCGCGACGACAGATAGATGTAAAACTAAACCCTCCCTGTGCTTCTCATTCGAGAAAATATTCTTTTGTTAACCAGAAATCCCTTTAGGAAAGCTTTCTAATTGTTAGCTGATCTCCCACCGCCGGTAGCCTCACTTGAAACATTGAATGCACCTAAATGGATTTGAAATTGACACTATATGTCTAAACCACACAACGCCAAGTTTGCTTATATTACTAGGCTAAGCATAGGTCATTAGAAAAAGTATCTCGTTCGACAAAATATTTCAGCCAAGCACCTGCATATCGTCGGACGAGCTATCTCTTCTATTAGAAAACTTTACCCCATCTTGTCCACCGAATTTTCTTCAATTTTAAATCTTCCTTTTTTTTTTCTTTTTCTCTTCCTTTTTCCAGTCCCGTGGAGGACTCGTATGTCGTTTACTACGTATTAAACCTAGTACTTTGGATTATTCCTAATTAATTTACATCCGTGGGCTTCAAACTTCAGGTCAGTAGGTATGCTGCTAGGACAACTTTATTCAAACAATTCAGGTGTCGATCTCTGGTTGTTGAGACTAAGAGTCTCCCCAGACTGCCTAACATTTAACAACAATATCAGGAAAAGAGAGAATACTCTCCATTTCAAAACACTATTGCCTAATGGCGGTTGTAAAATGTACCTTTTTATTTTGTTTTTTTAAGCCCAAAATCAAGGTTTCCCAGATGGCTTGATTGTCACTATATATATATATATATATATATATATATATATTTTTTTTATTATTATTATTTTTATTTTTTTATTTTTTCCCTCACTTCTTCTACTCAATCGACAATGTGAATTATATCCAGGACCCCCAAAGTAAATGTGAGCGCCCAATTGGGGACTATTGATTATCCGGAGGTCATAGCAAGAGGGATGTGAGACTGAGGGTAAAAGACTATTGGCATCCTTGAAGACATTGCCAATGTCAATGTATCCAATATGGGCTAGTTAGGTGGCTTTGCCATATCCTCCGACAGAGTAATGGCCACTCCCCATTTGAGTAGTTGTGTAGTGGCCCTTTGGCCATGTATTGGAAACCAACCCACCGAAGGTTAGCGAGTTGGCCGCGTCAGCCAGGCTTGTGAAGATGGAATTGGTCTTGAAACAGGAGCACCCAAGCTCCTGTCCTCTTGTCCAGAAACATTAGTTTTCCTTTGTTAATGAACCAGATAGATGAACGATCGCTTGAAAATATAACAGTAATAATAATAATAATAATAATAATCGTGTTCGATATCTTCTTCACTTCTTCTTCTTCACTTCTTCTTCAAAAACAAAACAAACAAAAAAAAAGAAAAAAAAAGGGGGGACCAACTTTTCCAGATCAACCATATGTTTTGAAGCTCGATACATCTACAAAATGGATGAGTCTAATAATGTCATATGGTCATGACCAACGTTTTCAAAGTCTTAACTAGGGCAGAAATATACGGGGATTCATTTAGATGAAAAAAGGAATGACTTGAAATTTCCAACTCGAACAAAAGGACACACAACTCCGCCTGCATCAGATCCAACTGAACTTTAGATTTGCTTGACGGTCTTAAGCCCAGTTAAAGGGGAAGGATTAAGCTAGGTTAACGGCTGGCGTAAATTCTTGAATGCCACACTTGTTTGTAAAGGTTGTTTATAAGAATATAAAATAGCAGCTAGAATTTGTGCATTACCTTCTTTATAGCTATTTTTGCTTCAAATTGCTTTCCACCGTAGGTGGAGACTGGTTTTAAGGTAGCTCCAAGAGCAATTCTATGGCTGGATTGCACAAAACCAGGACAGTCAAGATTGTAGCAACCGGTTGATTTGTAACCGTCTTTCCGGAAACCAAGCAGACCAAATGTACATAAAATGCAAATTGACCGTGAACAATCGTACAAGTTTGTCTTCAGATATAAACTAATAAAAATTTGAAGCCAAATAAACAAAACGAGATTATGGGATTCCAAGTGGCACTTGTATGATATAATTTCATGGATAATGCAAGCTAAACTTACAGTCCAGCGGATGAAAAATCTTGCATTCTTGTCGCCGGACTTGACCTGAAACAATTGATAATTAAGTCTATTGCATTAGTCAAAAAGTTTGCTCTTCTTTTTTTCAGATTAGGTTTATACACATTAATAACCAGTCAGTTTGGTAATCATGTATGTGATACCACATTCATGGATGTAAACAAATATCCGCAATCTAATATGAAGAATAATCTAGTTATAAAGGAAGCTAGAAAAAATAATTAAGCGAACATGGATATGTCTTCTGTAAAACGTACCAGCCAGCCAGTCTCCATAATGTTGATCAATTGAATCCCAAACGCCAGCTGTAACCCACATTCGAGATGAACTAAATTCTGAGGGAGCATTGGCTACTCGGGGGATCCACACGTTGAATGATCCGCGTGTCCAATGTAATTTCCACCGTGAAGAAAAGCCTTGGCATACTAATATGGGTGAAAAGAAAAAAAAAAAAGAAAAAAGAGAAAAAGACATTAGCACACATTTAGTCATCGTCAGGTTAGAAATGATTACATTTTACTTCGCTACTGATAGCTGATCCAAATGCCCGAGTATGTATTTACTTAAGTACATGTTGGTCTCATAGTACCTCGGGATAAACAGGCTTTCTTTGAATCGTTCATTCCTTTGTGGAGAAACACGACGAGGGCTAAATATTTTGGGCGTCCTTAAAATTGGGATTGTTCCTTTAGGACACTCTCCATTCTTGTGCCAACTTTGAAATAGCTCAGATGAGGAATTTCTTGCTTCAACTCCTCCGAAATATGTACCGTATTTCGTCTACAAAGATAAAAGAAAACACACTAGATGATTTAGAGCATATTTTATCATTTCTCCAAAATAAGGTGTTAAAAGTCCCCCAAAATGTGTGTGTGTGTGTGTGTGTGTAGATATATATGAATGTAACTATCAACAATTTAGTAATCAACCGAAGATAGACATATTAGTTACATGTTGATGCCAACAGATTTGATTCTCCAACAATAGATTCAAGGGATTATAGGATAAGTAATTACATGGATTGTATGGTTCTTCAGAAGTGGATGACTAAAAGCTGGCTGTTTATAGATATCAACACAATCGATTGTATCACCTTCATTACTCTGAGGAGGGAAAAACCCACCAACAAAAGTCAATCATTTATCACCCCCAAAAAGAAAAAGTCAATCGTTTAGAAAATGAAACCTTCCCAAAACTTTGAGTTCATTACAAAATTAACGTTTAGGCAAAGTCACCTCTATGGTTTTCTTGGCTGAAATCCCTGTTGCAATACAAATTCATTGCCCCACACTTGAATTAATGACACTAGTAAGATAAATATGTACCCTTCTCGATGATAATCACAAGCCATGGTGATTCTCCAGCATTAGTTTTTCACTAACCTCATCAAACGTGAGTTCAGATGTTATATTATATAATAGGGTAATAGTAAAAGTTTTTGCTTTGACAACAGGGGAAAACAGATAGGTGGTGAACGCTTAAGGCAATTTCATAAATGAGTTCGCTTTTGTCTCTGACAAGATTCTCATATCTTAAATGCTAACTAATCTTGAAATTCAATGTCAAATTGAATTAACTTTCTACGCACTTCTTCCTTGGTATCTCATGCCTATGGGTTACTTTCCAATGACTAGTTGGTTGTACTTTTCTATAAAATGATTGTAAAACTCTTTTGTAAGTATGAAAAGCAAGAGAGCTCGAGACTAAGAAAAGAGATTTATTATATAGGTCTAACAAAAAGAGTAAAGTGATTATAATAGAGAGGATAAGAGTTTTAGGGTGAAAAATTGAAATTTTGAAAGAGTAAGAATTTTCGAGTTGAGACTCTAAAAAGAATAAGAGCATTATAATTAAAATCAATAAAACATAAGTTTTTAACTTTAATGTTTATTTTAATTCTTTGTATGTTTAATATTTAACTTAATTTTACATATGTTTAATGTTTGTCGTATCAATTCTTGGTATGGTTATAAAATTTTATCTTTAATTTTATCAAAGTGATGTAAATATTTACCAAAAAGAATAGAGCAAAACTTTCTAAGTATTATAACTGAATTAATAGTTAATGGTTTGAGGTTAAAAAAGACAACAACAATATAGTAAGATTTTTCATTGCCTGGACTGTATGACCAATTACTCAATCCCATAATCTGATTCTATTTATTTTGCTTCAAATTTTCGTAAGTTATATGTCTCAAGACAAGCTTTGCATGATTTTTCTAAGTCAATTGGCTTTTTCTGTACATCTTCTCCGCTTGGTTTATAAAGACAGTTTCACAGCAACCGGTTGCCACAATCTTGACTGTCCTGGTTTTGTGCAAGCCAGCCATAAAATTGCTCTTGGAGGTATCTTAGAGCCAATCACCACCCATGGAAGGATGCAATGGCAATGGAAAGTGACCATAAAGAAGGTGATGTACAAATTTTACCTGCTATTGAAATATTCATTACAAATAATTGTGACATTAAATAATTTTTATGATATATAACAATAGGTATCTCATAGTCCTACCAGAAAGAATTGTTTTATGCTATAATTTTTTTAATGTTTGTTGACATTCTTTGAACTTACTTTTACCCTTCTATTTTTTAATTCTTAGAATTCTATAACAAAATGAAGTAGTTGAAAGAAAGAATTTAACATTGTAAGAGATAAATAGAACTATGTTAAATGAGTATAACTTTCCTTGACACTTTTGGACAAAAGTGACCCACATTGCTTGTTATGTGTCCAATAAATTTTTTTTTCATCTAACTCTTACAAAGACTACTTATAAGTTATGGAATAAGAGAAAGTTTAGAATAAACTTTTTAAATGTCTTTAATTGTAAGTGTTATATTCTAAATATAAAAGATAACTTAGGCAAATTTAATTCTAAGATAAATAAAGATATTTTCTTGGGACACTTTTCTAGTAGTGAGGCATGCAAGGTGTTCAACAAGAAGGCTCTTGTTGTAAAGAAGTTCATGCATATTGCATTTAATAAAACTAACCTTTTTTCTCTTAAAAAGGAAGAGTTATATGACAGTATAGGTACATACAAAAATTTAGAGAAGATAAATAGATTATCAAGAAATTAATAACATTTTAATCATGTTCAAATAAAGCATATTGAATAACTTCAAGTAAATGAGTATAATATTTCAAAGCATAGCAATCTTAATAATGTTGTTTAATGAATTCCAAGAAAATGGAAACATGCTAGAAGGTCATTTCAAAATAAATTGTCGATAACCTTTCTAATCCTTTGAGGACTCAATGCATTTAGAAATACTAATACTGTAGCACTTATTTCATAAATAGAACCAACATATGTAAATAATGCATTGGTTAACCAATCCTATGTACATTTAATGGAAAATGAACTCAACCAATTTGAGAAAAATAAGGTTTGGACTTTGGTACCTAAACCTAGAAATCATACTATCATAAGAACCAAATGGATTTATAAAAACAAACTTGAAGAAAGTGGTTAAATTGTGAGAAATAAGATAATGTTAGTTGTCAAAAACTACAATTAAGAAGAAGGCATTGATTATAATGAGACCTTCACCCTTATTGCTACGTTGGATGTTATTAGAATGTTACTTATATTTGCATCCCATAAGAATTTTAGGTTATACCAAATGAATGTGAAAAATACATTTCTTAATGACTCATTAAGAAAGAAACATAGAAGAAATTTATATTAATCACCCCCCTAATTCTGAGAAAAGAATTTCCTAGCCATATTTACAAGCTTATAAAATCTTTGCATAAGTTAAAATAAGCACCAAGAGTTTGATATGAAAAGTTAAGTTCTTTCTTAGTTGACAAAAATTACACTAAAAATAAAGTTGACATTACTTTATTTATTAAATAAAAAGGTATTGATTATTTAAATTTATATTGATGATATCATATTTAGTACTACTAATGAGTCATTATACAAGGAGTTTAATAGTGACATGGAAAGAAAATTTGAAATAAGTTTGATAAAAGAATTAAATTTCTTCCTTGAACTTTAAGTCCAGTAAACAAAGGCTGAAATTTTCATCAACTAAGTCAATTATGCAAAGAAACTAGTGAAGAAGTTCAACATAGATGATTCCAAACCTTGTGTTGTTCAATGTCCACCTATACAAAGTTGAACAATAATGTAAATGGTAAGATTATGGATAAAAAGCAATATAGATGTATGATTAGCAACCATCTCTATCTTATTACTACTAAACCATACTTGATGTTAGCTATATGTTTATATGTAAGATTTCAATCTACTCCAAAAAGAGTCAAACCTAGGTGCCCTTAAGAGAGTACATAAGTTTGTGAGAGGAACCATAAGTTTCAGACTTTGGTATCCCAATAAATCAACCTTTGACTTGATTACTTAAACTCAGACTTTATAGGAGATAAAATTGAGAGAAAAAGTAACTTGGGTGTAGGTTAATTTGTTAGCCAAGTCATAATCTCATAGGACAATAAAAAAAAAATTCAATTGCTTTTTTTACAATTAAAGTAAAGTACATAGTAATATAAGTTTGTTGTACTTAATTACTTTGGATGAAACAAATTTTAAAGAACTTTAAATTGTACTATTCTTATATGTCTATCAAGGGTGATTCTTATAACAAATATATTGATTTGAGATACCATTTTATTAAAGATCATGTGTTCAAAGAAAATATGTCCTTAGAGTTTATATTGAAAATCAATTAGTTGATATCTACAACAAACTTTTGAATAAGGATAAATTTGTAACTATTAAGAAGAAATTGGGTATGATTGAGTTAAATTGATTTATCCATTTTGTGATTATTGTGATTTGATATGTTTTATGTGTTTTATGATATGTTTAAAATATACAAATTAGTTTTTTTTTGTCCAAGTAGAATTGATTAATCGAATCAACCCATAACATACTATAATCAACTGATGTCAAGTTTAAAACTATCCCTATAATTCTCCCCTCCACTTCTGAAAATCTCTTTTTTACACAATTCACGTTCACTTTTAGCTAGTTTGTTATGTTTCTAAATAACTTATAGAATGCTTTTGTAAGTCTAAGAAAGAAAAAACCTACTGACTAAGTAAAGCTATTTAGTATATACATCTAGTGAAAAGAGAGAGATGAAGTGCATTAGAGTGAGAAGTTGAGATGATGAAAAAGTAAGAGTACTTATTTTAAGATTTTAAAAAGAGTAAAAGTATTGTAGTAAAAGAAACGAAGTATGAAATTTTAAGTTTTTAAAGAATCATTAATTCTTAAGAAAATTTCACACAAATTTTGTTATAATTTAGATAAAAATGACTTAGTATAAAGAGTTATTTTTACTTTATAAAAATAAAAAGAATTAGTTAAGTTGAACCTTTAAGAAATAGATTTTAAGGGATTGATATGATATCTTGATTTAAGTCTAACTATTATAAATTATTATACACACCCTCTCTCTCTTCTTATTTTATTTATTTTTAATTATTTATATTACTTGTTATTTGTTATGTGTTACAACAATTGATTATCTTATTATTGTTATTTGGAATTGTCATTGAGTGTAAGTTTAACGATTAAAGTGAATAAATTCAATTCACCGCCTTTTGAGTTACTCTAAACACCAACAGTATGTTTACTAGTTTGCGATTTCTCAAGAGAACAATGTCGTCAACAACGGTTAGATGTGAAACTAAACCCTCCGCGTATATCTCGTTCGAGAAAATATTCTTTTGTTGACGAGAAATCCCTTTAGGTAAACTTTGAAATTGTTAGCTGATCTCCCACCGCCGGTAGCCTCACTTGAAACACTGAATGCACCTAAGTGGATTTGAAATTGACACTATATGTCTAAACCACACGACGCCAAGTTTGCTTATATTACTAGGCTAACCATAGGTCATTAGAAAAATATCAGCCAAGCACCTGCATATCGGCGGACGAGATATCTCTTCTACTAGAAAACCTTACCTCATGTTGGCCACCCAATTTTCTTCAATTTCGAATCTTCCTTTTTTTTTTTTTTTTTCTCTTTTTTTCAGTCCCGTGGAGGACTCCTATGTCATTTAGACACTACTACGTGTTAAAGCTAGTACTTTGGATTATTCCTAATTAATTTGCACACGTGGGCTTAAGAATTCAGGTCAGTAGATATGCTGCTATGACGACTTTCTTCAAACAATTCAGGTTGTTGAAACTAAGAGTATCCCCAGACTGCCAAACATTTAACAACAATATAAGAAAAAGAGAGAATACTCTCCATTTCAAAACATTATTGTTGTTATAGCCAGTGACAATTCCTAATGGCGGTTGTAAAATGTACTATTTTCCTTTTTTATAGCCAAAATCAAGGTTTCCCAGATGGCTTAATTGTCACTGCATTTCTTTCCTTCACTTCTTCTACTCTATCGACAATCTGAATTATATCCAGGGCCCCCAAAGAAAATGTGAGCGCCCAATTGGGGACTATTCACTGTGCGGAGGTCATAGCAGGAAGGATTTGTGACTGAGGGTACAAGGCCATCGGCATCCTTGAAGACATTGCCAACGTCAATGTATCCAATATGGGCTAGGTAGGCGGCTTTGCCATATCCTTCGACAGAGTAATGGCCACTCCCCATTTGAGTAGTTGTGTGGTGGCCCTGTGGCTTTGTATTGGAAACCAACCCACCAAAGATTAGCGAGGTTGCCGCGTCAGCCAATTCTGTGAAGATGGATTTAGGCCAATATCCTACATATTGGTCTTGAAACAGGAGCACCCATGCTCCTGTCCTCTTGTCCTGAAACATTAGTTTTCCTTTGTTAATGAACCAGATAGATGGACGACCACTTAAAAGAATATATATAATAATAATCGTGTTCGATATCTTCTTTTCTTCTTCTTCTTCAAGGAAAAAAAAAAAAAAAACACACTAACTTTTCAAGGCGATTCATATGTTTGGAAGCTTGATACATCTACAAAATGGATGAGTTCGAAAATGTCATGACCAACGTTTTTAAACTTTAACTAGGGCAGAAATATGTAGTGATTCATTTAGATGCAAAAAGGAATCTGAATCGAAATTCGCAGTTCGAATAAATGGACACACAAGTCCGCCCCCATCAGATCCAACTAAACTTTAGATTTGCTTGCCGATCTTAAGCCCAGATAAAGAAGAAGGATTACGTTAGGTCGACAGTTAGCGTAAATAATTGAATGTCACACTTGTTTGTAATGGTTACTCATAAGAACATAAAATAGCAGCAAGAATTGGTGCATTACCTTCTTAATAGCCAATTTTACTTCAAATTGCTTTCCAGCGTAGGTGGAGACTGGTTTTATGGTAGCTCCAAGTGCAACTCTACGGCTGGATTGCACAAAACCAGGACAGTCAAGATTGTAGCAACCGGTTGATTTGTAACCGTCTTTCTGGAAACCAAGCAGACCAAATGTACATAAAATGCAAATTGACTGAGAACGATCGTGCAAGTTTGTCTTGAGATATAAACTAATAAAAAATTTGAAGCCAAATATACAAAACAAGATTATGGGATTCCAAGTAGCACTTGTACAGTATAATTTCATGGATAAAGCGAGCTAAACTTACTGTCCAGCGGATGAAAAGTCTTGCATTTTTGTCGCCGGTCTTAACCTGAAACAATTGATTATTTAGTCTATTATATTAATCGAAAATTTTCACTTTATTTGTATATTTATGCACACTAATAACCAGTTAGTGTGATAACCATGTATGTGATACCACATTCACGGATGTAAACAAATATTCCCAATCGAATATGAAGGATGAAGAATAGTCGAGTTATAAATGAAGCTAGAAAAAATAATTAAGCGAATATGGATATGTCTTCTGTAAAACGTACCAGCCAACCAGCCTCGACAGTGTTGATCAATGGACTCCCAACGCCAGCTGTAACCCACATTTGAGATGAACTAAATTCTGAGGGAGCATTGGCTACTCGGGGGATCCACACGTTGAACGATCCGCGTGCTCCAATGTAAACCCCACCTTGAAGAAAAGCTGTAGCATACTAATATGGGGGAAAAGAAAAAAAGACATTAGCGCACATTTAGGCATCGTCATGTTAGAAATGATTCCGTTTTACTTCACTACAAATAGCTGATCCAAATGCCCGAATATCTATTTACTTAAGTGCATGTTGGTCACAAAGTACCTCAGGATTAACGGGCGCGCCATTAGATGCGGCAGAGCTTTCATTGAATCGTTCATTCCATTGTGGAGAAACACGACGAGGGCTAAATATTTTGGGTGTCCTTAGAATTGGGATTGTTCCTTTAGGGCACTCTCCATTCTTGTGCCAACTTTGAAATAGCTCAGCTGAGGAATTTCTTGCTTCAACTCCTCCGAAATATGAGCCGTATTTCATCTACAATGATAAAAGAAAACACACTAGATGATTTAGAGCATATTTTATCATTTCTCCAAAAAGAGGGGTTAAAAGTTCCCTCAAATGTACACCAAGAAACAATATACATATATATATATATTTGTGTGTGTGTGAATGTAACTATCAACAATTTAGTAATCGACTGAAGATATACCAATTAGTTATATGTTGATGGCAACGGATGTGATTCTCCAACAATAGAATCAAGGGATTATAAGATAATTAATTACCTGTATTGTGTGGTTCTTCAGAAGAGGATGACTAAAAGCTGGCTGTTTATAGATATCAACACAATCGATTGTATCACCATCATCACTCTGGGGAGGGAAGAACCCACCAACAAAAGTCAATCATTTATCACTCAAAAAAAAAAAAAAAAGTCAATCGTTTAGAAGATGAAACCTTCCCAAAACTTTGGGTTTATTACAAAATTAACGTTTAAGCAAAGTCACCTCTATGGTTTTCTTGGCCGAAATCCCAGTTGCAATAGCAAATTCATTGCCCCACACTTGAATTAATGATGCTAGTAAGATAAATATGCAGCCACCTCGACGATAATTGCAAGCCATCGTGATTCTCCGGCCTTAGTTTTTCACTAATCTCATCAAACATGAGTTCATGATATTATATTATATAATGGGGTAATAGTCAAAGTTTTTGCATTGACAACGGGTGAAAACAGGCAGGTGGTGAACGCTCAAGGCAATTTCATAAATGCGTTCAGCTTTTTTTTTTCTGACAAGATTCTTATATCTTAAATGTTAACTAACCGTGAAATTCGACGTCAAATTGAATTAACTTTTAACGCACCTCTTCATTAGTATCTGATTTTAATATTCTTCGAGTTCTATTTCTGGCTAGACGGATAATTTTTCGGATTGCTGTCCATTTTATGATATGAGATGGGGTCAGCCAAGCACCTACATATCGTCGGACGAGATATCTTCCTATCAAAAAACCTTACCCCATGTTGGCCACCCAATTGACTCCAATTTCAAATCTTCTTTCTTTTTTTATTATTATTATTATTATTATTATTATTTTAGAAAACTTGGCCATCAAGCATAATTCCACCATTCAAGAGTTATATTGACTATTGAGGTGAGGGAAATTCTGAAAAACTTGATTCCCAAACTTGATTTCGTTAGTCGAAAATTTTAGAAAACTTGGTCCCCAAATATAATTTTACTATTCAAGAATTATATTTACTATTTAAGAATTTTTTGTTTTTATTTCTTATTTCATTAAGTATTTTTTTCGTAATTAATATTTTTTTATTTGAATTTTAATATTTTTTAATTAATTAGATAATTTTAATTATAATTAAGTGTGTAAGGGTAAAAGGTAAACTATTTTATTTTTATATTTTTCTGTAAAAAATATTATTTTCTTAAATGTAATTAAATATTAATTTTATTTCCGCTAAACACTACATCATTAAGAGTCTCCCTATACTACCTAACATTTAACTGCAATATAATGAAAAGAGAGAATATTGTCCATCTCAAAACATTATTGCCTAATGGTGGTTGTAGAATGTATCTCTGTTTTTTCCTAAACCAAAATCAAGGTTTCCCGGATGGCTTGATTGTCACTATATTTTTTTCCTTCACTTCTTTTACTCTATCGACAATTTGGATTATTTCCAGGACCCCCAAAGTAAATGTGAGCGCCCAATTGGAGACTATTGGCTACTTGGAGATCGTAGCAGGGGGGATATGTGACTGACGGTGAAAGACCAGTGGCATCCTTGAAGACATTGCCAACGTCAATGTATCCAATATGGGCTATGTAGGCGGCTTAGCCATATCGTTCAACGGGAAAATGACCACCGCCCATTTGAGTAGTTGTGTGGTGGGCCTCTGGCCATGTATCGGAAACCAACCCACCAAAGTTTAGCAAGATTGCTGCGTCAGCCAAGTCTGTGAAGATGGAGTTAGGCGAATATCCTACTGCTTGGTCTTCAAACAGGAGCACCCAAGCTCCTGTTGTCGTGTCTTGAAACATTAGTTTTCCTTTGTTAATGAACCAGATAGATGAACGATCACTTAAAACGAATAAAATAATAATTATTATTATTATTATTGTGTTTGATATCTTTTTTTTTTCTTGTTTTTCTTCTTCCAAAAGAAGAATCATGTGCTTGGAAGCTTGATACATCTACAAAATGGGTGAGTCTGAAAATGTCATAGGGGCATGACCAACGTTCTTAAAATTTCACTAGGGCAGAAATATGTTGTGACTTCGTCTGCATCAGATCTAATCTTAAGCCCAGATAAAGAAGAAGGATTAAGCTAGGTTGACGGCTAGAGTAAATTATTGAGCGTCACATTTGTAATGGTTATTTATAAGAATTTGCGCATTACCTTCTTTATAGCTATTTTCACTTCAAATTGCTTTCCAGCGTCAGTGGAGACTGGTTTTATGGCAGCTCCGAGAGCAACTCTAGGGTTGGTTTGCACAAAACCAGGACAGTCAAGATTGAATCAACCGGTTGATTCGTTGCTGTTTTTCTGGAAACCAAACAGACCAAATGTACATAAAATGCAAATTGACAGAGAACAATCGTGCAAGTTTGTCTTAAGATACAAACTAATAAAAATGTGAAGCCAAATAAACAAAACAAGACTATGGGATTCCAAGTGGCACTTGCATAATGCAATTTCATGGATAAAGCAAGCTAAACTTACTGTCCAGCGGACGAAAAATCTTGCATTCTTGTCGCCGGACTTGACCTGAAGCAATTGATAATTAAGTCTATTACATTAGTCAAAGAGTTTGCTCTTCTTTTTTTCAGATTAGGTTTATACGCATTAATAACCAGTCAGTTTGGTAATCATGTATGCGATACCACATTCATGGATGTAAACAAATATTCCCAATCTAATACGAAGGATGAAGAATAATCAAGTTATAAAAGAAGCTATACAAAATAATCAAGCGAATATGGATATATCATCTGTAAAACGTACCAGCCAGCCAGTCTCGATAGTGCCGATCCATTGACTCCCAATAGCCCACATTTGAGATGAACCCTATTCTTGGGGATCATCGGCTACTTGGGGGATCCACACGTTGAATGATCCGCGCGCTCCAATGTCATTTCCAGGCAGAAGAAAAGCTCTAGCATACTAGTAAGGGGGGGGGGGAAATGACATTAGAACACATTTAATCATCACCACGTTAGAAATAATTACGTTTTACTTCACTCCAAATGGCTGATCCAAAGGCCCGTGTATGTACTTATATGAGTACATGTTGGTCTCAAAGTACCTCAGGATTAACAGGTGGATCATAAAACGAGGCAAAGCTTTCATTGAATCGTTCATTCCTTTATGGAGGAAGACGAGGAGGTCTAAATATTTTGGGTGTCCATAGAATTGGGATCGTTCCTTTAGGGCACTCTCCATTCTTGTGCCAACTTTGAAATAGCTCAGCTGAGGAATTTCTTGCTTCAAGTTCTCTGAAATATGAGCTGTATTTCATCTACAATGTTAGAAGAAAACACACTAGATGAGTTAGAGCACATTTTATCATTTCTCCAAAATAAGGTGTAAAAGGTTCCCCAAAATGTACACAAAAAAACAATATATTTGAAAGTAACTATCAACAATTTAGTAATCAACTGAAGATAGACCAATTAGTCACATGTTGATGGCAACAGATGTGATTCTCCAACAATAGATTCAAGGGATTAAAGGATAATTAATTACCTGAATTGTATGGTTCTTCAGCAGTGGATGACTGAAAGCTGGCTGTTTATAGATATCAACACAATCGATAGTATCACCATCATCACTCTGCGGAGGAAAAAACCCACCAACAAAAGTCAATCATTTGTGACAAAAAAAAAATAACAATAATAATAAATATAACTTTTTTAACTTTTTTTTAATTTAAGGTAATTATTATATAAATTACATAAATTATATAAAAATAGTTAAAATCTATATAATGACAATATTTATTTAAACAATTATTTAAATGAGAATTTTTTATTTAAATATAATTTTTTTTATTTATTCTTAAAATTTGAGTTTTTTTTAATTAAATTATAAAATTATGTAAAAATGTTTTAAATTTAAATAATATTAAAATTTATTTAAACAATTATTTTATTTTTAAGTTTTTTAAAACTTTTATTCAAATCAAGTCTCGCACATGCCCAACTTATTTTTTTTAATAAAACAAATAATATACATATAATTAAGTTAAACATGCAAACATATATTAAGCTTATGCATCTGCTACATTAGAGCGTCTTAGTCCACCTAAATCTACCTTTTGCCTAGTTTTTTCCAATAATATATGATTCCATGTCTCACCGGCGCATCCATTTAAGCTCTTTCATGCAATAAAGCCTCTTAAAAATTTGCACCAAACACTTAATTCCTCTATTCATTCATCAAATCAAATTGAGTAAATGCAGCATTCACTCATAATCAACTGAATGTCAAATGCTCGTCGGAAATGTACAGTTGCACTTGAACGATAGCCTTTAATGAAGACAAGTCGTAATTACAATGGATGACCCTTAGCAGCACCAAATAAGAGATGCGTATCACCTTGCCAGTTATTGTATTCATCATATGTACTAATCATGCTGATTTAGTTGTATACTTTGATTGTTTCCATGACCATACTGATCACGCCATATAATTCTGATATTTGAATGCCATGTATATTTTGATTTTTTTTTTTTTTTTGCCATAACTGTGCTGATCATGCCCTTACAATTATGATCTTTAATTGCCAACTTACTATATATGTTTGTACAGTTTGGTCCCCCTTGCAAGGGAGAGGGACCATGGCCAAAAACTTAGTCCAAACAGGTTCAAAATTTTGCAGGATTTCTTCCATGGCCAAGGGAAGGAGCGATGCCAGAGTTGAAGACTAAATACTTATCCTAATAGCCTTGTTTTTTGTGTTGAGTGATGGATTTGTCGACGGAAGGACTGCAGCAATAAAAGACATGGGGTTTTGTTAAGCATAAAGGAACAGTCAAAACCAAAGAGGTGAAAATGACCCACCAGCTACATTATGTTTTCAAAGTTTTCTATTTCTTTGCTGCTTTTGTCTTCCCTAGTCCCAAAACTAGTAACATCGTACTATTTTTGTTGCAGACTGAAGGTGGTGATGTATTTGATTGTGTTGACATCTACAAACAGTCAGCTTTTGATCATCCTTTGCTCAAGAATCACACTATACAGGTTTTTATCAAATCTCTTTATCAAGCCAAGTTCATACCCAAAGGAATTCACAGAGGATATCTCCCAAGCCACAATCTCAGAAGTTTTGCTAGAATGCCCTGAAGGAACAGTTCCCATGATAAGGGGACAGAAGGTCCATAATGGTCACCAGGTTATGCCAGTTGATACAAACCTCTCAAACACTCTTGGTGAAACAAGAAGTTAGGTACAATTCTCATCCAACATTCACGCTCTTCTGAGATGCACTTTAATGAATATTTTGTTTAATATCTTGTCTAATATGTTGTTATCTATTCAATATGGATTAATATGCTCAAGTTAGTTTGCTTAGTGGCAAATTCTATGGAGCACAAGCACATATTAACGGAGCCTATAGTTCAGCCCAAATATGGGCTGTTTCTGGAGAGGATACAAACCAAAGGAACGTTATTCGAGCTGGATGGATAGAAAGTTTCTGTTCTGGCCTGCTTAGCACTTTGGAATCATTGTTGATATCAAATCATTTGCAAGGTTGACAAATTAATTCCTATTTCCAGACCAGATCCTCTGATCCCAGGACAAGGCTCATCTTAGGATGGACTATAAGTCTCTCCAATGACTCCTGTCATCAACTTGTGTCAAGAACATATCGAAATTTCGATAATAATGACCATTTTTACGAGGCTTTCAGAGAGATGGCAATCAGACAACGGGTTGCTGCAATGTGGACTACCCGGGATTTGTGCAAGGTATCAGGAACATTGGGGTTGGATCTAGCATCGAGCCCGTGTCCACCTTCGAGGGAGCTCAGCGAGAGATAATTATAAGCATACACAAGGTACTTCAAATAACAATCAGTTTACCCTGAAAGCCTGCAGTAGTCGGTTATTTAGCTCACTTATTGCCGTAGCAGTCATCTGATTTCCCATATCATTGCAATGCCACTGCATTCATACTGGCAATATTAGAGCCAGAAGGCCTCAGCAATAATTAATATGTCAAATGAATAACTCATGATGCAGATACTGGCAATTGATGGCTAAGATACAATAGCCAACCAGTAGGATACTGCCCTGCCTCCCTCTTCACAAGTATAAACCAAGGCGCATCTTTCATATACTGGGGTGGAGAAGTTAGAACAGATCCTTTCTCGCACATGGGAAGTGGCTACTTCTCCTCCGTAGGTTGGAAAAAGGCAGCATATTTCCGTCATCTTGGATTTGTGGATGAGAGTGGCTTTCTCAGAGATCCCCAAAATCTCCTAGTTCATATGTTAAATTTTTCCTGGTATGATGTTCATGTACCGGATCCGGACAGCAATCAGGGGGCATATTTCTTCTTTGGAGGTCCTGGACATCAGTGAAGAATCGAGTAATGCAGCAAATGTTGCTTTCACCAAAGTAAATATGAGATCACATAATGTGTACTTTTTATTTCATTAGTAAAGTAAACCAACAAATTAACCTTGGTTCATCTTGCTCTCACTGTTCGTTCGTCTCATACGTCAAAATCACGATGAGGTTTGGAAGAAATAACAAGCTATGGCACAAGACAACCATTGTAAAACATGGATGGCTGGTCTCATTAATAACATTTATCTTTAAACAAAACATATATTTACATTGTTTGAACATATATCAGATAACTACAAGTACAAAAACATGTTTGATGGGTGCTAAACCACTGTTATTTGCTTCAGTATCTTCCATTGGATATATTCTCACGAATTAGTCACACTGTTTCTCTCTTCCTGTATGGACCGGAAAATCCGGGCTGCTGATTCCATTGCTGATCTTGGTTTGTGAGGAACAACCTTAACCACACGTGCATATTGCTTGTTAGTTTGAGCATTTTGATCAGATGTCTGAACTGTTGGCTCCGTGGGGAAAAGAGGAAGCTCATTTCCTTTAGCCTTCTCCGAGGGACTGTTTGGCGTACTACCCTGTATGTCACTTCCCTTGGATGCCTGACATTTTCCAGCACAGATCACTCGACTTGCCTGGCTTGGCATGCTAGATGAGCTTTGGTGGGGAAAGGCCAAGTTAATGTTTCCAACTGACAACTCATTGTCTTTTGAGTGGGCTCTGCTGAATAGGCTTATCTGCTCAAATGATGAACAAGAACTTGATGGATTCGTAGATGGCAAACCATATGCTGAAAAGTAATTCTGCCCCAAATGAGTGCCAGAAACAATTCCAATCCCATCTTGGTGAGAAGCTGAAAGAAAATAATCTGAAAAGTCCCCATTGCCAGGAGCAATGCTCATTGGAGCACAGCCTCCATAAACTGGTGCCATGAAACCTGCAGTAGGAGGGCATGACCCTGTGTAGGGCTTGTAAACTAGTCCCTCGGAAGGGGACATGAGGGGCACTAACCACTGATTTCCAGGTGGAGGGAAGCACCATGGAGTTGGTTTGGCATAGGTAGGCATAGCCACTGGTAGTGCACTTCCTGAATGGGACCTATGATTTGACTGTGGGGCAGGGAGTTCTTTACTGGCTTCATTGTCGATGGCAGCATGTGGTGGTTTCCTCACAGCATTCTCATCAGCAAGTTCAGTGTTTGAATGTGGCCTTTGAGACCGAACTGCTGGTTTAAGAATCAAGCATGTTTGTTCTGTAGCCTCAGACGATAGCTTCTTCACTGGAGTTACCTTTGGTGAACCTTGTCCCACACAAATGTCATCTTGAAGCAACAGATGGGGTGATTCAGCAATTGACTTTTGCACCTTTGCAAAATCAACGTTAAAACATAACTTTTTCTTCACCATTGTGTGACAAACAAAAATAGCATGCATAAGCATCATGGAAAAGGACATAGCAAATTCACCAAGCAAATTAAAAGGTGTTTACCTTTATGAGTCTATGCAGCTCAAACACTTGCATTGCAAATATTCTTTGGTGACTGGAAATAGCAGAAAAGGGAAAAAAAAGAAAAAGGGGGTCAAACACTTCATAATATGTGTACAATGACACCATGGATATTGGATGCTATAACCACAAATAACACCACTCATTAATTGTCAAGAGGGACAGCAGTTAAGAATAACACAATATAGAAGAAAACTATTGAATCATACAACCTGACCATAAGAAAATACATAAAATTCTTGCAAGATTGTCCTGCTCATATTGTGAGTCCTTCCCTTCAGCATTTGTTCAAAACTTATGTTGTTGTTGTTGTTGTTGTTGTTGTTGCATGTCTGTGCAAGAGAGAGAAAGAGAGAGAGAGAGAGAGAGAGAGAGATAGAGAGAGAAAGAACTGAAGGGACAATTTTCTTTCAAGCCCTGTGGAACTAAACTCTGGTAAACAAATAGGACCCTGGCATTCTTGGTTATACCCAGTAGTGCTTCCCAACTGATATAATATTTACTCAGCTAAAATTCATGCCGAGTTATACATCGTGTTCCTATTTAAGCACAAGCCAAACTGAACTTTATAGCAAGCAATGGAAATGGACAAATCAAGTAAAAGATCCGGAGGACATAACTCGTGGGTAGATTTGAAGCAGCTTCAAGATGTCATCCTTAAGTAGTGTTTGTAAATAGTCAACTCAAAGTATAGTGGATGTCAGTTCTGGAATGATGATTTTCAATAATGCCAAGTCTTTGATCCACAATTTCAAGTAACAAACATAAAAAGGGAGATGAAATGAGAGAAAGGGAACATTTTCCATTTTACTTTCTGCACTTCCAGTTGTTTCTTCTCTTCTAATACTTGAAAAACTAACCATTTCTTGCAGCTATAATCACAAAAGCTACTCAATTCACAATCAGAGTACTGAAAATTTGGTCTGTATTGTGCTGATATATGAATGGATACATGTATAAGCATAGTAATAGATGTAACATCTAAAGAGACAAAACACAGGAATCAGTACATACAAGTAAACAATCACCATATATGTTTCAAATTTTAACTTCGAAACTAAGTAGATTTCATAATTTTGTTGATATTAGACTCAGTTTTGTCAAACAGGAACCACTAGACTAATACACTTACTTTACAATAGCTCTTCTTGCTTTCCAGAATTGCTTCTCCCCTATTACTCCAACAACATCATCGGGCATTATATTCAAAGCCAGTATAGAGCCCATGGAAGTTTCTGAGCTATCATCAGGCCTTGCAATATCTTCCACTTGCCACTGCCTAGATTTCATGTCTTCACAGTACTCAGTGCCATTCTCATGCCCAATGATATAATCCTTTAGTGGCAGCTTCATATATGATTCACTTGTTGTCTTGGAAGCATCTTCCTTACCTTGAGGGACAGTTTTGTCCTCAGTTTTGACACGCTCTTGGTTTAACTGGGCATTTGTACCATCTGTGCCTTTCAAGACACAGGTAGAAATGTTTGGATAATTCTGATCTGGAGATGGACATGCTTGCTTCAACAATTCAGCACTCTTATCTTTGCCTGCTGGGCTGGAAGATGCATCTACTGAAGTTTTACCTTTAGCTGATGGGACTGAAGTAGACCTTTCAGTAGAGTCCTGGGATGTCTGAGATCCATTGGCATTTTCTTGGGTTTGGTTCTGATCTTTTTCCTTTTGAAATATGGTATAACTTCTCCTCTTGTGCTTTTCAGAAACATCTCGAATTGGCATTGAGAAGCACAAGTTCAATTGAGATCGATTCTCTTGGTCTTTAGTACATCGACTGCAGCTATAAATCACAACTGTCCCGGACTGAGCAGAGATAGGTACTCTAAATTCATTTTCTTCTTCAGGCCTCTTCCGAAGTGTGCTATTAAAGTTGGAAAATTCTTGTGACTGAGATGAATTGTGTTTAGCAGTAGTCAACAATGGCCGTGGAATCCTCAAACTATTATCATTTGTTGCATTCATGGATTCCTGCTTTTTGCTTGGCATCACACTGCTCAACTTAACTGCATCAGAGGAATTTGGAAAAACCTTTTCACTTAAGCAAGAAGGTGCAAGTGAGTTGCTGAATGGAGCACAAGCATTTGTTTTGTAGCCACATCCCTATGCGCATGATGAGTGGTAATCAGAAAACACCACAAAGCAGATAAAATAAAAGTTTGAGTTAAACGAAACCATTTATTGAATTGTTCGGTAATATAAAACCTGGAATCAAGACCAGGGAGAACAAATGAGTAGTTGAGGAACTATTCAGAATATCTTACAGCCAAAAAAATCACATGGAATTTTATGATAGATGCACAAAAAACCAAAAAAACTTGCCTTCCAGAGGTAGCATGCATGTTTTATGGAAAGTACCAAAAGTACAACAAGAACTAGATGAACCGAATGAAACTCATATACTATGCAAGTCCACCCCTAATCTAGCACGTCTCTTCTATAGGCTAGAACAAATCCAACGTGCAAACACATTATGCACATTTGTTAAACAACCAACAATCACATCTTACCCTTCCCCAGACCCCATAGTGTGGGAGTCTCATGCACTGGGAACGCCCTTTAATATCTGTTGCTTGCTTAACAAATGTGTGTGATGTGTTTGCACGTTGAATTTGTTCTACCACAAACAAATCGAGAGAGAAAAAGTTGGCCATCCCCTAAATTCTTATAGAACGATCAAAATCAAGCAAGGCCATCCGACAACACTAAGCAGAAAAGATAAATTCCAATGGGCCAACATAAACACAAGGACAAAGGCCACAGAAAACTTAATAGAAAGTCTATGTAACATTATCACACTCACACGGCTTGAGGACATTGAAGGAACCAAGCTGCTTCCATTGCCAGAAGGAAGATGCAAAATGGATGCTGATCCAGAGCTAAACCGATGAGAAGGAATACTTAATTGCTCATAGAGAGCCATCTTATTCCTTGGAGGAGCCCTTGGTCCTCCTTTCTCTGTATCATTTACATGAAGCCTTGGAAAAAGAGGGCTCATCACCATTTCCTCATCTTTCACACCCCTCATTTTCTTCTCCCACCCCCAACAAAAATTCCTCTCACAGAAACTTGTTTTTGTACCAAATTCACAGTAAGACCCAAATACCGTCCTTTCCCATCAAAATTTACAATCAAAAGACAAATGAAAAATCAAAATTCTCTTTGAAATTTTCCTTTTGGATAACAGTCAAAGACCCAAAAAAATTTTATACCAGGTGGCAAAAACTAGTTGTTCTATGAAGAATTCACTTGCTGCACAAGCACCCAAGAACAACCTGCTTCCAAAAAGTACAATAACTTCTTTAAGTTCTATTGCCAAAAGTTAAAAGCAGGACTACCCAAAAGAGCAACTACTTGGGAAAAAAAAATGATAAATTTTCCAGTTATTAAATATCAACCCATCTCAAAAAGGCAAACTTCCTGATGGATAAGCATAAACAAACAACAGGAGCACATGATAGAATAGTGAACCAAAAAAAAGAAGAAAATTTACAGGAACCAAAAGCAATCCACCTAAACAAAGACCAAATCTTTGGACCAAAAATAGTGAACCAAGCTAATTTTTCCCAACTTCACAAGCACCCAGGATCAACCCACCTCAAAAAATCCAAACTTGAAGCTGAAATTCAGGCACCAAGAAGAAGAACACATGACATTACTGAGAATGACACAGAATTACCCAGGGGTTAGGAGGGAAAGAAAAAGAATTGCAGTGAAAAGAAGAGGAGAGGGAGGGAGAAATTGGGTGAAGATGGAATCAACAGATACACGTGGCAAAAGATAGACTCGGCTACAGAAGAGGGTTGCCTTGGAATTCCACCAGAGAGGATCTCACCCAAAAAGCTATGCAGAACCAACAAAACGACAACATGCGTGGGTCTTGTGGGTCCCAAGCAGACAAGACTCAAAGTTTTAACGGAAATGTTACATTAGTTGACCCGGAAGAAACACAAACTTACAAGTTCCGTTCTCACGGTGTTAGTTGCTTTCATTAATCGATCTTTTTGCTGCATGATCCGAATTAAAGACAAATTCTAAAAATATATAATTAATAATTATAATAATATAATATAAATTGTCTGTCGTACGTGCGTAGTCTCTTTTTTTTTTTTTTTTTTTTTAACAACGACATAGAAATCCTTTGCACCCTGTCTTTCCTCCATCCACCAGTAAGATCACACCAGTTCAGATAGGGTCCACGGTACCAACACCAATAGTTACTGCATGTTACTTTTTTTTTTTTTTTTTGGTAAATATATATATATATATATATATATTATAAATATATTAATTAATATATTATTCAATTATTTTATAAATAAAATTTATTATTTAAATATTATTAGATTCGCATAAAAAAATAATCTCTAATAAAATAGTAAATTTCTTAAGGTAAATATTAATATAAAATTTAAATTTAAATTAATATAAAAAAAATTCTCCAATGACTAACCAAATTACCGCTACGTGATAAAAGAATTAGGCTTACACCTTTTTCTTTGCGGTGTATTTGCATGGAAGTTGGATTGCAAAACGATGTTGGTTTTTTTTCTGTGTTCTCTTAGTCTTGTTTAAAGGAATTCCGCGTGCTCTCCTCTGAGGTTCCTTCAGAAACCATCAATCTACATATAAAATAATTTTCAGTGGGCACCAATGATGGTTGCATGGTAGGTCTATACTCTGATTACTTTTTTATTACAAAAACATATTCTTGATTTAAAAGCAACTATTTGCAGGGGAATAAAATTCTTCCATTGTTCCTTGAATTTCAACTAGCTTGCACAAGGAAGCAATATCATAACTGCCTATTGGGGCAGTATTCATTTGACTTGTGGACTCGCACATTCTGTTTTCACATATGTTACTGAATTTATTTGTAATAAATTTTTTATAAAATAAAAAAAAGAGTAATTAGAGGTGAAAGGCAAGACTTAGTATAACAATCCGATTACTCTATTATAATTAAAAATAAAATAAAATATTTAAGTTAGAAAAATAATCTTTATGCTAAAACAAATATAATGTTGTTAAATGTTAGATTTTTTTTCAAATTAGATCGCACAAGCAAGTGTCTTGTGCATTAAAATTATTCTTTTGTTCGTTAAATTAGAGTCAAATTCATGAATTTTGCCACTAAATTTTAAAGGGGGTCATCTTGATTAACATCCCAGATACTAAAAAATACAATGTATAGTCAAAGATTGCTGCAAGAGGGTGCACTGGAAAAGTGGCTGAAAACGAAAAAGGATTGACAGAGCGGCGGAGGAAGTGAAAGACGGAGTCTTGAATTACATGCGAGTAATTGGCGAGCAAGAAAGTGGGCATTAGAGCCACACGTTTGTGCTTTTCCGTTTAAACTTCTCGACACTTTTGGCCAATTTTTAACTGAAAATCCATTTGAGATCACCCTTGGGAACCCCAAGTGTTTCTAACCCATTCCCCTTTTGGGTGCGTGCGCTTTACAGTCTAATCATGGCTCACTCGTGAGAATAATTGAGTCTTGCTAGCTAACCTATGTGATTGGCCAGCTTGCCTCGTCTGGGGAAACAAAGAAATTAGGATGATAGTTGAAATTTTGTCGTTGTTGTGTGTGTGTGTGTGTGTGTGTGTGTGTGTGTTTTTTTTATTAGTTAATAATGGCACATGCTTAAGGGAATTTTTTTAATTAATTTATGGTTTTTATTATTAATTATAATAATGTATCAAATTAATGTAAATGTACAATTAACGATTCTACTAATGCAACTAATACTTGTTTATATATTTGCGCTTAACATGCATCTAGAAGCCGAACCTTCGTGCAATATTTCGACATTTCGTGTCATCAAAAGGGAGAATCGTGGGTCGATTCTTATAGTTTTAACTGACATTTTTAAGTGTTTAGGGTAACACCTTGTTTTTCTAATTTTGTCAAAAAAGACACACACACAAAAAAAAAAAAAAAAAGTTCAAACCTATTTTGTGTTCAGAAACAGAACTTCACCAAACAAGACTGCCTAACGAGTAAAAAAGTATGCATAGTGGCGAAGATGGCTGCTGGGCTCTAACATCATCAACCCTGTGGATTTGTACTTTTTTTTTCTTGTTCTCAGAAACAGTGTTGTGCATGAGAGGATGATGATGGAAAAACCATGGTTTGAAAACCAGTTATTTAACCGAAAAAGTCAAAGGATCCGAGGTTTAACGTTTAACAGAAGTTAAATCCTGGTTTAACCGAAAGTTAACTAAAATATATATTATTATTTATCACAAAAACTATGTATTTGCAACGAAGTATTAGTCAAAAGAGGTATAAAATATAGAATGTATTAAGAAAATTTTGAATTTGAAATTCTATGCTTAACCCACACGATCCCAATTTTGGCCTACTATACAAAACAAGGGAGATTTCTTTTCTCAAGAAAAATTTTATGGAAACTAAGAAGATATCCCAGCAAGTAAACACAGACTATCCATGCAGAATTTGTGTTTATAGAAAATTTTTGTGTGTGTTGAACCGCAATTCATGGTGGGCTTGCTGGAAGCTGTCCAGTTCAACAGGTACTGATAGGTAGTTTTGTGAGTGTGACTGAAGCCCCTGCTGATTTATTCTGGAGTAGGCTCAGGAATACGTTTGAGGCCCAAAGCACAGCATGTTAAATTCTTAAACTGGACTGGACGCAGCTTGTCTAGCCTCTGGCCTTACTAAAAAGGGAGAGAGAAAAGAAAATGATTGGTTTATTGATGGGCTGGGTCTGGGGCTGGGGTAACGAGAATAAAAAGGAAATTCACAGTCCAGATGCTTGTCTAAGCATAGCTAAAAGGCGAGTATCGGTGTTACTGTTATACTATTTTATTATAAGTTGTAGATTTTTTTTTTTTTGTTGTTGTTTTTTTGAAAGTAGATAGCATAGTATGGAGCCTTGTGTACACTTTCATAGGAGGCGAACGGCTTCTGTGTCATCTTTTTTACTGGAATTAAGTTGCAACATTAAGTTCTATGCATCTCACCGATGTAATGCGAAATAGGTCAATTTCTTCATTTCCATTACATCTCATGTTCTACAGAGTGTCAATGCGTCTTTCCTTTTTACTTGAATCTTGATGATGCCCAAAGAGAAGAGACAATGGCTGGAAATGTCCTAAATGAACTTATACGCTTATTATTATTATTATTATTATTCACTTCATAAAATGCAAGGAGAAAGGAGGGATTTCGAAGTTCTGACTTTGCAATAAAAGGTCAGCTTGGAGAATTCTAGGATTGTACACAGAGGCCAGTTCTAGAAAACATGGGGAAACTGACCCATCAAAATTGGAAGGGGCATAAGGGCCCCCCACATCATCCAATCCAATCCAATCCTTGGGGTTATTGGGGTTATATTGGTATTAATGTTAGAATTGGTATCTGTTACCAGTAAGGATTAGTCCAATTCGCATGGAGATCATCTCTTTTCTTGTCAACCAAGTTCGTTTTTTAAATCACTTAAATTGCACTATCATGCATCAAAAGACTAGCATTATATAATTAATAGTTGTTATATTACAATATATGAATTAGTTTTTAGATTGCGGCAACTCAACTGCATCGAGGTAACATTGTCCTAACGATTTATCATATTGTCCCATTTGGGGTGTTGAGTAAAGGCCATTGAATGTGACAAATCTCTCCATGTCCACGCATGTACATAAAGCTCCTCAACACAAAAGGGAAACCCAAAAGGGATTGAACCCAACGGTCTTTTTACCGACTGTGACAAGTCATGCTGACCTTAAAAGTCCTCTCCAGAGGGCAGTGGTGGTGGTGGTGGTGGTGGTGGTGGCAGCAGTATTGGTTTTCTTTCATCTTCGATACTTGCCGACATGCCGTTCTAGGAGGAGCACGTTCTGATTCTATGAACTGGATAGTTCCTTCTTTTTCTCCATTAATCGTGGGGTTGTGCTGCCAACTCCCAGATTAGCCGACTTGTTGTTTACCATGGGGCCATTGGGTGTGTTGTGTCTATTTCAGGCTGGTTCAGTGTTTGCTCCGTGCTTCTTCATGCTCTCATGGACCACTGTGGCTACGTCATGTCATTTTCAAAAGGAAAAATTGTTACGACTTTTATATAACAAACTTTTACTAGTTTTGAGGTTATAAAAATGTCAAAAGAAATCAAGAACACACCTATCATGTTTCACAGATTTTTGACACCTATCCACTTTTTTCTTTTTCTTTTTTTTTCTTTCATATTACTCCTGATGCGACTCCTTTAATAAGAACCGACCCACAAATCAACTTTTCTGTTGACTTTTTTCACGTCAGCATACTGTTGCTAACAGGGATGCCACGTTCATCAGCTGGGGTCGGTGTCTTTAATACGCTAACATATTAGTGATTTCTTCCCTGATTTATGGCAAAGTTGTAAACCAGTGCATTCTTGTTATCTAATTCTAAGTGGTTCAGCATTGGTCAACAAGGTAAAGATCACAATCACTCTTAGAATTGTGATACCATATTATATATAATCCATCATTTCCTTCCAAACCATTTACATGTGAAAAATTAATTGTGATGAACTCAAAACCCCACTATTCAACAGTATCCGTGTGGATGGATAATGCTATTGGCCATGAGAATCCCTTCCTCAATCACTTATTGATTGGTTCTCCTAGAAAGAAAATTGTTTGGAGGGCACAGAATTAATAAAAGAAATGGAAATGACAGAATAGTAATTGTCAATTATAATTAATCACAATCATAATATATATATATTTTAAACTTTTTATCTAAATTCAATGGTTCAAATTCTATTCAATCTACTGTATTTACTTATCTTTTGTTCTGCTAACGGGAACCTTTTAAAAAATACTGAACTTTGCTTTCTTTCTTTTTCTTTTCTTTTTTCTTTTTTTTACTGCAACTGGATTTAGAGTAACAGTTAACCAAAAGCAGAGAGAATAAAAAGACAAAATATCAGGTATAAAGCATCCACATCAAAGGTAACATACGCCTTGATCTAAATCCTTCAAGAATCAAGTTAACTTTCAAAATTAACAAAAGAGAATCAAAATCCAATCGGATGGTCCCATTTTACAGCTATTGATGACAATGCTTAGGTTTTTCCCCCCGTGGGGGAGGCAGCTATCTCACCAGGTGACCATCCAATGAGGGGAGGCCACGCGTGAATAAGAGACTCAAGCCAAACTACATCAAACCATCAAAATAAATGAAATTGTTGAATACAATTTGTGTGCATTTGACCTAGGACTTAAATCATATTATTGCACTTGACTTATTTTAATTCGAGTTTATATTATGCTACTACTATTATTAATAATAATAAATATATATTTATAATTTTTACCTTAAATCATAATTATATATTAAAAAATTAAGAGAATAAAACAAATAATTAAGACAGACTCATCTAATTATAGGGACCATGGCACACGAACAGGCACGTACAGAGAGTGAGCCGAGCGGTGGAGGATGGAGCCGAGACAAAGAAGCTGTTAGAGGAAGTGACGCGGGGGAGGATGAGACCAAATGGCATTAATTGAAGACTTGACTTAGTGGGGCCGCCTGATCAACCCCGTGATCTAGTGGGGTCAGGGATTATTTGAATTTTGATGTCACCGATCAACGGTCCAGATTTGATAGTCAGCGAACTTGCCGGTGCAGTGTCAGCAATTCCAACTTGAATTGTAGTGACTAGTAATCATATATATATATATATATAATTTATTTATTTATTTATTTTCCTGGGACATATTGTGGTGACCATCCATGTTCCTAACATTACATTCAGGGTAAGTATGCGATGGTACGGGTTAAATTTGCATTTTATTCATTTAAAATCCTAATTTATATTTTAAGATGTTTAGCATTTTTTTTTTTATCATTTTTGACAATTGCGACTATCAAGAGTGGACTGCTCTAATGCTGAGAGTATTCGAGGGATCAAATAATGGGTTTCAGAGTTGCACCATATATTACTATTCTACACAAATAAACGACAATTTCTGTGCTTTCGATAATGTTCAATGAGACTGAACTGTAATGATGGGGTTCATGTGAATAAACTCAGAACCAGAAAGTTCTCTCTCTCTCTCTCTCTCTCTCTCTCTCTCTCTCGCTAGTACAAGCATATGTGTATTTTAATGGTGCATTGAAACAAAAGGAAGGAACTGCGACGTGAGGAGGGAAAATTTTTTGGGGCAACTTGCCTGCCTGTGCTATCTTCTCCTGTGACTGCCTGGCTTTGCTTGCCTGCCAACATCTTTTATGTCCTAAACCCCCACTACTGGTTTTATGTGCAAAATGAGACAATCCTAAGAAATGTGCCAGCGGATCCATTCAGGATTTGATCTTTTTAAACTTCAATACATAATTCTCTGTTCTAACTATCCTATATTGTGTCACTCTCTCACTTCAGTTATCCATTCCAAGTTTGGCAATTGGCACCTTGTACCGCTATATCCATTTCAAATTTACTTTTTTTTTAAGAAAGTGCAAGGTATAATCTGGGTTTATAGAGCACAACAGACATGTAAGAAGTGAGCACTTACATAAGCAAAAAGTTACCGGTGAGTGCTCTGAAGTACAAGACACTTGTGTAACAGTAAGATAACAGACAGGGAAAGCATTAATTCTGGTTATGATTAAAACTATGATTAATGGACAACTTTAGGGAGAAGGGGGCACTGTAAAAGTGAAAAAAGAAAAAAAAAAAAAAAAGAAAGAAAATGCTCATCCTATCAATGCCTCAATTTAACTGGAATTTTACAGTGCGCATGGAATATAGCATGAGCAACCAAAAGGAGGGCAGAGAGCTTTCCCCACTTAAACAAAACAATAATCAAACATACAATAAATCATAAAATAATCAATCAGTGAAGATTCAATATGCTTCCCGTCTGCGAAAAATATACTCTTACGCCCCCACCTTGCTGACCAGAAAGGCTCATCTTTTTCAAAGCCCATTACATCACCTTTTTGACTGTTGAAAATATGCATGCATATTTAATTCACCTCCTCTTTTTCTCATATTGACATGTTCAAGTACTGTCTAGCAGTATACTTAGCATTACAATACTGAACCATATGCTATTTCTATCCATAACAATTCTATATAAGCGATCCCTTCAAGAAACATTAACACTGTTCCAATGTTAATTTCTGGACTCAGTGGACATCCATGGTAGCTCAAGGTATGTCAATAAAGCTTCTCTCTTTCAAACTTCCCCCGCTACCTTTTGTGCATATATATATCTGCTTGTTCTGCTGCACTGAATGCTTGAATTCTCGAAACTCTTTCTTCAAGTTTCTTTTCAGGTTTTGTTTGTCTTTGTTACAGTGGAGGACAAAGATATCAGTTGCCAAAACTGACGTTGGCAATGGTTGTTTTGATTCATGATCGAAGTTTTCACGATAGGGAATTAAAGAGGGTTGTTTTGGAGCTTGGACCAATTGTATTTGTATTAAAGAGAATTTCGAACATTTTTTTTTTTTTTAAAATACTTTTCTGGCTTTCGAATTTGGGCTGCAGCTGGATCTGTAATTGGCATATCTAATAGTTATTGCTTTTTTCTCAATTTTAATGATCTAGTCTTTTGTTGGTATCTGTTTCTTGTGCATGTAGGCATTGAGGAGCCTTTTCTTTGCATTGAAAGTATTCATCCATGGATGGTCTGGGATCGGATCAATCACAAATTGTCAAAGACACATCTTCCTTGTGGAGCAACCAACTTGAAGGAACTGAAGAAAGCTTGGTAGTTTCTAACTCAAATTGTTGTCTTCTTGGTGCCAAGATGGATCTCCCAGAAGACTTTTTCAGTCAAGTTCAAGCATTCCAAAAAGCCCAAGCATCACAATTGTATCCAATTTCTGAAAGAGTAAGTCAAAAGCTGCAAAGATTAACAAGATTGATTCCAGCTTTTGATGATCCTAGAATTATTGGAGTCTCAAACTTGAATTCTTACTGCAGTGCCAGGAAGCAAAAATATCAGTTGCAAATGCTATGATGCCGGGATGCAAAGAATTATACTCTTCCCCTTTATTCAATAAGCCTTGTTCCACATCTCCTTCCACAACTGATTTTGGCTTGAGCAATCAATCACAATCACAAGTGAGCAATGGCTTACCAAATGGCAGCAAGGCAGGCTCTTTTCAGTCTCTTGACTGCCTGCTGTCAGCAACCAATGGTAACACCGACACATCATTTGAAAATGATGAGATATCCGTGATTTTCTCGGATTGCAGGAACATGTTGAATTTTGGTGCCAACAGTGCCGTTTCATCCAGTGGAGAGTCTGGCGACAATGCTTGCATTAATGTCAGAAACAAAGAGATGCATTGCCCTGTAAGTGATGTGGATGGAACTGTCTCTAAAAGTTCTTCAAATCAGTATGCAAGCCAAGGGAAATGTTTGCAACCAAAGCCTGCTTCTACTAAGACAATCAGAGATCAAAATGAGCTCAAATTGGCTGCTGATTATCCTTATTTGGACAATCTCCAAACTGCTTGTTCAACCATGGAAGGTGGTCTTAGGCTCATTTCAGAAAATCCTCCAAGACCAAGTAAGAAAGAGAGATTGAATAAGGGCCCAAGCTCATTGAATATCAACTTTCAGCAGCCTAGTTCTTCAGTAACTTATTCAATTGATGAGCTTAATCCAGAAGCAGTTGCACAGATGAAGGAGATGACATACCGGGCCGCGGCTTTTCGGCCTGTGAATTTAGGCCTGGAAGTGATAGACAAGCCTAAGAGGAAAAATGTGAGAATATCAAGTGACCCACAAACGGTGGCAGCAAGGCAAAGGAGGGAGAGGATCAGCGAAAGAATCAGGCTTTTGCAGAGGATGGTCCCTGGTGGGAGCAAGATGGATACAGCATCAATGCTTGATGAGGCTGCAAATTATCTTAAGTTCTTAAGGTCTCAAGTCAAGGCACTAGAAAACTTAGGCCACAAGCATAACTCACCCGTGAATTGTCCACCAACAACAAACATTGCTTTCTCTTCTTCTTCTTCTTCTTCTTCTTCTTTACCATTTAACCACCCTTTCCCCATGCAAACTCACTTTGTTACTCCAAAACCTTAATCATATTCCTCACCTTTAAACCCCAACGATAACCTAATAATGGATCCTTAATCATGTTGCTTATCATCATGTCCAACACCAATGACTAAGAGTCCAAAGCCAATACTCTAGCAGAAAAGGAGTACAAAAGCTAATTCAGTATCCTTAGCACAATGTTGACTACTACATTCACAGATGTCCTTATTATGATCATCATCATGACACCCACCAGCCAAAGAGCAAAAGTAAGAGTTTCTGGGCAGAAGTCCTAGTTCCCCTGCTGCTTCCACTGAAACTATGAAGAAAATATTACAGTGGAAATAGTGAAAACTGGGATGTAAATTGATAAGTCTATCACAGCCTTCTCATAGGGGGGAAGAAAAAAAAAAAAAGGCATCGTAATTATAGAGCCTATGATTAAAATCAAGGTCCAGAAAAGTCACTTTGCTTCTTGTATCGTTATAGCCTGTTTAATGTATCCAATGTACTCGAAGCTCAGTTTTCTATCCTCTTTTTTTTCGAAATGCAATATTGTTAGCTAATCAATGCAAAAGACATTCTCTTAGGAGTAGTAAGCCCCGAAGTGTGGTCCTGTCTCCTCGAGTGAATCCAAAGCGTGCCCTTGAAAGTTATCTCAAATATCAATGCTAGCACTTGTTTTATTCTTCTTCCACGGCATGAGGCTTGATTAAATTTTTTATGGTTGTAATTAATCATCGTTTTCTCCTCGGTTTAAAACTTCATATTTCCTGGATTAGTTTATTTAACTAACTGTTGGGACTAGTCCAATAACCATCCAAGCCATGCTTGGAGGACAGGTTGAAGTCTCGAATCCCGGTCTAATGTATAAACATGTATATGTCCAACTGATCATGTTGGTCACGACGATTAAGGAACCATTTAATCAAAAGTTTAAATTATTGAGTAAAACTCAAAAACAAAAAAAAGAAAACTATAACATATATTCTCACAAGTAAATTTGTCAGGTAAAAAAAAAAAAAAAATCAGTCAATTTAAAAATTTATATTATTGGATGAGACATGTAAATGGATCACCTATTAAATAATAACAATGATGATAGGGTGGTGAAGTGGATACAATAGGGTTTTTGTGGTTTGGGTTATACGCTATCTTTAGACAATTCTGCTGTGAAAAGAATCTTGAACTCTCCTTTATTCTTTTGTTTTTATGTCTCTCATCGTCATTCAAGTTGACAATGGCAATAAAGTTCCCAAGGGTACTCAATTTGCGTGTGCAGAAACCTCAAGAAAACTCAGCTTTTGTAGACTTTCAGGCAAGTGGGACATTTGACTTTGATATACTGTTGTGATATGGTTGTTGTGTCTTGGGGGTGGACACACCTCCATTTCCGTGGGAGCTTACTGATCATTCATTCAATTGAGAAATTATTGCATAAAAGGGTCATCAACTCAACAACCTTTCTCTTGTTCGTTGCACTGGGACCAAGAGGAACCTTGCGTTAGGGTTAAAAGTTCAGTAATTCTACCATCAAACTATGTAAATTCATCTACTCAACAATTAATTTTCTCGATTACAAGAAATCTCTTTCAAACAAATTTCAAATTATTAGCACCACTTCTGTCGTCGCAGCTCCCACATACTTTATGAAATACACTTGAGGAGATTGAACCTGAACCCCCCCGCTTAATCTAAACAATATCAAGTTATCTTACTAGTTATAGCTTGGTAATTCGGCTGTTGATTTTTGGAGCTTTCATGTTTATAATTTTTCCAATCAAAGCACAAATCACGTTTTCTTTTGGGTGGACAATGACGAGTGCTTTTGTTGATTATGGTAGACTCAGGACTCGCAAAAATCCACTTGCAAAGCCTCTTTTTGTTATTGTCCTAAAAGTCCGAACCCAACACTAGGCACAACAAATGGTGACTTCTGATGTTTGATTTTATTTTTCCTTTTTCCAGTTGCAGAATTTGACCGGCATCCCGCAAAGATCAGATTAACCATTGTTCGAACTGAAAATTATTTAAAAAAAAAAAAAAATCTGAACCATAGCTACTTAAGGGAACTCTCCAAATAAAAAAAATAAAAAAATCCAAATTTTTTTAATTACATATCTAAATTCTTTTTGCAAAATATATATATGCAGAAGATATTTAATAAATATATTTAAGAATATGGATATAAGTTATTACTTTTATTAATTTATATTGAAAGTTGTTCATTAATTTTTTATTATTTTTATATCGTCTTTATATATATATATATATATATATATATATATATATAATAAATGAAAAAAATTATAAATTCTATTAAATACTAAATAATTTTTTTTTCCTTATAAAGAACGCAGCAGCTGATATCATACACGATAAGTTGGCTAGTTGTCTAGTTATACAAGTAATTATTCATTAATAATAAGGTTGGTATCAAGGTGAGGACAAGAGTAGGAAATAAGAGAAAGGAAGGAAGGCAAAGAGGAGCTGCCTTCCTTCCTCTCGCATCATCCTTTCCTCTCTTCCGTGCCCTTCTTTTACCAAAACATAGCCCGAACGCAATTCACATTAAAAAAACAAAAAAAAAAAAAAGAAAAAAAAGAAAAACCATTTGCACCCTTGACCTTCAGCATTTCACACACATTCGAGTGGCTTTGGCACAGGCCAGGGCACGGTGAGACCCAAATAACAGCCCCTCTTGTGTTGGGGGTTGGTTTTGTTTTGCATGCCAATGGAGAGTGAGCTTTGCTCAAGTTGGTTTTGGGTGTAGATTTTGGGCCACGAACGGGCAGCCCAATCTGTTTAAAACTTAAGCAGAAGTTTCGTCCCACAATTTCCAAGCAATTGCTAGTCCATTTTTAATTTACCTGTTCGATATTATCGAAATGATGTTTATACCTAACTCCGACGGTCTTTTCTTCAAAAATTGAATTGAGTGCTCTTTGCCCATTTTTGTTGGAACACGTGGCATTTCTTTTTGATTATTATTAGCTTTAATTAAATGGACGAAGCTTTCCATACTGATAAAACAACATTTATGATGATGGATTGACTTGTCATTTATGACTGGAAATGCGAGAAAAAGGGCATTAGCTAAACAATCAAGGGGACTGAAAAAAATAAAAAAATAAAAGAAAGATATGTCTAGATATCAATGAAACTCCAATGGGCTAAAGATTCCCATATCCTGTTTGGGATAGCATTGATCTTTCAAGTTAAACCTAGCCTATAAATCCTTTAGAGAAAGGGTTTTATTTCTCTCTTTTTGTGTGTGTGTGTGTGTGTGTGTTTTTTTAACTTTTTTATTTTATTTTTAATTCTTTGTTTGTGGTTTTGGTTTAGATACTTGGATTTGCAGGGGGGAACAGTGCAAATTGAGGTAAGCTTTTCGTTTACAAGTTAATGCAAACATATTGCTTGTAAATGCATCTCATGAGATAGGACGGAAGATCATTACTCTTTTGACTCTGAGTTGTCTTCTTCTTCTTCTTCTTCTTCTTCTTCTTCTTTATTTATTTATTTTTTCTAATTATTTTCTGTTTTTAATTAGGTAGGAATGTTTATAAATAATTAATCTCTTTGCATGTGTGCGTGTGTGTTTGCGTGTATAGGCTTAAATACGTGAAATTAGATTTTATGAATTCGTCTGTGCGCGGCAAAGAGCAATTATCGTGTTATAATATTTCATTTGTTTTCCTCTAATTCATCGCCTCTTTGATTATTTGTGCGCAGCGCGATATTCATAAATTGATTAATTAGCTGCTAATAATCAAACGCATTAACATTCAATTCCACTTTAATTCAAAGATAGTATTAAGATGTCTTAGCCATTGTAAGGTAATTACAACAAATTTGTACGCCTTGAAATAGATTATACTCCAAAAGGTCAAAAAAAAAAAAATAAATAAATAAATAAATATATATATATATATATGTATATATATTATTTTAGTTTAATAATTATTATTTAACATATTCTAGATTATTTTTTATAATTATATTTTAAAATTTTGTTATATTCGTTAATATATATCTTGAGATAAGTTAAAAAAAATATAAATTTTATGTAAAATTAAAGAAAAGTTTTTTTTTATTTAGTTCTAAATTTTATAATAAAATTAAGAAATAAATGTAGATATCAAAAATTAAAAATGAAGATATGGAACTCGTGGATTCATCATGCTTGACAACTTCTAAACAAAAGAGGAAATAGAGTTGGTCTCCCAACGAGAGAGAGGCCTTTTTAGGGTTATGACTCATCGCCAAAACCTTTATTGGGCGATTAATTTATTGGCCATTGGACCTCTAGCTAAAAGGGTGTCTTAGATATATAAAACATGTTTTTGCATTACATTTTTGACTTTGATTAAAAATAAATTATTTAATACAAGTATTAAAAAAATAAAATATCATAAATATTTGATGCATTATTTCATTAAAAAAATTATATAAATAAAAATAAGTTATTTTTAATTATAATTTAAATATAATAATAAATATATTTATAAATTTGTTTTATTATGAAAAGAAAAAAAAAATCATAAGCACCCAAGAATTACTTATTACTAAACTTACGAGATAAATGTCACATCATTATGGAGAGTAACCCTAATATAGGTTATAAGATGGAGAAAATTTTAATAAATTGAATTCAAAATCACTCGATTCGAATCTATTTGACCCGACCCGATACGCCAATGGTCTCCTCCTCTTTGGTGGTTGTTTTTTTTTTTTTTTCCCCTGCAAATTAACCTACCCTACATTTAACCCCACAAAAACTCCTGACCTTGGACTTGAAAAAAATGAACTTGGGCGTTAAAGCCGAAGTCTTTTTCGCATTTGGGCTGCCTTCCATCATTTTCCCGCTCTTTCTTTTCCCCCCTTTCCCTCTTTTTCAGTTCACCATGGCCTCCCTTTGATTCATAGCACAAGACCCATTTCTCAAAATTTCAAAAAATTCCCATTGGCTCCCCCTTTCTCGCTTCCCTTCTATAGCCATTACTGCCGGTCTCGGGTTCGTTCTCCTTTGTATAGAAAAAAGGGCCTGGCCTTGGTTGGGTATAAAATGGGGACAACTCCAGTGAATGTTGAACTACCTAACATTTCTGCTTCAGAAAGTAAGAATCTTTCAGCCTGTTCAGTTCTTGGTGTTTCTTTGCTGATAGAAAGTAAGAATTTTTCGTTTGTTCAGTTTTTGGGTTTCTTTTTTGATAGAAAGTTAGAATTTTTAGTCTGTTGAATTCTTGGGGTTTCTTTGTTGACGATAGAAAATAAGAAATTTTCGTCTGTTCAGTTTCTGGGTTTCTTTGTGGATAGAAAGTTAGAATTTTTCAGTCTGTTCAGTTTTTAGGCTTCTTTGTTGATATTATCAGTTTACTGTTTCTTGTTGATTTTGATTATCAATATGTTGATATGTTTATCTGATTTTGGTGGGTTAGCCCATTGATTCCCAAACCGGGATATCGGGGTTCTTGGAGTGGAGTGGATTGGATTTCGTATTCTTTGTTGGAATTCAGACAATTAATTCCTCTATTCTTGTTTTTTTTTTTTTCTTTCTTTTACCGATTATTGACTTTTTTGTGTTTGGTTGTTGAAAAAGAAGTACTTATTGCATGATCATCACGTTGGTCTGTTTCGAGAGAGGAAACACTAATCGTTTTCAGTTTTCGCCAATCTTATGCAAATTTTCAGAAACCCATTTTGAAGATGAAAAATGAAGTGGCTTATCAGATGGAATACAAAGATCATGTAACCATAGGCCAATAGCTGACTGGAATTGAAAATCTAGAATTTCACTCTTAATTAAGTACTGCATGATTCAAATATATGATTTAGAAGCCTAGACTTTTGTGGAAGGGTCAAGTTGGGTGTCATTTGTCTCTTTTGATTCTGTCATTAGGTTTTTGTTAGGCTGTTTTATTCTTGTTTTAATTTCATTCGTGCATGTGTTACGTATCTCCGCAAATGTGCTTATTATGTTAATCCGTGATTGTATACGTTCATGCATGGGAAATTTGTTGGCTGGGCCATTTTTAAATTCAGAAGTGATAAGCAATGAATGTGTCACATTGATCAACTTGTTCGTGTTCTGGATTTTATTCTATTTTTGGTCTTGCCTTTTGTCTTATAAGATTTTGAAGCCTAGACTTGTGTGGAAGGATCAAGTTGAGTAGTATGGTCCTGCTGCTTGTTAGGTCATTTGGTTCATTTGATTCTATCCTTTCTGCATTAGGCTTTTGTTAGGTTGATTTATTTTGTTTTAGTTTTGCTGGTGCATGTGTTACATATCTCTGCAAATGTGCTTATTATGTTCATCTGTAATACATGCATGCATAAGAAATTTGTTGGCTGGGTCATATTTAAATTCTGATTTGATAAGAAATGGACGTGTCACATCGATCAACTTGTTCATGTTCTGAATTTTATTCTATTTTTGGTCTTGTCTTTTGTCTTGTAAGATTTTGAAGCCTAGACTTGTGTAGAAGGGTCAAGTCAAGTCGTTTGGTCCTGTTGCTTGTTAGGTCATATGGTTCACTTGATTCTATCCTTTCTGCATTAAGTCTTTGTTAGGTTGATTTATTTTGTTTTAGTTTTGTTGGTGCATGTGTTATGTTATCTCCACAAATCTGCTTAGTATGCTCATCTGTGAGTGTATATGTGCATGTGCAGGAAATTTGTTGGCTGGGTCATATTTATATTCAGATGTGTTAAGAAATGGATGTGTCACACCGATCAACTTGTTTATGTTCTGGATTTTATTCTATTTTTGGTCTTGCCTTTTGCCTTTTAAGATTTTGAAGCCTAGACATGTGTTGAAGGTTCAGGTGGAGTAGTATGGTCCTCCTGCTTCTTAGGTCATTTGGTTCATTTGATTCTATCCTTTCTGCACTAGTTCTTTGTTAGGTTGAATTATTTTGTTTTAGTTTTGTTGGTGCATGTGTTACGTATCTCTGCAAATGTGCTTATTATGTTAATCCGTGGTTGTATACGTGCATGCGCGGGAAATTTGTTGGGTGGTTCATATTTAAATTCAGACATGTCAAGAAAATGGATGCATCACATTAAATAACTTGTTCACATTGAGGATTTTATTCTATTTTTGGTCTTGCTTTTGCTATATATGTTTTACTCCATCAGTATCATAGTATTATCCTTGTCAGCTTAGCTTTGTATTCTTTTTGCCTTACTAGAATTGTTATCTGGCCGCAGCAATGAAGAAGAGTATAGGGAAACAAAGTTGTTCATTTGGTAATGGAAAGGACACAAAGAACAAGAAAAAAGTAATGAAAAGAAATTCCTCTGACAGCAACTCAGAGTCTGGTGGTGTGCTTAAAAGACCGAGGCGAGCGGCTGCTTGCAAAGATTTTAAGGAGAAGTCAGTTAGGTTTTCTGTTGAGGCTTCTTTTGTTGAATCTAAGAAAGATCATCTTGTTGACAAAGAGATTTCGGCTGTTCACCTCACTCATGGAAAAGAAGAAGATCGCCCAAACAGGAGACTGACTGAATTTGTTCTGCATGATGGAGATGGCATCCCACAGCCCCTTGAGATGATTGAAATTAATGACATGTTTATTTCTGGCATTATATTGCCTCTTGAGGAGAGTCCTGACAAGAAGGAACATGAAAAGCGTGTGAGGTGTGAAGGCTTTGGAAGAATAGAATCATGGGCCATCTCTGGTTATGAAGATGGTTCCCCAGTCATATGGCTTACAACTGATATTGCTGATTATGATTGCATCAAACCTGCAGGTAACTACAAAAAATTGTATGATCAATTCTTTGAAAAAGCCCGTGCTTGCATAGAGGTTTACCAGAAACTGTCAAAATCTTTTGGGGGTAATCCTGATGTCACGCTTGATGAGTTGCTTGCTGGAGTTGTTCGATCAATGAGCGGAAGCAAGATTTTTTCTGGTGCAGCATCCATCAAGAATTTTGTCATTTCTCAAGGGGAATTCATTTATAATCAACTAATAGGTCTAGATGAGACTTCAAAGAATGAGCAGAAATTTGCTGAGTTGCCAGTTTTGGTTGCATTAAGAGATGAAGGATGCAAAAATGGAAGTCTTGTGCCAGCAAAATCAGCAAGTGGGAACCTGACAATTGGTTCCAAAAGTGGAGGTACAGAGGCAAAGAAGGACCATTCTAATTCATCCATCAATGCAGCTGAGGAAGATGAGGATGCAAAGTTAGCAAGATTGTTACATGAAAAAGAGTACTGGGACTCGATTAAGAAGCAGAAGAAATTTCAGGGTTTGGCTTCTGCATCAAACAAAATGTACATCAAAATTAATGAAGATGAGATTGCTAATGATTATCCTCTTCCTGCATATTACAAGCACTCTGAGGAAGAAATTGATGAATATGTCGCTGTTGATAGTGAGGATATTATGTACCCTGATGATCTCCCTAGGCAGATGCTCCATAATTGGTCATTATATAACTCTGACTCAAGGTTGATTTCGTTGGAGCTTCTTCCAATGAGATCATGTGAAGATATTGATGTCACCATCTTTGGATCAGGATTGATGACTGAGGATGACGGAAGTGGATTCTGTCTTGATGATGATACCAATGATTCTTCTTCAGGGGGTCTGGCGGCTTGTGATGAGATGGGCGGTTTGCCAATTTTCTTGAGTGCAATAAAGGAGTGGATGATTGAATTTGGCTCATCAATGATTTTTGTCTCCATCTGTACAGATATGGCATGGTAACTGTGCTTGTCTTTTATAGCTTATTAAGCTGCATTAAATAATTGTCCATGCCTTAAAAATTGCACCTAACTCTTTTGAGTAATTCTCTAAATATTTAGCTGAATAGTCTCTCTTGAGTGGAGCATTTGTCAGCATAATCAAGAATATACTCTTAATAAGTTTGTTCCTCTAAAGTATTGCTTATATGGAAAAACAATAACCGATTTTCATCTTTTTATATTTTGCATGGTTCCTCCATAGCTTGAGGGGCAGGAAAACAAATGGTTTAGGTCTACATACAGGATAGATGCCTGGCTGCTAAACTGCTGGCTACCTGCTGTTATTGATAGCAGATCTGGACTTTGATCGTTCATACGGTGGATTCATGCCACCAGTTCAAAAATGAACCTCAGTTGGAAGTGAAAAAAAAAAGTTCAAATTTTTAGTCTTTGGACAACTAAGTTCTTGGTACCTTTCTGAGATTAGTACAGTTTGGCTTTTCGATAGAATAAGCTCTTTTTTTCCTCAAGGAGCTTTAATTAGTAGTTGCTCTTAAAGATTTGTTCTCCTATCTAGTGTCCTTCTCCAAGTGAATGTAGAAGGTTGAATGCATGACGGTAGGAAATGATTGGAAATATCTATCTGAAGAGTTAGTGGGCATTTAATCTGGTGTATGTGAAACTTCATAACCAAATAATGGGAAATATGGTGCAATAATTTGGGTCCTGCTGCTAATGAGAAGTTTACGGTTAAGAGAGATTGGGAGGTAATTTGACTTGAAATTAGAGTTGATTACACAAACTACAAGGGGGATTCTGCTTTGTTCCCAGGTATATTTACAGTATGAGCAGTAATTCTAAATAGATTGTCTACTAAGGACAAATTAGTGAAATGGAGTCTAGCGACAGAACCTAATTATCTTTGTTGTCAAACAGAAGTGCAAAGAATGCATAATTTATCTTTAGTTGTTCCTATTGCAGCAGTCTTTGGAGGTTGATTTTGTGGCATTGTAGTATTGACAGAACCATTCTTAGTCGGACCAATGAATTTCAAAGGTAATGAAGATCTTAGAGAAAAAGAATCTTGCTTCTAATATTCTAATGCTTACATGGTACAACAGCATTTAATGAGGGGAGAGAGAGAGAGAGAGACAGAAACAGTTGCTTGCTCTCTGATTTTGAATTTGATGTTTACTGCAAGGGTGTTTACAGTCTTAAAGCTGTTAAATCTACAGGAGAATGTCAACTAGTGGATGTTGAGGATATTTGGTCTTCGTGTTATTTGTGATTCTGGAAACTAATCTTGTTTGTGTAGGGAATAGCCTTTCCTAGGGGTTCTGAGTTTGATAAATCAAACTGACTCATTCATTAAAAATGAAAATTAACAATTGTATGATCATGTTATTAGTGTTGGCAGTCAGTGTTTAATCTGTTTTAATAACTTCAGGTACAGACTTGGAAAGCCATCAAAACAATATGCTTCCTGGTATAAGCCAGTTCTGAAAACAGCACAACTTGCAAGAGGCATCATCACATTGCTAAAAGAACAAATCCGGATTTCACGACTTTCTTTTGCTGATGTAATCAAGAAGGTTTCTCAGTTCAAGAAGGATGATCATGCATACATTTCTTCTGATCCAGCAGCTGTTGAGAGATATGTGGTTGTGCATGGTCAGATAATATTGCAGCTTTTTGCTGAATTTCCAGACCCAAATATCAAGAAATGTGCATTTGTGGCTGGTCTGACAAAACTGATGGAGGAGAGACACCATACCAAATGGTTAGTGAAGAAAAAGAAAATTATGCAGAAGGATCGATCAAACTTGAATCCTCGAGCAACAATGGCTGCTGTGGGTTCTGGCTTGTTGAAGAAAAAGGTTATGCAGGCAACTACAACAAGATTGATCAACAGGATTTGGGGGGATTATTATTCCAACTTCTTGCCAGAGGATCTGAAAGAGGAAACTAATTGTGAAGTCAAAGAGGAGGATGAAATTGAGGAGCAAGATGAAAATGAAGATGATTCTGAAGAGGAGAAACTATTATTTTCAGAGACAACACATCAGCCTTCCTCTGCACTGGGGCGGACTAAATCATGCCTTCTAAAAAAGGAAGTCAGATGGGATGGGAACCCTGTAGGTAAGACCCCTTCTGGTGAATCAATGTATAGTCATGCCTTTGTTCACGGTGAGGTGGTTACTGTGGGGAGTTCTGTTTTAGTAGAAGTTGAGGAATCCAATGAACTTCCTGGAATATATTTTGTGGAGTACATGTTTGAAATGTCAGATGGAAGCAAAATGTTTCATGGGAGAATGATGGAACGTGGATCTCAAACAGTTCTGGGCAATGCAGCCAATGAGAGAGAAGTTTTCTTAACAAATGAGTGCATTGATTACGAACTGCAGGATGTTAAGTGTCCTATTGTGCTGGAATTGCGAAAAATTCCTTGGGGACATCAGTATAGAAAAGAAAATGTCAATGCTGATAAAATTGATAGGGCAAGAGCAGAAGAGAGGAAAAGAAAAGGATTGCCACTAGAATATTACTGTAAAAGCTTGTATTGGCCAGAGAGGGGTGCTTTCTTCCGTCTTCCATTTGATGCAATGGGTCTTGGTTCCGGAATTTGCCACTCTTGTGAAATAAAAGAAGCTGAAAAAGTGAAGGAAATTTTCCAGGTGAATTCCTCTAGGACTGGATTTATTTACGACGGAACTGAGTACTTTACCGATGATTTTGTCTATATAAGTCCGCATCATTTTGGTGGGGAGAAGGTGGATAATGGAACTTTCAAGGGTGGAAGAAACGTTGGATTGAAAGCTTATGTTGTGTGCCAATTAATGGAGATCAACGACTCAGAGAAACAAAAACATGCCAAAATGAGCTCTACCCAGGTTAAAGTCCGGAGATTTTTCAGACCAGAGGACATTTCAGCTGAGAAGGCATATTGTTCAGACATCCGGGAGGTAACCCTTCAAAATATTGTTAAAATTCCATGTACAGTTTCATAGCCTTTCTGTAATGATTCATCCATTATAGTATTTTGGCATATTGATATCTGATCTCCAGTTTTCTGATAATTCTTTGACCTTCTAATTTCAGATATATTACAGTGAAGAAACTCACCTTTTATCTGTTGTGACAATAGAAGGGAAATGCAAAGTCAGAAAGAAAAATGATATGCCTACTTGCAATGCTCCTGCAATCTTTGATCATATTTTCTTTTGTGAGCATCTGTATGATCCTCATAAAGGGTCTCTCAAGCAGGTAAATACTTTTTTCCCCATAATATGGAAATACTTGCCAACTAGCTTGATTAACTTAGGGAAAAAAGCATGATTATGGTCAGATAATTATTACTCCAGTACTTGACTTAAGTGAATTATTACCTTGGAGGGTGCATAAAACGGCTTGCCTCCTTTAGGTTAGAAATGATATTGCATTTTATTTGATGGCAGTTGCCAGCTCATATCAAGTTAAGGTACTCAACTGAGAGCAAGGATAGCAATTCTGCATCCAAGAGAAAGGGCAAATGTAAGGAGGGAGAAAATGATATGGAACCTGGCAAACAAAAGGAAGCATCTCAAGTGAACCTTTTGGCCACATTAGATATTTTTGCTGGTTGTGGTGGTTTGTCAGAGGGGTTACAACAAGCTGGTAACCTCCCTAGTGTACATAAGATTATCAACCCAAAAAATTATTTAGCATCAATGTGAAAAACCTTAGTGTCTGACAATTTGCTGCTTCTGAAATTGCAGGCATCGCATCTACCAAATGGGCAATTGAATATGAAGAACCTGCTGGTGAAGCATTCAAGCTCAACCATCCAGGGTCATTTGTGTTTATTAATAATTGCAATGTAATCCTTAGGTAAGTAGGTGCATTGTGGTAACACTCTTTTCTTTCCCTTGCACGTAAACAATATGCTAATGGGTTGAAATACAGAGCCATAATGGACAAGTGTGGAGATGCAGACGATTGCATCTCAACTGCTGAGGCTTCTGAATTGGCTGCCTCACTTGATGAGCAGGTGATTAATAATCTACCTCTGCCAGGACTGGTGGATTTCATAAATGGAGGGCCTCCATGTCAGGTATGCACAATTTATTGCTGCTAACCTGAGGTCTTTTTGAGTCTAAAGTCCTTATGGGCTGATCATCCTATCCCGATATAATCTTCCTTTGCAGGGTTTTTCTGGAATGAATAGGTTTAATCAAAGCACTTGGAGTAAAGTGCAGTGTGAGATGATCTTAGCATTCTTGTCCTTTGCTGACTACTTTCGACCAAAGTATTTCCTCCTAGAGAATGTGAGGAACTTTGTCTCTTTTAATAAAGGGCAAACATTTCGTTTGACTCTGGCTTCGCTTCTTGAGATGGGTTATCAGGTAAATGTTGCCACGACACCAAACAGATATAGAGATAACTTTTATACATGTTTAACTTGTTTAGTTGTGCTCAGGTGCGGTTTGGTATTCTGGAAGCTGGAGCCTATGGAGTATCTCAGTCACGAAAACGAGCATTTATATGGGCAGCCTCACCTGAAGAGACACTTCCAGAATGGCCCGAACCAATGCATGTCTTTGCTGCCCCAGAGTTGAAAATAACATTGTCTAGTAAGTCACAACATGCTGCCGTTCGAAGTACAGCTACTGGAGCTCCATTCCGTGCAATAACTGTCAGAGATACTATTGGTGATCTTCCCGCTGTGGGAAATGGTGCCTCAAAGACATATCTGGAGGTACACCGGATAGTAAAATCTCTTTTTGATGCTCCTTTATAATGAGTAGCTGACAGATCCTGATGACATAATCTTGTGTTGTCTCAGTACAATGATGATCCTGTCTCGATGTTCCAAAAGAAAATAAGAGGGAACACGGTTGCACTGACTGACCATATCGCAAAAGAAATGAACGAGCTAAATCTCATTAGATGCCAAAAGATCCCGAAACGGCCAGGTGCTGACTGGCGTGATCTTCCCGATGAAAAGGTGCATGCAATGGACTCCCGAGCTGAATGTTGTGTACTGCTTTCTTTGTTAGCTGCTTTGCCGTGAGGTTACTGATCCTCTATGAGATGAAATGTAGGTCAAACTATCTACCGGGCAAACGGCTGATTTGATACCGTGGTGTCTACCAAATACTGCCAAGCGACATAACCAGTGGAAGGGACTTTTTGGAAGACTGGATTGGGATGGTAACTTCCCAACTTCCATAACAGACCCTCAACCAATGGGCAAGGTTGGGATGTGTTTTCACCCTGATCAGGACCGGATTCTTACAGTTCGTGAATGTGCTCGATCTCAGGTAATTTCTGCTTTTCATATCTTAAACTTCTGCATAATTCTTGTTTGACTGATCTATGCATGGCATTTTAGTTACCCTCCCTGCTACCTGATTAGAAAGTCGACAAAACAAAGTGGATCCCTAAAAAGAAAGAAGCTAAAGCATTTAGTTAGTATCCAATGCTTGCCTCTGTAATTTTTTGATCCAGGGATTCCCGGATGGTTATCAGTTTGCTGGGAACATACAGCATAAGCATAGACAGATTGGAAACGCGGTACCCCCGCAGTTGGCCTATGCTCTGGGAATCAAGCTTAAAGAAGCTCTGGACAGTAGGAGGCCAAAATGGTGGAAATGTGTATCATAATTTTTGCTACCATTCATAGCATAGAAAATATTGATCTGGAAAGAAGGTTAAACTGGATTTGGTGCAACCGATTTTCCATTAAGGCAGGGCAAGGCAAAAGATTAGAAAACTCTTTAATGTTGTAATCTTTCTTTTCCATTTTTGGAAAAAGATCAAGAACCCAGAGTCTCTTCTTTTTCCAGAACCCACAGTGCGAGGTCTCTTTGTTGACTGAGACTTCTTTATTTTATTTTATTTTTTCCCATTCTATTGTTAAAACTGAAGTTTTGTGAAATTGATTGCAATTCAGTATCCTGAGCTGGTCTTCCTTGATGTTGATATTCAAGTATGGTCTGCTTAACATAGTCAACATTGAATTGTGCTCGGAGGCTATGAATGATATTTGTTCATAAAAATAGAGTAAATTAACCGCTGATTGTTGTGGTCTGGTGGTTAAGAGACTCTTTCGTGCCAGACAAAGTGCGCAATTGTAGTAATGGCTGAATCCTTGTTTTAAGTACACCATGGAATGTGTTTTTCTGCGTGCTTAGTTTGTGCATGGCGAGACGTACAAGATACCAAGTGCACATGCAAAACGTTCAGGCAATGGACGCAATATGCAGATCTGTTTTCTGCTCTGCCTACTACTTATTAGCACTGTTGTGACTAGGTCAGTACACCTTTGAATTCATACCGATTATTCCTTGAATAAATTAATATTGACATAGATGATAAATACATATTAACTCAGAGATGTAAGAATTTACGTGATTTTGGCATTACAAAAAAATTAGGTTTCTTTCCCTCTGCACGTATCAAGAAAGCAAATAGAAAGTTACAAGATAAACCGAGTAGAACCCCAGAAATCTTTGAACCTATTCATTCCAGGGAGTTCACAACTTTCAACAAGTCTCAGTTGCGTTGGAACCATCATAGTTTCTCTTTGATCATCTTTTCTCACATCTTCATTATCATGGAAACATTTGAATTTAACTGTAGGAATAAACTTCTTTGTCGTATTGGTAAGGTTGTCAGCGATACTATAAAATTGTAGACTCTGAAATTACCTTTCAACTAACGAGACAGTCAGCATGAAAGCATAACCTATAGAGGATCTCATTTTGTCTAGATCACCAACATAATCAGAATTAGCATAACTAAACAGTCTCCAAAATGAGCTTCATTAAGATTTCTTAGAATTAATGACTCCAATAGAAGTTGAGAAATGAATTGTAGTGCTCTTTATTATGTAAAATTTTGCCATTGGTAATAAGGCAACGAGCAGCTGTAGCACATATGACTTCAACATAACAAAACAGAATGTTCGAAATAATGTTCTGGGAAGCTGTAGTTGAATATGGAGAAACAATGTGACTGTAGATCCCATCAATCCCACAGAACATAGCATCACTGTTGCATCATCTAATTGCCTGGAAACAGGCCATCATAATAGGGTTTGTAACGCAAACGTAATGCCTCTTCGGAATTTAAAAGATCATCCATATTTTTCCAAATATCATCCTCAAAATAATAATTTTCTGCCTTCCAGGGATCTCGACTGCAAATTTTCATGATCTTGACGCTCTTAATGCAGTGCTGCCAACATTTAACAGGAACAGAATTGCAGCAAGGGGTCTCTCCTTCGTTCACTTGCCTCCCATAGGAGAACTGAAATGCAATAAAAATGATTATGATCAACATTGGTTATAAAAAAAAAAAATGTGAAACCTAGAAAAGTTAAGATGTACCAACAGGCTATGAAACTTGTGTTGGTACTTGATGCAAAGATTATAAATTCTTCAAGAAGATCAAGACCTACAAAGCCTCTCTATCAATATAAAAGGTTTTCATAGCATGTTTCCACACAAATAATCGTGATTTAGTCTCGAAAAAGGAAAAAAAAAGAAAAAAAAGTTCGCACGAGACATGTAACTTGGTGATGGAGTAGTTGTATTCTTAGTCCCTGCCCTAGGGTTCCAGGACTAGCCCTACAAGTCAAAGAAAAATTCAAAAATGGGTGCCATACCTTAAAATAGAATTTTTTCATTGAATTAATGGACAATTGCTCAACATGAGGAGAAATCCAGAGCATAGCATCCACAAGTTCAACAGTAGAACGATCCACAATTGGTCTGGCAATTTTCAGATTTATCTCCTTGGCAATGTATGATGGTGAAGGCATTGTTTCTCTAACCTCCTTGGGTACGACAAGGTCCTTGGAAAAATAACACATCAAAGCAGATGAAAGAATGATTACAGTTCATATTAAAATGATATACTGATAAATTATATCAATATACTTGAAGAGAAACAAAAATCTTTGTGAATCGAATTGTTTGGGATTCAGAAGTGAAAGGAAGTAAACATTTATTATCTTACATCATCGTGGTAATGATTCAGAATTTGTCCTGGAAGCAGAAGAACTCGAAACAAGACAAATGCTGAACAAATTAATTGAAGAAGGAACTCCCAATATCTTTGATAATCCATCTCAGGACAGTTGTGCAGAAGCCCCAAAAGTTCAAAAGCCGACAACAACATAGATTTAATCCCAAATTCAATTTGTTCATCTATATATGAATAGTTTCTAGTCATTTTGTTCAATCATAAATGGAGTTTGGGTGACTTTTAGTTCTTATAAATCTTTCCTAATTAAAGATTTTCAAGTCAATCTATATCTTACGGAAATAAACTAATATTATGGCCAACATACCTTGGGCCTCAAACACCACAAATTCAATTGACCGGCACGACGACAGAAAATGGACATGAATCCAATTGATTTGGCATCCAAAGGAAGGCAGGTATTATGAGACGTCAGTCCCATAGAAACTTTTGAGAGTGCAAAATCATTTGGAGAAAATGGGATCACATTGCCATGATAGCCAAAGGTATGCAAGCAAGGTGCATCAATCTCAACTCCAACCAACTCGTTACTGTAAGTTATGGTCAATTCCTTGAGATGACGGCTTGAAATCTTGACAATCTTCAGCTGTTCACAATCAGCCAACATTAATTTCTCCAAGAGTGGAAATTTCGACAGCTGTTCGCGGAGATATTCATCTGTTGCTGCTGCACGAAGTAGCAGCAACTCTTTCAAGTTTTTGCAAGCAGCCCCGTTGACGCGGTCCAAAGGTAGGGATGGCCCATAAATCACCAAGGTTTGAAGATTGGAAGCATCAATGGTGAGCCTCTCGAGATGATGACAGTTGTCAATTCTGACTTGATTGAGTTTAGTAAGATGATCAGGCAAATGAAGATTTTTGAAACCATAGCAGTAATAAATTTTGAGAACTTCGATGACAGGACATCCAGCCAAAAGGGTCTTCATCAAATCATCGTCGGCATAAACTTGACAAAGGGACAGCATTTTCAGAGAAGTTAATTTTACGGAATGATCCTGCGGCAGGACCAACTTACAGCTCGTCAAATCCAATTCTGATATGGATTCTGCAGCAAGAACAACTGGAGATAGCTTGTATGAGTATTCAAGCGCAGGGCCAGGACTAGGACAATTAACATTCAGGACTTGCACGTTGCTCTCAACTGCATGGCCAATCCATCGGTCTGCTGCAGATATCACAGCTGCATCTGAGGACAGACACAGTGAAAGTTTCTCGATGGCTATCTGCTGTTCACGGCGGGCCAACAATGTTCGATCCACGAAATCATACACCTGTGCCTCCTTCGTTTTGAGCCATGGACCCACCACATCGGCACCACCCTCCGGAGGGGCACCAAAATTAAAGAGTCTGCTATGGAAATCCAATATCTGGAATGTGTTCCATGCATTTAGCCATTTCTTTGACACCGAACTGGCTCGAACAATCTCCTTCAAGTCTAGAAAGGACAGGATATGCTGCAATACGGGCTCAGGTAACCGAGATATCCTGTCCATAGAGCCTGAAGGGTTTTCACTCGGTGGTTGAAGAGCCCGTCCATTGCTACTTACATATATATAGGCATTAACCCAGAGTCCCATGGACGCGCCAGAGCACTTGTAAGGTTTATCAAATGCCTAATTATTAATGACTTTAATGAGTCACAACATTTATGACTATGGGAATTTCTTTAATGCACATTAAGGAAATTAACAAAAATGGCAGATATTGTGATATGAATTTTAGGTATTGATATTCTAAGTTAATTTATATTTTAATGTATTAACTCAATATTAAATGTGATATAAACATAAAAATATTTAAGAAAGATTAACTTGAAATAAAAATAATAATAAAATAGATTTGTAAAATGCGAATTTATGTATGTTGTGTGGTTACAAAATAATGAGTAACAATGACAAGAAAAATAGTTTAGTTTAATTTGAAGGTGCCATTCCACTGAAGTAAGTCTCGTCCGTAACATAAAAGGAAGGGTATTGGTTATTGCGCTGGAAGCCTCAATTAACACTTTGATTCTTAAATCAATAATTATCACTTTGGTTATATATATATATATATATATTTATTTATTTATTTATTTTTATTTTTTTTTTCAAACAAAAATTATAAATCTATCTATTTATTGTTAAAAAAAAAAAGCGATCTTATTTTTTTAAATTATAAAACTTACTTTACTTAAAAACAAAGTTTAAAGTTTAATCTCCCATAGTATGTTATTGTCACAATCAATTTAAAACCAACGTATCATCCCCCCCCCACTACATGCACAATTTTCATTGTTTATGATTTTTAGAATTATTTTATTTGTTTATTAAAAGATAAACCAATGCTAAAAGATAGACATCACTTTATATAGAAAAACAAAATTATAGTGGCAATTTTGGAATGTGTAGATATTCATACATTAAAAGATACACAGAAGGGCACCTTTGTGATTGGTCATACCATTTAAAGTTGACAAAAGCATTTAATACATCTTAATGACTGTTTAATAGCATTCGTAAAGGGTTAGAGATGTTGCAGATGTAGATTTGTATTAGTCACAACTTTCATTTCAATAAAGCGTCAAAAATTACAAGCACCTATGAATTTAAGGTCCCTTTACTTTTAGTAAATTTTTCTTTTTATTTAAAATATAGTTAATAAAAGTAATTATAAATTTAGTAAAAAATAATTATTATTTTACTTAAGATAATTTTCATTCAAAATAATAAAAAATTATTTTTCACAAAATATTGCAATAAGTGTGTGAGAGAGAAAATATAAATTAAAAAGAAAGAAAATAATTTTTAAATTATTAACCATCTTATTAATTATTAATTAATTTTATTATTATTTTATTAATTAATAGTCAGAATTATAAATTAATTTTATCATAATTATTATAATTTTTTATTTAGTATTAAAATTTATTTTATTTTATAAATAAATAATAATTTTTTTATATTTTTATTCATAATAATAATTAACTTACATTAAAATTTTTAACTTTATTATTTTTATTTTTTAATAACTAAAGTAAAAAAAATTCAAATAATATAATCAAGGAAAAAATTATAATTTTTTTAAATAAATATTTTTATAAATAAATTATTTTTAATAAACAAATAAACTTTAAATTTATAATTTATTAAACTCATTATATTTATATAATTTTTTTTTATAACTTGTTAAAATCTGTTTGGTTAATTACGTATTTTAGCCGTTGGTTCACTTAAATTATCTCCTGTCACTGAAATGCATTCCATCTAACTTTTCCGAATCACATGTTTTTTCAAGGTCAATGAAATTAATTACTATAATTTTTCCCTCAATTACAAAAGAATCTTAAAAAAAAAGGTATATTTTCTATTAAAAATATTTATCATAAAAACGCGAAGGTATTGACTTTCCTTCGAAAGACGTTTTCTTTCAACTTTTCTCGAGAACCAAACAGAGACCTACAAGGCACAAGCAGTTTGGTACTTCTCTACCAACCAGCCAACCTCGCGACCCACCCGCGGAATGGCAACAACGCCGGCACTGCCTCTGGGCGGGAATTTCGACGGAAATCTCCCGGCGGCACCGCAGCCGCCAGGGACGGACATGACAGGAATTTGCTTCAGAGACCAGCTATGGCTCAACACTTACCCTCTCGATCGAAGCCTGGTCTTCGATTACTTCGCCCTTTCTCCTTTCTATGACTGGACTTGCAACAACGAGCAGCTCCGGTTGAACTCAACCCACCCCCTCGATCTCTCCCATCTCTCGTAAGTTTGTGTTTACATATTTGTGTACATTGATGCTCCGGTGTGTGTACACGTCCCAAAGATTGCAACTTAATGACTTTGAAGAAGTACTCGTGTGTAATTAGTTGTCTGGAGATGTGGGTCGTTGCTGGATTTGATTGGGTTTGTGTCTTTTTGTCTGTGTACACATTTGTGTATATTGGTGGTGTGTGCACATTTCAAAGTTTGAAAATTTATGATTTTGATGAACTATTTGTGTTTAATTAGTTTCTTGGAGATGTGGGTTGTCGTTGCATTCGATTGGGTGTGTGTCTTTTTGGTTGCTTCATTTGTTTGGTTGCTGGGAAAGTGGAGAAAATTTGCATAACAGAAGAGGGAAAAAAAAAAAAAAAGAAATGAAAAGATTTAAACTTTGCATTAGAACTCCAGTATTAGTTGATTTTCGGGTACATTTTATTTGATTGGGTTTGGTAATTATTATATATAAGTAACTGGAAATTGTGTTTTTGTTTTTGTTTTTGACGGTCCTTGTACAGAAGAAATTTAAATGGGATTGAAATTTTCAATTTTCATATTATTTTATTTTTTTCCTGGTCATGAAGGAAAATGACTGGCACGGAATACATGCTGAGTGAAGTTATGGAGCCCCATCTTTTTGTGATGCGTAAGCAGAGGAGGGATGGCCCTGAGAAAGTCACCCCAATGTTGAGTTATTATATCTTGGATGGTTCAATATACCAAGCACCTCAGCTTAGCAATGTCTTTGCTGCTCGAATTGTAAGCTGTTCTTTTTTATACCTTATATCATAATTTTCCATGATAACATTAATCATTTGTGACTTATGTAGCTGAGCTTGGTTTGACTCACTAACAAAACATATAGAAATATTGGACAAGGAGAAGCAGTTCTATTTTGTGTTGAAAAGATTCAAACTTGATGGATTGTATCCCTGGTTGAACATGCAGGGGAAAAGAACAAGAAAATAGAAGTCTGATTTTGCATTTTTAGTTAGATGTTATGTTTAGGATGAAATTGATGCAGTATATGCCAGAAGATGCTGTTCTTTATGGTAAAGGTGGCATGGCCATTGTTGTTCATAATTGAACCCTTGAAACTATGCAATATTTCAGCAATGGCCATTGTAAGCAATCTTATCCTAAATCATACCTACTGGCAGGGACGAGCCCTGCATTATATATCAAAGGCTTTTACTACTGCTGCCTCAAAGCTGGAAAAGATTGGATATGGTATGCAGTTCTGCTAACTTTTCTCTTTCTTCCCTTTTTTCCCCTTGATGATGAGACTACTTCTATCATCCATTTTCTACTTCTATCCCTTTGGGTTGATGAGGATATAATGATCAAATATTAGGGGCAGTAACTAAACCTTCAATTTATTTGAAATGATGGTTGGGCCTTCGAAGTTTGCTTTCACAATAGCAAAAGAAGTTACATGTTTTAACTAGAAACCACTATGCTGTTTAGCATTACTGTGTATTTGGCTGATGGCAATGGGCTATTGATTAAGATTTATGGGTGTTACTTTGGGGCACCTATATGGAAGTTGATTACTTTTTAATGTCTAGAATGCTGTTCCTGAAATGGATGTTCCATGAAGTACTCATTGGATATATTTGTCTTCATAGTATCTGTAACAATTGCAATTTCTCTATCTATTTTGGTTACCAAAGTTGTGCTTTCTCATGAATGGCTAGTTTTGGTGTAACAGCAAGGATACTCCGTTGTGATATGGAGGTTATGATTTCGAATCAAGAAAAAAAACTTTTCTGTAAAAACAGGTTTAAGGCTGCATAACATTTGAGAGCCTTGTACTGGGATACCCTTTTAAGTAATGTTATCGCACGAAGACTTAGAATATTAATCTAAATGCCCACATGTGGACTGTGTTTTTAACTATTGGGTGTTCAAACTTTAAAATCCCCAAAACTCTGAGATCCAAGGACTAAACTCTTTGTTGTTCCTATAACATCATTTAGATCCCTATGCATGTAGTCAATCATGTGGTATTGTTGACTCTGTGTGAACTTTTTCAGCAACTTGACTGGATTCATTTAAACTTTGATGTAAGATTTATGAGAAATCGCACTTTCCCCATTTTTGGTGGGCTAAGGGCTGGCAGGAGGATTTTGATTACAAGAAATTTCTTTGCCAACACTCCTACTCTCTTGTCACCTGCATGGAACATAGAACAAAACATACAAAATGAAAAGAAGATATTGTTTCATTAATCTGACCTCGCAGTTTCTGATGCAGTTGATGCAGAAAGTGAGGGGGTAACTTCTGAACCAAAAGTTGGAAAAGAGGTGGTTGACCTCAAGGAAGTCAAGCGGATAGATCATATTCTTGCCTCCTTACAGCGAAAGGTATTCTTTGGTTGTTTGCTGTGTGTAGTTGAAGCATCATGCTGCTTGCAGTTAGGCAGGCTACGGCAGTCCTAGAGAATAAGGATTCAAATCCGTGGCTTGTTTGATACTTACTCCATCGGATATAAAGATTTGAATGAAAATCTAGGGTAGACAATAGCCATTCTGTTGGAACTAATTGATAAACACTTAGCTTATAATTAACCATATGAAGAGATACAATATGGTATTACATGGCACCAACTAGTGGAAAAATGACTGGCCTATTTTCGTCGAGTAGCATGCTGTGTTTTGTTGCTTCCTCAACTGAAAACTGTACTCTGACACTATTTGGGTGTGTATTTGACGTCCGAGGAGGTTGAGCTGATATATAGGGCAAAAAAGATTGATGGTCCTGCTCCTGTGTTTTTTTTTTTTTACTTATTATTGTTGTATTTGAACTGTAGAATTCATTGAGCTTAACTTCATTCTTACAAGAAAGATCTTTGTTTCTCTCATCATCTATTGGATTTATCTGTTTTTCTTATCATGCTTCTCATGTAGATTTTTCTCTATTGGGTTTATCTGTCTTGCAGTTGTCGCCAGCACCTCCTCCGCCACCATTTCCAGAAGGTTACATGCCTCCGATAACTGCAGAAGCAGAAAACGTTCCTGAAGCCCAACAAGTAGAAGCACAGCCTGCTGTTGATCCAATCATCAATCAAGGTCCAGCCAAAAGGATAAAATTATGAGCTTAACAACATGTCTTCCATCTTCCTAGAACATTTGACAGATTTAGACTACACAGAGAGAACAAGCGGAGTCCCTCCCTCGGCAGTTACTTCCTTTACTACTGATGCAGATATATATAATTTTTTTTTACCACCTTACTTAACAAAAGGCTCTCCAAGACCCTCCTCAACAAGCAATGTAATTGCATACAAATGAGGATGTTGGTTATTTTAGTAGTTAGAATCTCGTGAATATTTGAATATTCTAGTTCTTAAACATGTTGTACTCCTCATCCTCCCAAAAAAAAAAAAAAACACACACACACCCACGGACTTTGGATCTTGGACCAATACTGGATGTCTGGACTTTGTACGCTTTCTTTCTTTCAGGTTTTTGATTTTTTCAAAGATGTTTTACTGTAATAGAAACATTGAATTTTGATGTCCAAATAGCTACAAATTTATATTTATATTTTTGAAGTTTTGGGTTTTTAATCTTGAGAAAGAAAGATGAGATTTACGAAAATATATAAACATTTGTTTTTTTTTTCCAACTCTGTAAAAGTTGCATGAATATTAATTAAACTCATTTCTCTCCAAGGTTGGGATGATTTGCGAGAATGGATTATCAGTAATACCAACAACACTATCGGTTCCTAGTTACTCTAAACGCCTAGCTTGAGGAAAAAAAAGAAAAAATCACAAACAGAGAGAAAGAAAGCCAAAAAAAACTAATTTTTTTTGGTTGCACAAAGAAAAAATCAAGAATAAATCAAAAAATTGTACCAATGGCAGGGATATATATCAAATTATCAACTAGATGGTGTCACGTAAAACACAACTGCAAGACAACTGCAAGAAGACACGCATTAAAATTTGATATGTAATTCATTTTTGTACTTCATTTAAGTTGTTCTTTTCAGTTGCATAGGTTCTTGACTAGTGAGAAATCTGGTTTGAACCTTATCAACTTTAGAAACCCTACATCTCTCGTAAGAACTTGCTCACTTTCTCATTAATTTCCTCCTTGAATACAAAGCAAGTATCAAAAAGAGTGTAACTTAAATACACTAAGACTACAACTGACACTCACACCAACATAAACAACAAATTCCATGTTAATGGGAACATGAAAATTCTGATTTATTCAAACAACAAGGACAGCAACTGAAACACACAACAGAAACAAACACTTATTATTGCAATAAAAGCAACAGCCTTTACAATTTCTTTCCCTGCATGGTTGCAAGCCACTCATGCTGTTGGATAACTCTTATCCTCAGAATGAACATCTTCAACGTTGATGACATTGGTAACCCTTTTGGGTTGAGGAGGTTCTTCAAATGCTTCTCTGAGTACGTCAAGCTCACTTTTCCACATACAAACTGCTACTCATTTTCATCGATCTGATGTCATTGAAAATATATAAGACCATGCAACTCAAATCAGCTGGCATTAAAAGGCTTAAATCAAAAATTGCTATCCACCTTATGATGTTTTTGGATTCAAGGACCTTTTTCTTTCTTTTTCTTCTTCTTCTTCTTTTTTTTTTTTTTTTTTAAAATTACTCCCTTGCGTTAATACCGTTAGTTAAAAAGACCCTACTATTAGTTAAAAATGCCCTCCACCTCTTTTCTGTTAAGTTTGTCACATAATTTCCAGTCATGTACCACATGGGATTTAAAATATTGACTAACATGATACGTAAATAATATTTTTTAAAAAATATGTTTTTAATTACTAAATTCAATTTTTCAAAATATTTTGTTATCAAGAATAGTTGAAATATTCTTCTTTTATTTTTTTAACAGTAAAGAATAGGGTTTCTTTCTTTAATTTAAAAAAAAAAACAAAGTCTTTTGAAAAAATTAATTTAGCAATTAAAAACACACACACACACACACACACATATATATAAAATATCCACACAATATTATTGTATCATGTCAGTCAACATTTTGATTTTCATGTGACGCCTAATTGTGTGATCATACTTAACAAAAAAGTGATAAACTTAACCAAAAATTGAGGGTGAAGACATTTTTAATTAAGTGATGAAGTAATTTTAAAAAGAAAAAAAGGAAGGGTCCCTAAATCAAAAAATATCATAGCCTGCGGAGCAATTCTTGATTTGAGAAAGCATTGAAACTATAGTAGAAAATGGATTAATTTCTGAATGATTGGAGGTGGAAACTTATACACCTGTTCTTCATTCCTCGTCAGTTGCAAAGAAGGAAGTTTGATGGGAAGACAATTCGATGGTAGAAAAGGTGAGTGTTGCTACATTAAGGTCTCCAACTAGAAATTCGTAGCTCTCGGTACAAGGCCCCCTTTTCACGTTCGAAGTCTGAAAGTGTCGTCGCAATTTTTTTCATGGTCACAATAGAGAGAAAATGAAGGTAAATGGAAACAAAAGCAAAGAGCTAATTAATGAGCGGTATAGATTAATGGTTATAGGATCTCGTCGGGTGTGGGTCTCATTTAATAAAAACAATGAAGTTTCGTTTTTTTTTTAAATTTTAGTTTTATCGTTCGGATGTGTAAAGCAACAAAATGTGTGACCAAAAACAAAAAAAAAAAAAAAAAAACGTATGATCAAATGTCCCTTCATATTTTAATAAATTTATTGCATATTTTGATATTTTAGTTGCACATCTATTATTTTTTATTTTTTATGATATATTTGAAATTTTAAAAAATAATTTAACATTAGAAACGTCATGCTGAAGATAGCATAACATCACTCTGGTCCTCATATGGCTGGATCTTCCGAGCATGTAATAGGACTCATTAATCAAAGGGCAGCAACGCTGAAACCGAATATGTTTGATGGTGTTGATCACTCGTGAAGATCCATACTTAATGTTCGACTTTGAAAAATAAGGACCAAAAAAAAAAAAAAAATGAAGTGTTCAATAAAATATTATTCCCTTATACGACAAATCAAATAATTAACAATTTCTTTTTCTAAATATTCTTGAGTATATTAAATTTTATGTATATTAAAGAAAATAAGTATATAATCTTAATTAAAAGGTGCGTATGGTGCCATTATTTCAATTCAAATCAAGCAAAACCACCCACATAACAAATTCTCCAAAGTTTGAGGAAAGCCCCCCGTTCATGAATCCTACTATGAAACATAGAAAATGCAGCTGACCGTTCCATGCAATACTAAGATATCCCAGCATTTCTATAAGTAAAATCAAAAACTAAACAAAAAAAAAATTTTCTTTAGCATTATTCTGGACATAATAGAGCTGACGTAGACTCAAAACAAGGTTGACGACCGAGATTGGTGGCAAGGGTTGGACCCTTGGGCCAAATGGGCTACTCGAAATAAAACACAGTCCACCATAACAACAAAATCCACAGGACTAGAAGCGAAACCGGGGGGGGGGGAATCAATCTGAATTTTCAGGGCAGCCCGACGAGCAAAAAATCTTCCTTTCCAAAGCCCATTGGAAAGCTGCTTCTTTTTGAAGAAATCAAGAATAATCTCTCCAAGTTCTGCTTACGACTTTCTGTTACAACCATTCGAACTCTAGCTTGCACCCATCCTTTTTTTTTTTTTTTTTTTTGAGCCCAGATGATGCTAGGGAATACAAAAATCATCTTTCTTGATAAAAGTATTTACACATCAGATGGGGTCGGGGGCTAGAAAGGAGAGGGACATGTAGATTTAAGTTGATTTGGGAAGTCTTAGATGAGAGATATTTAAAATAATTAAATTTATCTCGAATTTAATACATGATAGAATGGAGTGGCCAGACAAAATTTATGTAACCGACATTAGTTAAATGTGGGAAGAATACTTTACTCTATACAAGTTTCAACCACCATATTCTTCAAAAATTACAATTTGCATAACATCAATAACACAGTGAAAGTGGAAACATCATTGATCCTTCTAGTACGCAGTGTAAGAAACAGACAGCCGTCCTCTTCTTAGCCTAGAATTCGATCTTCAGCCTTTGATATTATCGACGTTGTCCGAGAATTTTAATTTGATTTTCTTGATATTATCGACTTTTGTCGTTTTCCAGGGCCACTGTTTCGCGAACTTTCTAGAGGGAATCACGGTTACTGATTTTCTTGGAAGTAGCATTCAAAGAACTTTTATCTCTCTCTCTCTCTCTCTCTCTGAATTTTTGTGGTAATGAAAAAACTCTTCTTTCCTTTTTTGGGGCCGAGTGGAAGCTTTCTTTTTTTTTTCTTAATTTATTAGACTGCTAAGGCCATGCGGGTGGGGCAGCCTCCCTTTGAATTTTCTCGTTGCTTCTTCACTGTAATTACCTTGATTCCTGCATTTCATAATCAATTTGAGTCATTTCTTGCTGCCAGAAAAGGACTTCCAAATCTCCCACAGATCTTGAGAAGGTTTGCATCTACTCAATCTCACCCTTATTTTTAGGACACAATAAAACATATCAAGTAGCTCTAGAGATGATTCCAAAACCATAAAAAATTATATTAATTGGTTTCTTTTTCTTTTTGTCAACCCTTGAATCTGTGGTTGATTTGTTGGCAATACCTTTTGGACTCAGCGTAAATGAACATCAAAATCCATTTGTTTTTCCTTCCAAAAGTTGACGCTTTGAAGTCTTTCTTATGTTGTCGCGGCCCATTTTTTCAATGATCTAAACTAGATGCGAGACCCCAGCATTCATCGTCAGAATTTTATTCGTACCTCTATGAATCGTCTTCTTTCCTTTTTTTTTTTTTTTTTAAATTTTTTCAAATCTTTATAAAATTTGGGAACACGACATCTCCCATAAGAACTTGCTTTCTTTGTCCACATTCAGGTGGTTAAGAAGTAACTAATCGCAGAGAAAGATATATTAAAATAAGTTTATCAGTCATGACTCCATAGATCTTATAATAATAAGAAGATACTTCCTCCTTGTGCACAACCAAGCAAGTGACACCCACACTGAAATGAGAAATCTCACTTATTCAACCGAAATTGAAACACACAAACACAAACACGTTATTTACGATAAAAGTGAAAGCCTTTATGTTTTTCTTTTCCTTGCACGGTTGCCACTCATGCTGCTGAGTAACTCTTATCCTCGGACTGAACACGAGCAACATCGACGACATCGGCAGCCCTACTGGGTCGAGGACGTTCTTCAAAGGCTTCTTCTTTCCGGTTACGGCCGACATTAAGCCCATTTGTCCACATGTAAACAGCAACCCCATGTGCTTTAATCTGGTGTCGTTGAAAATATATAAGCGTTAAAGCTGCTATAAAATGGAGAAATATGTGAGTGATCGGAAGTGAGAAAACTTACATATTGTCTTAATTCTCTGTCTGATGAATCGAAGGCAGTTTGATGAGGATATAACGCAGAGAAGATGCTGTCCGTTCCAATAGTTTGGTCTCCGACTTTAAATTCATAATAATCCGTACACCAAGCGCTCTTTGAGTTTGAAGGCTGGAAGTAAGACATCACAAAAACTTAGCATTTCTGTGGCAAAACTTAAAAACCAAGGAAAGAATCGATCTCAAATTTTACATCAATAACAACATAGCCGAGGGCTCCATCTCCCGTATACGTCACATAACCGTAGTTGTCCTGAAAGCATTCGCCATGCCATGTTTGGCCTACAAATGGATACAGGTTCAAAACAAAGGAATATCCTGCTGAAACGGATTCTACATCCGTGGTGTTGTGATGTTTCGCAATCGGCCTGGGGAAATGCTGCGAGGGAAACGGTACTCGCACTGCATTTCCTGCGAGAATGGAGACAAAGAAGGAGATGGTCATGATGAGTATTGCGAATGACCGGGACGTCATGGCCATGGATTGCCTGAAGAAAGAAGAACAAATTGAGTTCAAAGCTCTGATAAAAAAGAGTGCAAATTGAGGCACTATTTATAAGAACAGAAGTGTCAAACTCACTGTGATGCAAAGATGCTGGGACTTGGACATGACACAACACAATATCACATGAATTTTTAGAAAATAAATGTAGTAATATAACAGAGATACAATTATAAAAATATATATTATATTTATAAAAAAATAATAGATATATTATTTATAGATATATATTAAATTTAGAAATTATTCGTAAATCAAGTATTTTTCAATATAGAATTTATACAAATGTTTCTTTTTACATAATGAAAGTTTTTGACCTGTGGTTAGAAATATCCTAAACGAGTGCTCCAACATTTTTGTTTTTTTTTATTTTTTTATTTTTTATCAAACACATTTTAGATTGATCGGTATATCTGAAATGTATTTGTCAAGTATTGAATCTAACAAGTGTTTGACACAAACACATATTCTTTTAAAAGTTCCCGTGCTTTATAACTACCAGGCTATACTGGGCCAACATTTTTAAAACTCCTTAAAATAAAATAAAATAAAATAAAATAGCTGGGCTTTACAATTTTAATTTCCATTAAAAATTTCATCAGTTCGACTCACTTAACAAAGTTGCTTGTGATCCAGTGATTTTAGTGTCAATAAATATCTTTCTAGCGTGGACAGTGGAGAGGAAAACGAAATGACAAAAGTGATGATTGGGAAAGAAAATAGATTTTCAGAAAAGAAAAAAGCTCTGTTGGCTATTTTTTTAGTTAATTGATTTTAATTGGGATTCAAATTCAAATTTTTTTATTACAAATGTGCGTTCTGTCGGCTTTGTTGCACGGAGTCTCTCTTTTCTTTTCCTTTTTTACAATATATATATATATACTTGATATTTTATCTCACTTTTTTTAAAAAAAATTATTATTACAAAAAAATACTAATTATTATTTTGTCATATTATTTATTTTTACTTTATATATTAAATTAGTTTGACTCGTTCAAGAAATTGAATCAAAAATAACTTTTCTTATTTTGCAGCACAACATCTGTTCAGATCTTGCCGTAACGCCATGTCCCCTCTCCCAGTCAAAACAAATATGACGACATTATTGTTATTTTTTTTTTATACATCATATTTCTTTTTTATAAATCAAATCAAGACTACCGTAAATTTCTTCGACATTGAGATAAAAATAGTCTTTATCCAAATCAGTATCCCATAGAAATTCATTCTGGAAAGAACCCACAAAGATATTATGACATATTTCAATGAAAGATCAATTATTGAGAATAATCATTTCATTTCAAGGGGGAAATCTTCTATATAATTTTAGAATATAATGGCAGTTCCTTAAGCAAATGCAAGTTCTCTATCGTTAAATATATATATATATATATATATATATATATTTATTGCTCCTACCATACATTTATTAAGCACTGCGTGACTGCCCTTCTGAAGTCTTTTCATGTGGCTCGACTGACCTTGATTGGTTGGTTATTAAACAGTAAAACACATGCCAATGCTCTTTTCAACCTCTAATTGTCTGTACTGGTATATCATCAACACTCTGAGAGTAATTTTATCTTGGTTTTTGATGACGAGGAATTCCCCTTTAGAATAAATTAGTACACTTCTACTCCTATAACTCTCGCTTAAAACATTATATGCAATTAAAAAATTTTAACTTGGAATCGTGCATGTAACCCACAAAACCTCAAACATGAAATGTACTTACCGATGTCGTCTTTCGTATTATATCTGCAATAATTTGTAAGCACGTATCACTTATGAATGTGCAAAATATTACTTGCGTTTGAAAACTAGTTAGTGTTCGGTCTAAAATTTGCCTAGATTCAACGTGAAGTTAAATTCAGGATTTCCTGTGTATCCTTTGGAACCACAGCAAAATATGATGAAAAATTGCAGCATGCACGAGGGTGGACCATCCTACAACAGAACCACTATTCCGGATAACCCCAAAACTTCAGCTGGGAAATTGATGGTGGCCAAGTGGAGTTTTTCATCTCACGGAAACAAAGATACGACCTAAAATGAAAAGTAGTGGAATGCAAAAGGATGGATAATTACATCTTCCCTGTCCTGTGGGCACACTGAAGACCAATTAAAGTTATCAATTAATTGACATCTTTGTCCATTTATACATGATAGCTGGGTTCCATACTGCCCCCACTAGCCACTTCTCGTCATAATTTTGACAGAGGTGGAACCTTAGAAAGCTTTATCCGACTCCTTTTTCTTCTTTTACTGGGGATTGTTTTACAGAGAAAAAAATGTGTGTTTGGGGTCTCGAGAAAGTAAATGTGTACCTAATTTTATTTCTGTTTTTTCGTAAAATAAACTTGTAATATTTAAGTAACAATACAATAATTTTATCATTATACTAAAATCTGCACTTTAATGATCGTTTCATAAACTTAATAAATTTTGATAAGTTGACATATATAGTGTTAATATCAAATGTAAAACTTTATGTGACGAATTAAAGCTTAAAGTGTTAATTATACAATGGGGTCCAAATAATTATACTTTAAGTTAGCATCCGAGGAAGAGTGGGTGTTCTCCAGTTAAACAAGAGAGGAGGACGCGGCTTGGTTAAAGAGAATTGCAGGGGGTATTGTGAGGAATTTGAAGACGATCAAATCCCTTCACGACCATTTGCAATCCGGCGGGGACTGCCTCTTCTCTGTAAAATATAATATCTTAGATAGGGAGCTCAATTCTGTGGGGCTCGATCGAGCTGATATTCTAGCAAAAGAAATTAATTGATTAGTTAGTGCGTCAATTCTGATCGATAGACCTAAAATCGAAGAATATTTTGGAAAAAAAAAAAAAGAAAAAAGTGAATACAGATTCGAAAATCGTGGATGAATTCTTCATTTTCGTTTTTTTTTTTTTGTTTTTGTTTTGGTTGTATATTCCCAAGAAGTACGAGAGGAAATTGTATTTGTCAATGGATGAACCGGTTTAATTGGGACGGAGAGTCAGTACGGTACGATAGACTAGCAAGTGGTGTTCGTCCATGGATGAACCTGTTTAATTGGGCTGGAGAGTCAGTCGGATATGACAGAAGTTTTCGGGCCAAGAACAAATGCTCGGCCGGTTGAGCCATTCTCTGATCGAATAAAACCCCACTTTTCTTTTTTCATTTATCCAAAAAAAAAAAGAAGAAAAAAACTCAAAAAGAACCTACATGGAATGTCTCTCGTGCTGCCTTAGAGTTTTTAAGAAACATAATTACTTTTATTATATTATTTATAATTCATTAAATTTATTAATAAATTTAAAATATAACATTTTATTTCCGTCAAATTGAAATACTTTTGTTAATTTTTTGTTGAAATTTATTAATTTTGTATTTATTTATTTTTTTCCCCGTTTCTTCGACCTCCATCGAATAGTACATCGGAGGGAATTGGTGTAAATAGACATTACTCTATGGTCAAGCACAATCCATATCAAAGGAGCTTTGTTTTTTTTTTTTTTTTTCTTTTTCTTTCTATCGAAGCCATAGTTGGAACCCCGAAATTTAGACTAAAAGTCCAGCAAATTTATGAAACTTCCGACTAATTTTGCTAAAATTCGACACTCTCAAAACTTCAAGTTAGATTATTATGAAACCCTCAAAACTATTCTAACGTCTTCCACATGACCTTGGGAGGAAATGGAAAGTCATTACCAGCCGACAATTGAAGACATTAATGTCACACGGACGCAAGCAAAGTGACACAAGAAGAAGGACGTGAGCCTGTAAAAGGAACCATGCGACGATACAATAATCGTTGATTATACAATTATAGTCGTTCAATGCATAATGTCCCAAAACGTTCGGAAGCGTTGGTTGGTTTTTTTCAAGCTGCCAAAAAAAAAAGAAAAAAAAAAAAAGAGAGAATCCAGTGGATATTTTTACTTTGTTGGGCGGCTAACAGCTAGCATGGGTGCCCTCTGTGGGGAAAATGACCTCGCAATTGCAAATCATTTCTTTATGGTTTGCGTAACTTCCGTATCAGACAGCACACATGGTTGGTTGATCGTTTTATATGGCAATAATACTTTAAATGTATCTGCAAAGTTTTACCTAACTGGTGATTTTCTTTCTTTTTTTTTTTTTTTTCCATTCTTATCAATTAGATATCAATCTTTCTGTAGAAAAATCTGAAAATAAAATTATGCATACAAGTATACAACAAATTAGCAAGTTAAAAAAAATAAAAAAAATAAAAGAAAAAGACTTCTATTTTGTCCCTTCTCTCCTACCTACTGATATATTGCATTACAATGTAAAAAAAGTTCAAAAAAAAAAAAAAAACTAAATCTGCAAACTAGAGTCCTTTGCAGAATTAGAGTTTTTGTCCCAAGGAAATACTCCAATAGTTAATATTATGAAGATAATCAATTGAATATCTACAGGTGTTTGATACATGATGAAAATTGACAATAAAAATTATAATATATAATCAATAATTAATAATCATAATATTATTAGTATCTTTTTTATATCAAAATATCATATATAGAAAACAACAAAATTACATGTAATAAATCTCAATGGTGTAATTCTAAGTTATTGTGAGATACATTGATAAGATGACTACTACTATTTTTTTTTATTAGAAATCCTAAAAAAAAAAAATTAATATTCATTTATGCATCCTTTGGTTTCTATCAAAATTATTATAATCCATTATACTTTAAGCCAAAATATTAATTTACCAAAAAAAAAAAGAAGAAGAAAGGTTAAAATATTAAGCGGTCATATTCGTTCCCAATTTGTAGCTTTTGGGATGCCTAATAGAAACAAGATAGTGTGAAAAAAGGAAATAATTTCATTGTTTGTAGTCTAACAAAACAAGAAACTATTAGATAATTTAATTTTACCACTTTGTTTTATATTCTTATTTCGTTTTGGCTTTCTCTTCAAATTTTATTTACTGTTAATTTTCTTAATAAAACTTGGCCGACTTGTAGCAGGTAAAAATTGTGGCGTTTAAGTAGGAGCTGAGTCGGCAATGACATTGAAGATATCCTTTGGTAGGAAAAAAGGAAGAAAATATCTTTTGGCCAATTAACCGAAAATTTAAGGGAAAAAGAAAAAAAAGGAAGAAAAGGATATCACAAATATTATGCAGGAATTATTTTTTTAAATCAGTCAAATTTTAGGGAGATATTTGTTCGAATTTCAGTTTCTTTAAATTTTCAAAAAATATATAATGTAAATTTAATATATTAAAAATATTTTTGACGCAAAAAAAAAGTTGAATCGTGATAAAAAAAAAGAAATAATTTGATAAAATTTATTCTTGTTTTTTAGCCGAAAGCTACATAATTAATTCAGATATTGGAGGATAAAAAGTTGTTCAATAATAATTAATTAACTTTAGCCGTTAATCATAAGGTTCAGCGGTAGAGTGAACTTTTTATTTAAACTAAAATAATAATAATAATAATAATAATAATTTTATTTATTTAACTAATTCACAAACTTTATCAAATTATTTACTATTAGTTGAATCAAATAACATTCTGGACCAAACCAAAAAAAAAAAAAAAATCATTCACTTCCTTTTTTTATTAGATAAGAAGATAATCCTCCTTTATTTTATAAATATGTTTTCCCATCAAAAACTTGTACGTTCAAACTTTCGAGATATCCTATCCAAGAAAAGCTTGTGCATGTAGCAAAGGTTGCTTCAAATTAGAAGATAGGTACAAAACCAATAAAAAGTTTATATTGATTATTGAGTAACTTTTGAATTTTAACCCCTTGTTTATAGGGATAAGGAGTAACTAAAACTGCCCAGTTGATAAACCCTAATCATAATTACTTGTAAGGAATTAACTTTCTAAGTTTTCAGGCAAGTACTCGTGATCTGTGAATTCTCAATGAAGGACTCTCCGGTGAGAATATAAATAACCCCACCTCCTCTAGCCCAATCGCCACCTTACAGTTTCTGTATATTTTTCTTGTTGAGATTGTGGGGTTTGGTTTTGCTTTAGGATGAGCATTCTCGCTGCTGAGCCAGAAATTGGTACATCTTTATTTTTCCTTCTCGGCCTCTCCTTTACCTTTTTCCTCCCAATTTTATTTTTTCCCATCCAATTATGGTTTTTATTGTTCATGTTTTGGGTTTGATCTAAGAAAGTCTCGTAACTCAAAGGTTGATTTTTTTTTTTTTTTTGTGAAATGGGTTTTTTTTCTTATGTTAAACAGTGCTTAGATATTATTTTTTTTTTATATGTACTTATAAACTGATTTTTGGCCTTCTTTATATGTTTTTTAGGCAACGATTTTAGTTATATATATCTGTGTTTTTGTAAGCGAAGTTTGCAAATTTTGTATATAATTTCCAAATACGATGTACCCTTCATCAATTACAGGGATTGTAATGGAGGAAAAGAAGATCCCTGAGGATGAAAAAGAATTGGTGTTGGACGGCGGATTTGCGGTGCCACAGACCAACACTTTTGGCCAAAGTTTTCGGTCTAAATCCAATTCTCTTTAAACAGTTTTTTTTTTCTTTTTTATCTTTGTTTCAAAAGTAAATGCAATTAAATATAATCCAGAAAATTTGATGGCATAAAACTTATAAACAACAAGGCAAATTGTGAATTATGCATGCGGCAAATTGAAATTAAAGAGGCATATTCTTTTACCTGTCACGGAAATTCGACACTTTGATGGCGAAAATTTAAAAAAAAAAAGAGCAGCAATAACTTGGATTGTTTGATGGTATAATAGAAAATAATTTGTAAAAGAAAGAAACGGAAACGAAAAGGTGAAAAAATGGTGTGATGACGAAAAAAATAAAAGGCGGGGCTTTTGAAACAAAAATAACTTGGATCATTAGTCTTTTTTTTTTTTTCTTCAATTTGGCCGCTGCATTAATCCCAAAGTCTCATTATGTTTGATTAGTTTTTTTTTTATTTTTTTCACTCATGGTGGATCTAATTAACATGTTGCTATTAAATAGAAACTATGATGGTGAAGGCGAGAGGCAGCCTGGTGTGGAGACTTTCTACCGGATCAATCACATCAACCAGACCTATGATTTTGTAAGCAAAGTTGGCATTATGTTCATGCCATCTTTTAACATGGCAAAAGAAGTGCACGAGAACACGAGAGACTCCCAGACTGTGGAGGTTTGGGGAAGAGTCAGCACGAAAAAGATGTCTTTCGACTCGAACCAATGTTTCACCCTCCAAAACAAGCACATTATGTAATTGACTTGTTTGCTTGCTTAATGTAGCATTAATATGATAATAATTGTAGGTGAAAAGGATGAGAGAAGGGTATGGAAAGTTGAACAGGGTGGAGATGAGCATCTGGGAATGCTGTGAATTGCTTAATGATGTTGTGGATGAGAGTGATCCTGACCTGGATGAACCCCAAATTGAGCATTTGTTGCAAACAGCTGAAGCCTTGAGAAAGGACTATCCTGACGAAGACTGGCTCCACTTAACTGGCCTTATTCATGGTAATCATTTTACTTGGTATCCCTATTTTATCAGCTGAAAACTAAATCTAACTTGCATGTTTTGTGCGTTTTAGATCTTGGAAAGGTGCTTCTTCTGTCCAGCTTTGGGGACCTTCCTCAATGGGCTGTTGTAGGTGAGAATCATGGCCTCAAAAGCAGTCATTTGTTGCAAATGCAGCTACAAAATTATGCTAATAATTCACAATTTTTCATGATCTATATGCCAGGTGACACTTATCCAGTCGGCTGTGCTTTTGATAAATCAATTGTTCATCACAAGGTTTGCTTACCAAAAGATGTTATTCTTCACATAAGACCATGCTACAAGCAAACTTATTAATTCGATATTTGGAAACACATAATGGAATTACTGGCTGCTAAGCTCCGAAATATCTTTCTCATTGTTGATTGTTGCCACAGCACTTTGAGCAGAATCCTGACTATAACAACCCTGCCTACAACACCCAATATGGGGTTTACTCAGAAGGGTATGGATTGGACAATGTTATGATGTCATGGGGACATGATGATTACATGTATCTGGTAACCAATTCTGTGGTGCTGATGTTATGAGACTCCTTGATTTATAAAGTGCCTTTACATGATCCAAATTTTCTGTTACCTGCAACTTTCAGGTGGCTAAGGGGAACAAGACAACTCTTCCTTCAGCTGGTCTTTTCATCATCAGATACCATTCCTTTTACGGTAAGTGCAAAAACAAAAATTCTGCATCAAAATCGCTGTTTTCAAAAAGAAGTCTTATTGTTCTTGTTCTTCTTATTGCAACTGTAAGTTTGCTCCTTTGTGAGTGGAAAATCACGAGTTCGATTCGTAAATTTTTTAGGCTATATATATTTCTTTTTTTAGTCTTATGAGGTATATTATATTGCAGCATTGCATAGGTCAGGAGCATATAAATATTTGCTGAATGAAGAGGATAATGAAAATCTGAAATGGCTCCTAATATTTAGGTAATCTTGTAAATTTCTCTTCATTGGTGGCACTACTCAATTTATTGTCATTTTAGTAACCGATTAATGCGGAAATTACAACAAATTCTTTTCTTGAAATTTGCAGCAAGTATGACCTTTATAGCAAAAGCAAAGTGAGAATTGATGTGGAAAAGGTGAAGCCATACTACCTCTCCCTCATAAAAAAGGTAAGCACCGCTTGATGATCAATCCCATTAAGTTGATTGCCCTTTTGTTCTGGTTTTCAAGGCAAATACAATCTTCTGTTGCAGTACTTCCCCGAGAAGCTTAAATGGTGATTAGCCTCTCAGAACATCTGAA
>CM034061.1:3956066-3974896 GCA_019804595.1 Bruguiera parviflora | reverse complement strand
ATCATAACCATCCTCCCACTCTTCCCAGTTAAATATCTCCTCGAGTACGAGTGTTATCAGTTTGGGGAAAGGCCCAACAACTACTGGTGAAGAAGAAGATGAAGATGCTGATATCTCACTTTTACTGTCGCCAATTTGAGTTTCTATTCCTAAAAGCTCTCGCCCCACTTTTTTAACGCCCGGCATTCCCCACAACCAAAGAGTTTCGAGAGACGGCAGCTTACCCAACGAAGGCAAGTGCTCACACGATCCACAATAAAAAAACCGAATAGACCTCAGATTCGTTAATGAAATCATCCAAGCAGGAAAGGTAGTACCTCTGTAGGCTTCTATCACAAGAGATTCCAAGTATGGAGATGGCTCCAAGGCTTCCAGCAGCAATTCTTCATTCGTTGGTGTGCACCGCCCTTCTCCTTCTTCTTCGCCTTCTATATTAAGAGATCTTTCGGTAAAACGAAGTGCCAAATTAGTGATGCGTTCCTTTCTCTTGAGCTCTGCTTGCTCAGCCTCGCCCACGTGACGATTATGTTTTCCCAAATTTATTATTTCAAGCCTTCCCCGAAGTTGGTTGAGGTTCCCTAGATCGCCGAGAGCAAATGCATCTCCATCACCGCCAACATCGACCTCCTCCAATGTCCTCAGACCAGTTAATTGCCCAATTCCTTTTGGCAACCTACTCGGGCCTCTCAAATTATGAAGATGCCTCAAGCTAATTAGGTTTCCAATCCCAAGAGGCAACTGCTTCAATTGACTGCACAGAGTAACATCTATGGTCTGCAAACTATGCAGTTCACATAGTATTTCAGGCAACTGCTTCAATTTACGACTCCAAGACAGATCAAGCCACCTCAACTGTACCAATTTACGGATGGAGGGAGGGATCTCTGCAAAGCCACCTTCTCTGAGGCTCAACGATCTTACGTGTGTTGATTCACTGAATAATCTTGATAACTCTTCTTCTGTTGTTGCCGGGAACTCTGATCTCCAAATAAAAAGGCTTCTCAATTTTTTAGCACCGTCAAAGGAATTGAAGAATGGCGTACTAGATGCAAAATCTAAACGTAAATGACGCACTTTGCTGCTGGATAGAGGTCCAATGCTTGACTCCGCCGGACCGTTGAACTCCACAGCAAGACATTCATTCCGTGCAACAATTTGGGCTAAATCATGCACCATATCATGCATCTTACATCTGATTCTCTGATTAAAATCATATGTGAAATCTTGGAAGAAAGAACGCATTGCTAAATTTTGGAAGTAATCTTCTCCCTTAGCTTCCATGATGTCATGCTTCTTTCCTTGCTCGACATAACCTTGTGCCATCCACAATTCTATCAACTTTCCCTTACCAATCTCATAATCCTTTGGCCAGATGGCACAATAGGAGAAACATCGTTTCAAAGCTGGGGACAGATCATAATAGCTCAACCATAGAGGAGCAATAACATCCCTTTGAGCTCCTTCTAGTTCCCAGATCTCACTATGCAAAATACTTTCCCATCCTTCTCTAGTTCCTCTAAACTGCAAAATGCCTCCCAGAGCTTTTGCAGCAAGGGGCAAACCATTACATTTTTTTGATATTTCTCTACCAATCTCTTCCAAATTTTTGCAATCTATATCTCTCCTATTAAAAAATGCTACTTTTCTAATAATTAACCAACATTCATCATCAGATAATTTTCCTACTCTCAAAATATTATTCTCCGAACAATTCATAATTGATGCAACATTCTCTTTACGTGTAGTCACCAAAATTTTACTTTTTGGTGAACCAGAGGTAAGAGATTGTTTCAACCGATACCACTTTGAACGATCATTTTCTTCCCACACATCGTCCAGAATGAGAAGAAATTTTTTATCCCTAATTGATTCAACAATCTTTTGGTGTAAGTGTTCTAATTCTGTGACATTCGGAGTAGAGCCTAGAAGACCCGTGAGAATTGCTTTGGCAACTCTTGTCTCGTCAAAAGGATCTGAGACACAGACCCAAAATTTATTGTCACTAAAATGTGCCTTTATCCTGTCATGGTTAAAGGCATATTGGGCAAGAGTTGTCTTGCCAATCCCCCCCATCCCAACTATGGAGAGAACGCGGGGCTCTGACCCATCACCATCGCTTGGCTCACTCACCAACTTTTCTACTAATACATTTTTATCCTCCTCCCTACCCTTCACCTCTGTTATGTCAATCGAAGAGGTGGTCATAGGTCGCTCAATTGGTGGGTTGTCGTCTCTTCGAACAAATTGGTAGCGATCTTTATCACGGGCAATTATGGCTAACCTTTCATTCAGCTCTTTGATCTTCCAAGCAATGTCATGACGCAGACCAATTTGTTTACAACAAAAGCAAGAGGACCGTAAGAAGGAGCATACCTTCCTCTCAGGCTTCTTCGGATCCTGTTCATCTCCCCATTTGCACTGTGAGTTGAGAATTGCAGCTTCCCAATCGTCCAGCACGTCCTCAATGTCATAAGTCACATCTACGAGCTTCTCCAGCCAATCTTTGACGCGGACCTCCTTCACTTGCCTTGTCTCTGCATCAGCGAGCACAGCTTTGATGGCAGTGAGATTGCTGGTCAGCTTCTCAACTTCTGTTTTAACACCCGTTACAAGCCTCACCTCTTGTACTAGCTCACGAGCCATGATGGAGACCAGCTGCTCGACCAGCGTAGAAATAAGTGCCTCAGCCATTAGTAGATTAGCACAAAGTAGGAAGTTGAAGGATTAAAGGAAGTGAAAGCTGAGATCTTAAGGAATACTTTTGCTTAGGTTGATGTCTAAGGAAGTTGTATGCGTTTCTTATAAATAGGATAATGATGCTCTAAGCCTTGGTGCAAGAAGGTCTTTCTTGTGTTTTGACGAGAGGAAATATCCTCTCAACCAGTTCAAAATCACCAACTGTCATTTATCACAAAATAAAATAATAATAATAATAATAATAAAATAAATATAAAATATTATATAATAAAAAATTATTTATATTTATTTAAAATTGTTATTTTTATATTTACGTAGTAATCTCTTGTAAGTAAATTTATTGGTCAATTTTTTCTTAGCAGGGTCCCAACCTTTTTCTTTTGAGATTCGGTAGCAATGGCACATGACATTGTGGGATGTAATTGCCTAATGGTAGGGGGTGTGATTAATACAACAGAAAGCATAAAAAACACAGCAGAGTCAGGTTTTCTAGCCTCACAAGCATTGGACGGTCTTCATTTCGGATGAGTTAGAAAGCTGCTGACATCCAAGCATTTCGGCCGTCGGATGTTGCTTTTCGATTTGGCGTGGTGTGTCAGCGCACGGCATCGAAGCCATTCGGACAGGAATCTATTATGTGAAAGCTCACATGCCCTTTTTAAATCTCATTACAGCAAACCATTTTTATAATTAGATAGTGAACGCTGGGCAACTGTAGTAAATTCACGAAAATCTTTCAAATCAAGAAATGATTTGTTCGTTGGTGCATATGATTAATAGAAATTATATGTGTAGAAAAATCCTGTTAATGCTCTTTCAAATCTTTCAAAGCAATAATGTTGATTTAAGTTACAGTTATTATAGTTTTAATATATTAAAAAAAAGTCACTTAATAAATTAAGAAATTTTTAATTCTTTATTGTTCTTTACGAGGCCCTCAGTTATTTAAAAATTATAAGTAATGTTATAATAATATCATTAAGTTGAAATTTATCTTGTTAATTTAAGAAAATAATAACTCATGATCCTATATATTATAATTTTTAGGGTTGATAAATAATATATATATATATGTATTATTATTATAATTTATTAGTTATTAAAATAACTAAAGTAGTGTATTTAATGTTATGTATATATTATGATTATAATTTATTAAGTGGTCAAACTAATGTGTTTAATAGTATGAATTAATAAGTTATTTATCTAAAATTTTAATAAATATTTATGAATGAAAAATGATTGAATAAATTAATATTACTGATTATTAAAATTTTAAGATTTACTTAAATATAAATTATTATTTTATTATTAAATATATAATTAAGGTATATTAATATTTTTAGTTAAATATACTTATTTATTTAAAAATATAAAATATATTTAATTAAAAATATTTAATTATTTATTACCGTTAATAATATTATTTATGATAGTAAATTATAAAATTTTTCAAAAAAGAATATAGTCTGATTGTTTCATTTAACTTATTATTAATTATGAGTATTCATGATTAAACAAGTATTATAATTAACTTGCATTTTTTTAATTGTTATTTTGTTTAACAATTAAATTTCACAAAATGATATTAACAAGTTAATGTTTATTTAAGTGTTATAAATGAGTAAATTTGCATTAACAAGTCAAAATGATATTCATTGGTATTATTAATGAATAAATTTATTCTTATTATAGATTTAAATAGTAAGGAAAAGAAGTTATATAAGTAAACTTAAGAATAAAATAACAAATTGCATTTTATATTCTAAAAGTGATTGTTATCAATAATAATGAGAAAATTATTTTACAAACAAAAAGTTAAAAAAGATATTTAAAGTTTGTGAAAATACAATTTCATCTGTTAATATTAAAATAAATAAAAATTTTATTTTATTTTCATAATCATAAAAATATTAAAATTAATTATGATATTAATGGTTTAGTATGATTTTAAGATATACTAAATAAATGTAAACGTTATTTTTTTAATGAAAATCTTGAAAAAAAATTTATATGAATAAATTAAAAAAATTTTCATTAAAGGAAAAGATTAAATAGTGTGTATATTAAAAAATAAATATAGGTTAAAAAATTTTTTTTTATGATAAGATATTAAATTTAATGATATTATGATATCTTTTATATTTAAAAAAATATTATTGATCAATATTATGTATTAAAAACTTAATGAAAATAAATTTACTTTTTAGTCATATATATTATTTATTATTAATATTTTAAGTATATTAAATGAGATTAAAGAATTTTTTAAAAAAATTTTATAAAAAAAATATAAAAAATAAATATTTTATAATAAAAATAAAAATATTTAATAACAAATCACAATAAATGATAATTATTTCAAAATAATTATATTAAAAATTTTTTAAAATTTTATATATAATTAAGTATATACTTAGAGTTATTCACATATCAAAATGTAACAAATTTAACTTTATATAATATTTCAATAAGGATGTAAACATAAAAAAATTGGAACCAATTCCATGTACTTTAATTATGGTCTATGAGAGAAATTTTACTTTTTGGGAAAAAAAAAAGAAAATACTTTCTATAAAGTTAAAGTTAAAGTTAAAGTTACTTTCTATAAAGTTATTCTGATAAAAAGAAAATATCTTTTCAACGAATCTTTTGTAAGTAAAATTTAGGGGTCAATTTTTTCTTTCTTTTGAGATTCGGTAGTAATGGCACACGACATTGTGGGATCTAATTGCCTGGTGGTAGGGCGTGCGATTAATACAACAGAAAGAACATAGAAAAACACAGCAGAGCGAGCGCAGGTTTTCTAGCCTCACAAGCATTGAACGGTCTTCATTTCGGACGAGTTGGAAAGCTGCTGGCATCCACGCATTTCGGCCGTCGGATGTTGCTCTGCGATTTGGCGTGGTGTGTCAGCGCGCGGCATCGAAGCCATTCGGACAGGAATCTATAATGTGAAAGCTCACATGCCCTTTTTAAATCTCGTTACAGCGAACCGTTTTTATAATTCGATTTGGCAATAAATAATATTATAAAACGACAATTGAGTTGCTTGTATCTTGTCTTCGCTGTAAATTCCAACCGTCAAAGTTTTGCGGAACTGACATATCCAATGGTATCTACCACTTCAGAAATCGGGGATGAACTGTCGGTCTCTTTAGACACGACCAATTTCTTACTCTTAGTTTTTGCCACATATGTTCTGTTTAAACTCAAGTTTTTATGTCCAAAAACACACTATATGCAACGACAACAATAAAATGTGCAATAAATAACTCATTATACATTATGTTATATTTACTGCAAAAAATTTTAAGTTAATATATATATATACATATATATTTTTTAAAAAAATTTATGAAATTCACATCCACTCTCTCTCTCTATCTCTCTCCACGTATTTTTTTCTCTATTAATTCTTTTGTCGGCATGTGCTTAGAATGTCCATAAAAAATTTCATTTTTATTAACATTTAACCCAACAAAATTTAATTTATGGATAACACAAGACATAAACTTTGAACAATGAATAATTTTTTTTATTATAAGATATTATGATATCTAATATTTAATTTATTATTATTATTAAACTATAATAAAAAATATAAATTATTGAATTAATCTAAAATTAATAGTTTAATATAATTTAATTAAACAATTTTATAATTTAATTAGACTAATTTATGAAAAGTGGTTATGCATTTTAACATTTTTTTTTATGGTAGTTGAACTACTTAAAGTCTCACGTGTAATTTAAAAGTAATTGAATAAAAAAATATATTAATAAAATATCAACAACATATTTATTTATTTTTAGAGTTTTAAAATATTATTTTTTAATTCTTAGGATTCACATTACCTGCCACGTCTCCCCCCTTGTCTATCCACGTCGCGTTCTCCTATTGATAGATTAAAAAAAAAAAAAAAACCTTCAATTCTGTGGGCTTGTTTTGGGCTCTTCGCAAGTCTTCTGAGTTCGGAAAAGCTAAGCTAGAGCAACTTCAAGAATTGTGCTTGTTCCAAACATGACAAGAGTAAATTGAAGCAAGAGATTGCAGTTCCCATGATGCTGTCGATTCAGCTTTATGGCCATTTGTTATCTGTAAGGTTTCTATTGTGTTTTAGACCTTTTAATCGCCTTAAAAACGCATCTGTGACCAAAATGGATCTCTATTTTTGCATGTACCAGCCAAATTTCTGACATGAAGAACATTGGAGTTGCTACTCCAACACTGCAGCAAAGGTGTGAGCATGATGCTTGAAGTCTACCCGATGCTCTTTCAGAGGTGCCTTGTATTGTAACTTATCTTATGGATGCAGCAGCTATATGATCTGAATGCACCTATTGTACAATAATTGGTTATGGCCTCAATTGGCTAGTGGGGGAAAAGCATTAAAATCTATTTACTGTCATCTTGCAAGTGAGGAACTTTAAAGCTTAGTTCTTCCAAGTTTCTGAAAAATTAAAAATGTCAACTTATCTTGACTACTTCCTTTATCCAGATGACGACAGAATTTGAACGTTATAAGCTCTTAGAGTTGTTGAATGAGGCTCAATAATGGATTACAATTAAACTCTTACAACATCTCAGAAAACTGAAATGATGGCTCAATAATTTTTATGTCCCGTGTCAGAAGATTGTGCCGTGGACGAGATAACGGAGAGAATTGGGGTTGGCAACGGTACTTCCTAGAATTCCGGTCATTACTCGCTTCCCGTTCTTATGATGGTCGTGTTATCATACGGAAGGAGAGTACTCATAATTAGAATGAGTCGACCCAAGCGTGTGTTTTCGATGATCATAAGACTCCAGTTAATTCGAATGCCTGGGCGCCTCGTGGATGGGGCCTTTGTTCCGCTTCGTCTCGGATGGGAATATTGCTGTTTTTATTGCACGAGCTGACGGTGTTTGGGAATTGGGACACGTCCAGGATTACATCTTTAGTACGCAAGAGAGGATTAATTGTATGAGGCAGAAGTAGTCATCTTTAGCCAACTTGAATCTCTTGCAATTTTTATTGAATGAGAAAAGGGAAAACAAGATTAGATGTTGGCCAACATAGCAAAGTTGGGACTTTACAAGGGGAAAACTCAAATCTTCCTTCCCGGGGGTGTGCCTGCGGTGAGAGAAGAACCCAAAAAAAAAAAAAACAGAGAAAGAAAGTGGCAGCGAGTAAATGTGTGGGTGAGAGAGAGAGTGTAATAATGTATGTAAATAAGTATCTTAATGTATGTAAAACTAGTTTTAAGAGATTTGGAAAACAAAAAATTAAAAAAAAAAGGAAAAATGGATTGGCGGTAGTAAATAACAAAGAAGGAATGGAGTAGGGTGGAATATCGTCGGTAATAAGAGTAAAATACAGAATAAGTTATAACAAATAAAATGAAAAAAGAAGAAAATTAATTATATACAAAACAAATAGAGTTATCCCGTTTTCCTTACCTTGTTTCGTGGTCTCAGAAACGAGATATTGAGACATGAGAGATGCGAGAGATTTTGGACCAATCTTCTCCCTTCTCCTCGTTGTAGCGTTCCTCCAGAAGATAGCATGCTCTAATCTCCAGTGTGTGAAGCGGTGTACTTTGCAGAATATAATCTGGCAGTGCCCTCAACCGTGGGCAGCGATTAATTGACAAAGAGCGAAGGGATGGCATTATAATAACAGGAGGAGGTTTGGTAGTGCCATCATAACCATCCTCCCACTCTTCCCATAAGAACATCTTAACGAACACGAGTGTTGTCAGTTTGGGGAAAGGTGGTGAAGAAGAAGATGATGATGATGCTGATATCTCACTTTTACTGTCACCAATTTGAGTTTCTATTCCTAAAAGCTCTAGCCCCGCTTTTTTCACAGAGGACATTCCCACCAAGCCAAGAGTTTCGAGAGACGGCAGCCTACCCAAGGAAGGCAAGTGCTCACACGATCGACAATTAGTTAACCAAATAAACCTCAGATTCGTTAATGAAATCATCCAACCAGGAAAGGTACTACCTCCGTATTCCCTTATTGAAAGAATTTTCAAGTTTGGAGATAGCTCCAAGGCTTCCAGCAGCAATTCTTCATTCCTTGGTGTACACCGCTCTTCTCCTTCTTCCTCGTCTTCTATATTAAAAAATCTCACAAAAAAATTAAGTACCAAATAAGTGACGTGTTCCTTTTTCTTGAGCTCTGCTTGCTCAGCCTCGCCCACGTGACGATTACATTTTCCCAAATTTATTATTTCAAGCCTTCCCCGAAGTTGGTTGAGGTTCTTTAGATCGCCGAGAGAAAATGCATCTCCATCGCCGCCAACATCGACCACCTCCAATGTCCTCAGACCAGTTAATTGCCCAATTCCTTTTGGCAACCTACTCGGGCCTCTCAAATTATGGAGATGCCTCAAGTTAATTAGTTTTCCAATCCCAAGAGGCAACTTCAATTGACTGCACAGAGTAACATCTATGGTCTGCAAACTACGCAGTTCACATAGTGTTTCAGGCAACTGCTTCAATTTATCATTGCGAGACAGATCAAGCCACCTCAACTGTACCAATTCACGGATGGAGGGAGGGATCTCTGCAGGACCACAGTCTCCGAGGCTCAACGATCTTACATGTGTTGATCCACTGAATAATCTTGACAACTCTTTTTCTGTCGTGAGCGGCAATCCCCAAATTAAAAGACTTCGCAATTTTTTAGTACCGTCGAAGGAATTTAAGGATGACCTTCTATTTGTGCAATCTAAACGTAAATGACGCACTTTGCTGCTGGACAGAGGTCCAATGATTGACTCCACCGGACCGTTGACCTCCACGCCAAGACATTCATTCCGTGCAACAAATTGGGCTAAATCATGCACTATATCATGCATCTTACAGTAGTCGATTATCTGATTATCATCGTATGTGAAATCTTGAAAGAAAGAACGCATTGTTAAATTTTGGAAATAAATTTCGCCGTTGGCCTCCAAGTCATCGCTCTGTCTTTGCTTTAGATAGCCTTGAGCCATCCACAATTCTATCAATTCACTCTTCTTAATCAGATAATCCCTTGGAAGATAGCACAGTAGGAGAAACATCGTTTCAATGCTGGGGGCAGATCATAATAGCTCAACCGTAGAGGGGCAATAACATCTCTTTGAGCTTCTTCTAATTCCCACACCTCGCTACTTAAAATACTTTGCCATTCCTCTCTAGTTTTTCTAAACCGCAAAATTCCCCCTAGAGCCTTTGCAGCAAGGGGCAAACCCCCGCACTTTTCTGATATTTCTTCACCAAAAATCTTTTCTAAATTTTTTTTGCCTTCAGTATCGCCCCAACCCTTAAATGCTATTTTACTTACAATTGACCAGCACTCCCCGCCCGATAATCTTCCTATATTTAAAATATTATTATTAGAACAACCCATGATCAATGCGACTTCCCTTTTGCGCGTGGTCACCAAAATTTTACTTTTTGGGGAAGCAGAGTTTAGAGATGGTTTCAATTGATCCCACTTCTTAGAATCCTCTTCCCACACATCGTCCATAATAAGAAGTATTTTTTTTTCCTTAATAGATTCTCTTATTTGTTGCAGCAAACTTTCTAATTCTGTGACGTTTGGAGTAGAACCTGAAAGAGATTCAAGAATTGCCTTAGCAACCCTTGTCTCATTGAAAGGATCTGAGACACAGACCCAAATTTTCTTATCAAAATGGTCATTTACCCTATCATCGTTTAAGGCAAATTGGGCAAGAGTTGTCTTTCCAATCCCCCCAATCCCAACTATGGAGAGAACGCGGGGGTCTGACCCATCACTATCACTTGGCTCACTCAACAACCTTTTTACTAAATCACTTTTATCCTCCTCCCTGCCCTGCAGATCTGTTATGTCAATCAAAGAGGTGGTCATAGGTCGCTCAATCGGTGGGTTGTCCTCTCTTCGAACAAATTGGAAGCGATCTCTCTCCAGGGAAATTCTGTCTAACCTTCCATTTAGCTCTTTTATCTTGCTGGCAATGTCATGACGCAGAACAACTTGTTTACAACAAAAGCAAGAGGACAGCAAGAAGGAGAATACCTTTCTCTGAAGCTTCTTCATATCCTGTTCATCTCCAGGATTCTTTTGTGAGCTGAGAATTGCAGCTTCCCAATCGTCCAACGCGTCCTCAATGTCATAGGTGACGTCTATGAGCTTCTCCAGCCAATCTTTGACACTGGCCTCCTTCAACTGCCTTGTCTCTGCCTCAGCGAGCACAGCTTTGATGGCAGTGAGATTGCTGGTCAATTGGTCAACTGCATTTTCAGCACCCACTACAAACCTCACCTCTTGTTCTACCTCACGAGACGTGATGGAGACCAGTTGCCCCAGCACCGGAGAAACAAGTGCCCAAGACATTAGTATATCACCAAAAGGCAGGAAATTGAAGAACTAGAGGAAGCGAAAACTCAGATGTTAAGGAATACTTTCGCTTAGGTTGATGTCTAAGGAAGTTGTTTGCGTTTCTGTGTTTTGGATTGGTCATGTCCATAAAACATTGTTTGGTAATTATTTATTTTAGAAAAAACTGGAACGCTTTTGTTTTAAAAAATAAATAAAAAAGAAATAGGAATATATAGTGTATGTAGTTCTCTAATTATGGTCTGTGAGGAGAAATTGTTCTCATCTAGTCAGGATAATTTTTTGTTCTAAGAATTGAAAATTTTTTTTGAAAAAAAAAAAAAGAAGAAAACACTTTGAAAAAAGTAAAGTTAATTTTGGAAGAGATGAAATATCTTTTTAAAATTAAAATTACTTTTGATAAAATCTATTAGAAAAATGAAAGTTATTTTTTTATAAAAAAAATAGCTTTTCAACTAATTTTTAATAAAAAGATAAAATAGATATAAAATATTAGAAAAATTAATTTCTCTTATCTTTACTTATATTTTTTCATTAATTGGACTTAATTTATATATTAAAATTTAAATTAATGAAAAATAAAAATATAATAGTGAGAAAATATTGCCACTCATCACACATTTTTTATTTTAATTAAGTTTAATTTATAATTTTAATAAAAAATAAAAATATAATAATGAAAAAATGTTGCCACTCATCACATCTTTTTAACTTTTGCAATTCTTAAGCTTTTTATCTCATGACTATTTTTGTGTAAGACCTCCCTTAGAGTGATATTAAGTATGGATATAAATTAAAAAAAATTTAGTTAAATATAAAAATAGTAAATTTAAGTAAATATAAATAATATTTATAAAATATTTTTACATAATAAAAATTATTTATATTTATTATTTCTATATTTATGAAGTGATCTCTTGGAAGTAAATTTATTGGTAAATTTTTTCCTACCAATGTACCAACCTTTTCTTTTGAGATTCGGTGGTAATGACACATGACATACTGGAATATAATTGCCTTGTGGTAGGGCCTATGATTAATACAAAAGAAAGAGCATAAAAAACACAAAAGACATGAGGTCGATGAGAGTGAGTGCAGGTTGAAATGCCCTGGAATGTTCCAGGGGAGCCTAGAGGCTCATTGTGACCCCAGAACATTCCATCTCATTTTAGAATCCTCTTGATTAGGTAAATATATAGAGATCCTTGTAGAATTCTCTAGAATTTTGATTGTAGTCGTTAGATTAGATGAATCTCATTCATCCATTTAGGAGGTAGGATTGTATATAAAGGGGAATAGCCCCAGGGGTGGAGGCATTAAATTCACTTATACTCTCTCTCAAATATAATATAGTGATTTCTTTCTTTCAGCATTCTCTCTGGAGGTTTTTGGTGGTGCTCTATTTTCTCTTCACTATCTAAGGGGGGAGGTTGACTTAGCTTCTGCTAGGGGCGTAAGGGAAGCTAAGTGCTGCATGGTCGTAAGGGGAACTCGTACGTCCATGACAAGTGATATCAGAGCCAGGTTTGTGAGGCATAATGTCGAACACCATAGAGGAGAATGTGGTAAGGGAACACCAAGGGATGGAGAGGGGATGTGATCCATCTCCCACTTAAGATGGGAACAAGAGGAAAGAGCGTAGACACAGCAAGAATCGTTCCACTGCCACTCTTGCCACTCTGGAGGAAAAGTCCAACATCTTTAAATAGGTAATGTTTGAAATAGGTACACATATTAAACATAATTTTGATGCCTTAGAATCTTACACATTAAAAGAGCTTGACAAAGTTAAAGGGGACATCCAAGAGTATTTTTCCAATAATGAAGGGTGTGATGGGAGTGAACAAGCCTTCAAGGTGACAATCATGCAGACTGTCAAAAGCTTGCAAACTTAAGTGACTTCTTTAGAAACCATTCTGGAGGAGATGCGCCAAAATGTAGCCATGTGCAAGACGGTTATGGCCAGCAAAGGTGGGTCAAGGGAAGCTCCTAGGGTGGAAGCTCCCAAGCCCAAAGAATTCTTAGGTAAGAGGGATGCCCAAGAGGTGGAGAATTTTCTTTGGCAAATGGAGAGATACTTTGAGTATCTAAAGATGGCAGATGAGCAAGACAAAGTGAGCACGATGAGCCTTTACCTTGCGGATATAGAAACTTTATAGTGGCGAAGGAAGCATGCAGATACGCAAAAAAGCCTTTGCACTATAGAGACATGGGAAGACTTCAAGAGGGAATTTAAGAGGCAATTCTTCCCTGAGAACGTGGTTTATGAAGCGCGTAAGCAACTGAGGGAGCTGAGACACAAGGCCTCTATCCTTGACTATGTTAGGGATTTCACTATGTTGTTGCTAAAAATTCCAAACTTAGGGGTAGAAGATACACTATTCTATTTCGTGGATGGACTCTAAAATTGGGCCAAGCAGGAAGTGTAGCGGCGAGGGGTGAAAGACGTTGATGAGGCCATTGCAATTGCAGAGTCCCTCACTGAGTACCAAAGGAGTGAGTCTTCTAAAAATAGGAGCTCCAAGGGTAACTCCAACAGAGGTGGGGGAGAGAGAGATAGAGGCCAAGGAAGTCACGACCTACTTACGAGAAGAGACTATGATGAGAAGAAGCAATCCTTCACACCTAGAGGAGGGTGCTTCGTGTGCAAGGGGCCGCACCCCATGAAAAATTGTCCAAAACTGGGTTCATTGGCAACTATGATTGAACAACGAAAGTCACAAGTAGTCGACGATCCAGTAGAACAAATTAGTTCCTTACAATTGCTTAACGCTCTTAAGGGCAAACAAAAGCTTCAAGCAATGAGAGGTAAGGGGCTGATGTTTGTAGACGTGCAGATAAATGGACAGTAGGCCCAAGTCATGATTGACACGGGTGCTACTCACAACTTCATCATCGAGGAGGAAGCTACATGACTTGGTCTCTCTATGACCACTGGTGGGGGTTGGCTTAAGACTGTCAACATTGGTGCCAAGCCTTTACATGGGGCTGGCCGAAATGTACCAATGAGCCTTGGTCCATAGAGAGGGACAGTTGACTTTTCAGTGGTGCACATGGACGATTTCAAGATCGTACTCGGCATGGACTTCCTTCGTAAGGTACAAATTATGCTTATGTCATATTTAAAGTCCATTTGTGAGCTTGAAAAGGAGGCCCTATGCATAGTTCCTGCCACCCTAAAGGTGAGTGATAGGGAAATCCTATCAACAATGCAAGCAAAAAAAAGCAGACCTACCCTAGAAGATTAAAGACATCCTTGAAGAAAACAAGGACGTCATGCCTCCTAAGCTACCCAAACGACTTCCCCAATGAGAGAAATTGATCACAGAATAGAGTTAGAGTAAGGGTCTAAGCCATCCATTATGACCCCTTATTGTATGACATTTGTCGAGCTTGAAGAGCTGAAAAGACAGTTGATTAGTTTATTAGATGTGGGTCAGATTTGACCTTCAAAGGCTCCCTATAGTGCTTTAGTCTTGTTCCAAAGGAAGCATGCTGGTTCGATACATATATGCATAGACTATAGGGCGCTCAACAAGATTACAGTAAAGAATCGATACCCCCTTCCTCTCATTCCTGATTTGTCTGATAGATTAGGACTAGCCAAGTGAATTATAAAGGTGGACTTGCGTTCTGGATACTATCAAGTTTGTATCGCAGAAAGGGACGAGGCAAAGACCACTTGTGTTACCCGCTATGGTTCCTTTGAGTGGTTGGTGATGCCCTTTGGGTTAACCAACGCCCCTGCCACTTTCTCCACACTCATGAACCAAATCTTTTGACCACTCTTGGATCAATTTGTAGTGGTTTACTTGGATGACATCCTTATCTATAGTGAGACTTTTGAAGACCACGTAAACCACCTATAAACTGTGTTCAAGCTTTTGCGAGACAACGAACTTTACATAAAAAAGGAGAAGTGCATTTTTGCGACACGGGAGGTACCCTTCCTTGGTCATATGGTGGGGAATAGACCAATTAGAATGGATGAAGAGAAAGTGCGAGCCATCCAAACTTAGGAATCACCAAAGAATATGCCACAGTTGCGATCATTTCTTGGTTTAGCCAACTATTATAGGTGGTTCATTAAGGGATACTTGGCACGTACAACCGAACTAATCGACTTTTTAAGGAAGAACCAGTCATGGGAATGGACAACTTGACAGCAAATGGCCTTTGAAGGGTTAAAGGCTGCGGTAAGTAAAGAGCCTGTCTTTGTTCTCCTTGACTTTACTAAGGCATTTGAAGTCCACACTAATGCTTCTGACTTCGCCATAGGAGGGGTCTTAATGCAAGAAGGGCATCCTGTGACTTATGAGAGTAGGAAATTAAACAACACCAAACGGAAGTACACGATGCAAGAGAAGGATATGATCGTAATTGTGCATTGTCTCCGTACTTGGCACCATTACTTGTTGGGTTCTCGATTTACAATCAAGACAGATAATGTAACTACTAGCTACTTCCAAACCCAAAAGAAGCTGACCCCAAAGCAAGCCATGTGGCAGGACTATCTGGCTGAATTCGACTATACGTTGGAATATAAGTTAGGTAAAGCCAATGTAGTCACTGATGCTCTAAGTCGCAAAACAAAACTGACGACCATCTCTCAAGTACAAGGGGATATCAAAGGCCTAATTCAAAAGGGGTTCAAGTATAATATCATAGCTAGATAAATTACTAACTTTGTTGTCAAGTGGGGGACAAAAAGGTTTTGGGTAGAGGATGACCTAATTTATACCCGGGGTAAGCGACTCTATGTGCCTAAATGGGGAACTATAAGACGTTCCCTTATTAAGGAGTGTCATGATACCAAGTGGGCAGGTCACCCAAGCATGAAGATGATGTGGGCATTATTAGAGGCGACATATTATTGGCCTCAAATGAGGGATGAGGTTGAAATGCATGTTAGGACCTATCTCGTGTGCTAACAAGACAAGGTTGATTATCAGTTACTTGAAGGTTTACTAGAGCCTTTACTGATACCTCAAAGGCCTTGGGAGACTATCACTATGGATTTCATTTCTACCTTACCCAAGTCAGAAGGGTCGGGGTCGATCATAGTGGTCGTGGATCGCTTTTCAAAGTATGAGACTTTCATCCCTGCCCCAATTGATTGTACAGCCGAAGAAGCAGTGCAACTATTCTTTAAAAATGTGGTAAAGTATTAGGGGTTGTCATGCCACATCATAACTGATCGTGATCCTTGTTTCACTGGTCGACTGTGGGACGAATTGTTTAAACTCTTGGGGACCGAGTTGCATTTCTCTATGAGTTTTCACCCTCAAACCGATGGCTAAACTAAGAGGGTGAATGCTCTTTTGGAGTGTTATCTTAGGCACTTTGTAAGTGCCAACCAACGCGATTGGGAAAAACTCCTGGACATGGCTCAATTTTCTTACAATCTATAAAAGAGCGAGGCAATTGGGAAGAGTCCCTTCGAGTTGGCGACTGGGCAACAACCTTTAACGCCTTATAGTGTGGATACGGATTCATCAACATGAAGCCCAGAAGCCCTAAAGATGGCCAAGTCATGGAAGGAGCAAGTTAACATAGCCCGTTCCTACCTCAACAAGGTAGTTAAGAAGATAAAGAAATAGGTAGACAAAAGAAGACAACAAATTGAGTTTGCTGTTGGAGACAAGGTAATGGTCAAAATTTTACCCCAACAATTTAATGCTTTCCATTATGTCCATAAAAGTCTTATAAGGAGGTATGAAGGACCTTACTCAGTCCCCAGGAAGGTTGGTAAGGTCTCTTACAAATTGGATTTGCCCAAAAACTTAAAAATCCACCCCATCTTCCACGTAAGTATGCTTAAACCATTCAAGGAAGACCAGGAAGATTCAAGATGTGGAGTGTCCAATAGAGCTCCCCTGATTATGGTAAAGTCCTATGACAAAGAGGTTGGAGAAGTGCTTGGCAAATAGATTGTTTGAAAATGTGGTATACCATTAAGCACTCAATACTTGATCAAATGAAAGGGATTGCCCGAGAGTGAAGCAATGTGGGAAAGCAAATAATATATGTGACAATTTCAATAACAACTTCAAGAATACGATGACTCGACGAGGGCGTGAAAGGATTAAGTAGGAGAGAAAGATTCTTGTAAAATTCTCTAGAACTTTAATTGTATCCGTTAGATTAGATGAATCTTAGTTATTCATTTAGGAGGTAAGATTGTATATAAAGAAGAATAGTCCCAAGGGTAGATGTATTAAATTCACTTGTGCTTTCTCTCAAATATAATATAGTGATTTCTTTCTCTCAACAATCTATCCGAAGGTTTTTGGTGGTGCTCTATTTTCTCAACACTATCAAGGGGGGAGGCTGACTTAGTTTCTGTTGGGGGCGTAAGGGAAGCTAAGTGCCGCACCATCACGAGGGAAACTTGTACGTTTGTAACAAGGTGCTCTAGCCTCACAAGCATTGAACGGTCTTCATTTCGGATGAGTTGGAAGGCTGCTGACATCCACGCATCTCGGCCGTCGGATGTTGCTTTTCGATTTGGCGTGGTGTGTCAGCGCACGGCATCGAAGGCATTTGGACAGGAATCTAATGGTGTGAAAGTTCACATGCCCTTTTTAATTCTCATTGCAGCAAACCATTTTTATAATTAGATAGTTGACGCATGCCAATCCCTTCACGTTGGATAATGGGATATCTCTCTCTCGTTTTCGCTCTTATAGAAAGTTGTAAACAATTCTCACCATTCTTGTATAGGTTTGGTGTGATTGTAAAAAAGTTACTAATTATGTAAACAGTTTGTTGAGGGTGTGAATTTATATAATAAATAAATATAATTAAAAAATATAGAAAATTTTTTATTTTTACGTTCTTTTTTAAAATTTATTTTGTTAAAAATTTTAAATTTATTATCAAACTCTCTAACAACAACTAAAGAGGTATTATGACATATGTACCCAACAAATTAAAAACACTTTTTTGCTTTTTAGACTCAAGGTTTTATGTCCAAAAACACATTATGTACAACGGCAATAATAACGCGTGCAACAGTCGTGATGCAATGTGCAGTGACGCAATAATGCATTTTTTAATGATTTATTGTACATTATATCATACATATTGCGAAAATTTATAAGTTTAAAAAAAGAATTATTTTTTTAATACGTGAGATCCGCTAATCACGCCGCGGCTCTCCCTCTGTCTCATATCTTATCTCTATTAAGAATAATCGCTGGGAAGTGGAGAGTGGGAAGGAAAAAAGTTCACGCACGAGCTTCAATAAAAAAAATTTAATCGTTTTTCTTAACCTTTGACCCAACCTCCTTAATTCACAAAGAAGTTTATGTCTACATCCCGAGCACACGCCGACCAAGGAATTAAGAATCACATGGCTACCCGACCCCAGGAGGACAACAGGTGCACTGGCCACAGCTTGATACTCCGTAATCTTGGGTTTCGGTCTCCAGTTGGCAAAAGAATTTGGTTTTTTATAAGGATGTCTATTTATTATTTATGGTGCATGTACGAATATATTATTTAATAAAAAAATACATTATATTTTTATTAATTTTAATTTAATTTATTATTATTAAATATAAAATAAAATTTTATTTTAATTTTGTAATATACAATTTTAAATTTATTAAAATTAAAATTAAAATAAAAAATTATATAAATTTAATAATAATTAAATAATATTTTTATTACAAATAAAATTAAATAAAAATTTTAATAAATAATTTTGATCTCAAATTATAAATATAATAAACAATATATCTTTCAAATATTTTATTTAATAAAAAAGAT
>CM034061.1:3808881-3941066 GCA_019804595.1 Bruguiera parviflora | reverse complement strand
AGAGCTTTTAGGAATAGAAACTCAAATTGGTGACAGTAAAAGTGAGATATCAGCATCATCATCATCTTCTTCTTCACCACCTTTCCCCAAACTGACAACACTCGTGTTCGTCGTGATGCCCAGCTGGGAAGAGTGGGAGGATTATTATGATGGCACTGCCAATCCTCCTCCTATTATTATAATGTCATCCCTCCGCACGCTGGAATTTTATAACTGCCCAAAGTTGAAGGCAGTGCCAGATTATATTCTGCAAAGTACAACGCTTAGTACACTGGAGATTACAGCATGCCGTCTTCTGGAGGAACGCTACAAGAAGGTGGAGGGAGACGATTGGTCCAAAATCTCTCACATCTCTGTTGTCCAAATGAAGCACTGAGACCACGAAACAAGGTAAGGAAAATAAGAGGACTTTATTTATTTTCTTTATTTGTGTTATATATAATTAATTTCTTTTCTTTTTATTTTATTTGTTATGACTTAATTGTGTATTTTTCTCTTGTAACCGACCATATTCCACTCTATTCCATTCGTTCTTCTCTGTTACGTATTGCTGCCAATCCATTTTTATTTTTTTATTTTTTGTTTTCCAAATTTTTTAAAACTAGTTTTGTATACATTAAGATATTTATTTGCATACATTATTACACTCTCTTTCTCTCGCCCACATGTTTCCTCACCGCCACTCTCTCTCTCCGTTTTTTTTTTTGTTTTTTTGGTCTTCTCTCACCTCAGGCACAACCTCGGGAAGGAGAATTGACTTTGACTCTTTCTACGTTTTAAACTAAAAATTCTTGTAGAGGTTGTTCTTTTAATTGAATCTGATAGGTTGTTGTAGAGGCTGTTCTGATAGGTTCTGCTTAAATTTTGAAATCTGATCGTAGAATTGAGTTGGTTATTGTTCATATCATATCACGATCATTGCCTTATTTCCTCTGCATTAATTATATATATATATATATATTTTTTTTTTTTTTAATTTTTATTTTTTTTTTGTCTGAATTGGCGGAAGAAGCTTTGGATGATTTCAATTTGACGCAGAAGGAAGGTTTCAAGAACTAATTGCTCGTAGCTGGTTTGAAATATCTTTCTCATTCCTCCTTTTTCCTTCTTTTCCCAATGATAGCTATTTGATTATGTATCCACGAGAGTTTAATGGAAAGCATTTGACACATTTATTCGGTTGACGCAGATGAAATAGGAAACAAAGGTATGTCGCATTCAAAGATTAAAGCTGTTCCTACCTGAATCTGTTACGTGAGTTTGAAACTCCACTTTTACATTGGGCTTTGTTCTGAAAAGAATTTACTTTTTGGTGCTAGGATTTGATGGTGAACTTTGTCGCTGCTGTCCCCGGCTTCTGCCCCTTTGATGGATATCAGGATATGCTGCCATGAAAGGCAGCACAACACTGGGGGAAATTGAATCAACAGAAGTGACCGTCTATCCTGCTAGAAGAATTCTCGTTGCAGAGAAAATTTATGGAGGAATGAATTGGAAGTTCATGCATGACATCCCTGAAATTGGCTTTGGATGGTGTATCCTTATTGTTATTGTAAAGGTCCCACCTTTGCAATGTGGCAAACATCTCATCTTGTTTTCCCTTTTCTCAATCAACAAAAATTGTAAGAGATTGAAGTTTGCTAAATATCCGTACTTCTTGCTCATATAATTAATCCTCCCCTGAGTACTAAAGAGGTAATCCTGGAAGTGTTCCGAGTCCCAAGCACCATCAGCTTGTGCAATAAGAACAGCGATATTCCCATCTGACGAAACCGAACAAAGACCCCAACCAAGAGGCGCCTAAGCATTTGAATTAACTGGAGTCTTATGGTCATCGAAAACACATGTCACGGGCGGTCAAAATAATGGAAAATCAAACTTCTACTCTCCATAATGCAACCATCTATAAATAAATCTCCTAAACTAGTCCAGTTCTCACATGCATAGATCATATAACTCTCTTGGATTTGTAAAAAATGGCGAGCAAGTCTCTGAATCCATCTGTTCTGCTGATCATCCTCGTCATAGCAATGATATTTTATCCGATAATACCACGTGAAGCAGGTTGCCCAAATAGGCACGGTAATTGAATAAGTATCAATCACCAAAGAAAGAAAGTTTAATTTCAGGGCTTATGTTGATATTAATCTTGCAGTTCTCCAGTCCACCCCACTCTCCGTCAGTCCACGACGGTCCGTATGGCCAGCCTGCGTCTGTTGCGCGCCTGTGCTACCAGGCGGCTGCTGCCGGTGCTTCGGTTGTTCGGGTTCTGGTCCAGTTACTGAGGCCAAGTCTCATAAAACTGTTTTGAATGTTGGCACAATTTTGGTGCTTTTGAGACATATAAATGAATGAGGGTTCCAATTGTATCTTCGAGTTCTTTTTAGCACCTATATCCTGGACAATGACAATATAGTTATGTAATCTGTATGACAATTATAATGTGATCAAGTGAATCTTAATCTTGACTTCAATCAAATCTGTTGTTGTTATAGTGTCTAAATATTAACTGCTGAGGACTGGTGATTGGCATAAGGATGTGCCAATTACATACCCCATTGCTTTTAAGACCTACAAAGTCTCAGGGCATCCTGAAACTTGCAATAGGATACCAAACCCATTGTAGCTGACTACTCAAAAACAAGTAAGATTCTTTATGTGAACTGTTTCTCCTTTTTTTTTTTTTTGGCTATATTCAGATTGCTTTGTGAACGACTCTTTGCTGGGTTTGGTTATAAGCACTGGCAATTGGACAACATGCCTGCTGTTGTGCACTTATATCTCATACAACGCTCTTCTGTTGAGCTCAAGTCAATGAAACACAATAGGGAGAAACCCTCAATATCCATATATTTTGATGTGCACCCAATAACTAGTATGCCCAGTTCAAGAGGCAATACCTTTGATTGAAACATGATTATCAATAACCCTGAAACTGCCTTTATTTTTTTTGCAAAATTAGAACAAACAAGCTTGAATTTTCCTAGTAACTGCAGCCAAAGAGTGCATTCCTTTTGCTCACCACTTTAGTTTGAATCTGGTGGGAGCAGCTCAATTAAGGAAATCACATTAGGAGCCTTGACTTGACACCAACCTTTGAATGCAACTCAATCTGATAACCTGTCGAGTAATTCTGCTAATCCCGCCAATGTTTGGTATTGTCCTTACTGCAACAGGGTGGCACTCCTTATCTGCTCACCAGCTTCTCACATACGTACTGTTGATCATGAGACAATTAAACACAAAAATTATGAAGAGTATGCTTAGTTTAGGCAAGTAAAACTAATTGCTGGAAGATCATATTTCTTATCAATAAGAAATTACCTCAATGAACTTCTCTTCTGATGAAGCACTGAATGGTATTATACATAAATCCGCGGGATGAGTGCTTTATAGGAAGCCATCCAAAACAGCTAAAAAGTCTACTTTCTTCAAAGGCTCTTCCACCCACAAACTCTCAATATTCGGTAGCAAAGGAACTGTTGTTCCTGTTAGTTCCTGTGGAATAAACTTGTAATTTATAATTCAGTTCATTCAAAGAAACAGGAGCAGGTTTTGAAGATGCAGTACCCGATGAAGTGAATTAGAGAAGTGCAAGTGCAGAGCATTAAACTTTTTTAAGTTTCTTTGGTATTTCTTGAGTTTGCAAACGTAAATTGCATTTGGTCTTCCCTGTAAACTGAGCACCAGATTGACAGCAAAAGATTAGAGGTGATTATAGAGAAATTGGATGGAACATCACAAAAATCGTGTGTATAGGCCTGCAAATTTGGTGTCACTATCTTCACTATAGCCTGATCTTCTTTATCATTGTGATTGGTCAAGAGCAACTGTTTCAGTTTTTTACTTGAAATCGGAACTTCCCCCAGAAAAATCCTTGCAAGTCCAATGTTTCAAGGTACAGAAAATTGGAGACAAATTTTTCATTAACGTTGCTGCTAATTGTACTGTTCGACATGTGTACTCTCAACTCCTTCAAATTGATACAAGCAGCAGACTACGGCTAAAATGGCAGATTACAGTATGACGTAGGAGAGCTGAATGTAACAGATTACTCTCTGTCCATCCCACTCCCACCTTGTCAAGGAAGATGGAGAACTTGGATCATATAAGTAGGTGTACTGTACACCTGTACAAACTGTCTTTTGGGAGAAAATAATGACCCGTGACAAAGTGCTATCAAAGTCTACACCTTCCGCCACGTGACCTTGGCTCGGCGCGGAATGCCAATAACCCCTGGCATGAAATGCCAATAACCCCCGGCTCGATGCGTGTCCAATAACATCACGTTAATGAATTCGGTGTGAGAAAATATAACGGGTTACTCCCACATTGTCAAAAGAATATCACGTTAATGAATTCGGTGTGAAAAAATATAACGGGTTACTCTCACATTGTCAAATTCACGTTAATGAATTCGGTGTGAGAAAATATAACGGGTTACTCCCACATTGTCAAAAAAGAGAGAATTTGAACTATATAAGCAGATATATTGCACACCTGCCTTGTAAGCGGATATACTGCAGACCTGCCTTTTGGGGTGACCCTGTGACATCATCTATGTCTACCTTCTTAAGCTTCAGCAGATGATCAGGTAGGCAAAGGTGATCAAAATTTTGTGAAAATTTGATACAAAAAGTCTCAAGCACAGAGCAGCTTGACAGTAGTTTCTGAACTACTAGTAGCATACCTCTACAACTTTGAGACTAGGAAGGTCCATGTCGTGACCATCTGTCCAATGATGCAATTTGCAAGCACCAATTTCAAGTTTAACTAGAGACAATGGGAACCTGCAGTGCCAGAACCCCAGTGGAATGGAAAGATGCAATTCTTCAACATAAGCCTTCTGTTCCAGCAATTTTAACCATTTAGCAAGGAGTGTAGGAAATTTTAAGTCAAAACAAGTCAGGGACAGTTTAAAGTTCCTGACTTTAACCATATCCTGCTGATAGAGTACAAACTCCTGTTTGGAATCACTGGCTTCGTATTCGGCCCGCGTGAATGGGGATTGGTCAAGACCAAAATCCAGGGTCGGGATCGAGTTCCGGATGGTGTTCCAGGACTTGGAAAGAATGGCAGCCCTGCCTGCATATTTGGGAGGCAGGTAAAGTAGGATTTGCTGCATAATGGGTTCTGGCATCTGGGAGATTCGATCCTCATCACGACCCTCATACATTGGTGTAACTTCGGGCGTTTTTTCAGACCCAACAAACTCTTCCATGATTGTGATTTGTGGTTACTAAAATAATTAAACTCAATCACTCCTTTAATGGTTGTGGTTTGGTTTCGGACTGCTAAACAGGGAAAAAGATTACTTCTACTGCAATCCAACCATAAACAAATTGGAGTGACTTGAAGTGATAACTCTAAGGGTGCTTGAATCCCAAATAAATAAATTCTAGCATAGTAGTACTGCGGTCATAGAATTCTTGGTGCGGGCGGAGACCAGGTTCTGTGTTCGAGTTCTAGCGGGTGCGTATAACAAATCTTAAGATCCTAAAAAGAAAATTTCTTTTATGCTAGGCTTGTGATAGGTTGGCCATTACAGGAGATCTTATATTGATTCTATTCTTCAACCTATATAAGATAATCGTGTCAAATAATATAATTTTTAAAAAATATATTATAATTTTTATATTTTTAAATATCTCACATTTAATTCTAAATATTTACTAAATATTATAATTATTTACTTAAATTTAATTTAATTTTTATATTATATTTTATAATTACTTAATAAATTCTTATTCATGAATTTTGTATTTGTTAACAAATAGTTTGAAATATTTTTTTATATACTAATAATAATTATTATTATTATTATTATTATTATTTATTATTTAAATATCATTATAAAATTTATAAATTATTTTTTTAATTATTGTTACATAAATTTTTATTAATAGTATTTTGTTGGTATTTATCATATATAATACCATTTGACTATTTATAATAAGTTTTATGCTTATCAGAAAATAATATATAAATATGTATATATCATAATATATCTTTAATTTACAAAGAGAACAAACAGGGGAAATGAAAATGTGACTAAATAGCATGAGAATGAGTAATAAATCAGTGATTCTTAAATACTAGAAGGAGAATGATAATGAAAATAAAAATGATATTTCTTTGTATTAAATACTATGAATAAGAATCATTCATTCTTATTCAGATTCTCAAATAGAAAAATCATGAATCAAACATCTCAAAGTTCCTTGTTCTGCATAAGATCTATAATCGAATTTCACCTAACTATTGGATGGTAGCATTGTATAATTCATGACACAGTGAGTGAAAACAAAATCTAAAAACAGATAACATCCCGCTAATGTCATTCAAGTTTCATCACATTCACATCAAAGTCAAGTTTCATCACATTCACATAAAAGTCAAGTTTGCCACTATAGACAATTACATGACATTTAAGTTTTGGTCCCATAAAGTATCCAACTGGGAAGAGGACACATCACACCTTTTCCAACCATAGAATATGTGTACTTTAAATGCTTTTAATGCACAACAAGAGATTAACAACACAACAAAAGCAATTGGTGGATTAAGGAAAAGTCAAAACACCAACCAATAGCTTTTGTTGAATAGTTTGTATTATTATTTGAAATGTTTATCTTTAAGATGAAGCTCATGAAACTCCTTGGGCATGGTCTGTCCAAATTGCAATTGTATGTTAAAAATTAGGTCCTATGAAGTGGCATATGGCCCACTATATTCAATGAAAATAAATAAACTAATGACTGGGAACTCATCCTTATGACCCTTTTTTTATGGTAGGAATATTTATAAAAAAGAGTAGGTTTTGGATCATTGATTAGGCTCAGCAAAGTTACCAAACTAAATAAACTAATATGGTCCACTATATTCAATGAAAATAAATAAACTAATGACTGGGAACTCATGCTTACGACTTTTTTTTTTTATGGTAGGAATATTTATAAAAAAGAGTAAGTTTTGGATCATTGACTAGGCTCAGCAAAGCTACCAAAATAATTGGATATTGTTTAGGGGTCTCTTGTTGAAGATTCTATTACCAAATGCAAATTAAATGTATACTTTGATGAGCACGAATGAAACTTCCAGTCTAGTTGGTCCAAATTTTTGGATAGATACAACCACTAAAAAACATAGCTGACAGATATCCATGAATCTCTTTGAAATCCTCTTGGGGTAATAGCTTATACCTCTATTTGTTTCTGTTTAATGAAAGCCATGTCATTTTATATGTTAATAAGGTGTTACATTCGAGAATTCCGCACTGCGAGGTCTACGAAAAAGAAAGTCTAATGTTTGCAACTTTTTCATTATTTTTTTTGCTCACAGCGGACTAACTTTACCATCACATTATAACTCGAATTAATATTTTGTAAGGATGATGCCATTTTCGCCTTAATATTGACTGATATTGTATAAGATTGATGTTTTGAACTTGGTAGCCCTTCTGGACTTGAAACTTTCAACTCAAGACTAGTTCCACGGCTTGTGCAGTTGGTAGCAGTCTCTTTCACATCTATAATGGCAACCTTTAATCTTCTCTATCATAGTGTTCAAGATATCTGGAGTCTCTATATTGCTACTTATTGTTGGAGTTATATACTTCTTGAGACTGGCTTCATTTTGGTCAATTTCAAGCCTTCTTTTACAGGCAATGAAACCAAAAACTTGACGAAATTTATTTCTTCCCCTGAGAGAGAATGAGTCTGAAATGTAAAGAAACTTGGGCTTGGACATCCATTGTGTGGTTTATGGCCCTCTGTGCTATTACTTTAGAAGCCAAAGTTTCAAGCTTTAGCAATTCTGATAGTAACTTCATCATCCAAAAGCAAGCTAGAAGGGAACTTGATGACATAGGCGGTAAGTACATGTTTCCAACAGGCTGCATAGATTGAATATCGATGATCCATATTGAATATGTGCAGTAGAACGTGTAGTTTAGTCCGTCTTTCATTTGCTTTGAGGTTCAAAAAATCCCAAGTAAAATTGAAGGTTTATGGTGGAAGCAATGCTTGCAATCATTTCACATCGCTTGTTTATGTTTTGTATCTTGTAAACTTCCTTTTGAGAGTGGCCATTTAGCAGTGCATTCCAGCAATTTTACTAAAGTATAGTCAGATCTGATGCATGACCTACAAATTGATGTCTTGCTTGCTGTTCAATTGAAATTTAAACTTCATGTCACAGGCCATATAAATATTGACTGTGGGATACCAGATGAATGCAGCTACCATGATGCCAAAACTGGGCTTGAATACAAATGCGACAGATCATTCATCAACACGGGAGTGAATAAGAACATATCATCCAATTTCAGTTCTGCTGCTGTCCCAGTCTCATTTATGAATGTTAGAAGCTTTCCTCAAGGGACCAGAAACTGTTACACCCTGAGACCACCAGAAGGCAAAGCCCGCATCTACTTGATTAGAGCCTCCTTCATGTATGGAAATTATGATGATCAAGGCAGACTGCCACAATTCGACTTATATGTTGGAGTTAATAAGTGGGATTCAGTGAAATTTGATAATGCATCACATATTGTGATCAAGGAGATTATTCATATACCTGTAATGGATAATATATATGTTTGCCTTGTAAACACTGCCTCAGGAACCCCTTTCATATCAACTTTGGAGGTACGACATTTCCATAATTCTACTTACCAAGCTGAATCAGGATCCTTAGTTTTATACCGGCGACTCAATTTTGGCTCAACAACCAATGAGATAGTAAGGTTAGTAGCTTCTCATAGGAAGCTGACTTATATGATATTTCAATTCTTAAGATCAATTAGGAACGTTGGTTCTTCATTCTGCTATTAACATGCATAATGTGCATTGATGATTGGAGTGTTGCTGTGATTTGGACTAGCATTGATACTTGGTACACTACTCAGGTACCCTGATGATGCTTATGATCGCATATGGACTCCGTATGACTGCCCTCATTGCACATCATGTCATACCAGCTCCACCATTGATTCCCTGAATGGCTCTAATTTCAACTTACCATCCGAGGTCATGAGAACTGCTGCACTTTCAAAAAACGTTAATCACTTGCTACATTTTGAGTTTGACATTGGCGATCCCACTTTAAAATCTTACATATACGTGCACTTTGCTGAGCTGCAAGAGAATCAATATAGAGAATTCAACATTACATTAAATGGCAACTTGTTGGGGGAAGGCGTAGTTCTCAAGAAGCTACATTCGACAACTATATTGAGCCCACAGCCAGTGAGAGGAGCCAAGCTGAGCTTTTCTCTATACAAGTCACAGAAATCTACCCTTCCTCCCATTCTGAATGCAATGGAAATATATATAGTCAGAGATTTCTTGCAGGCGCCAACAGATGAAGAAGATGGTATGTTCTCTCATGTATGCAATGCTTTTTGTATGAAAATTTGAGCCCAAACTCACCATTTCTCATAATCATAGTCAATGCCATTGAGGATGTCAAGTCAAACTATGAGTTGGATGAAGGCTGGCAAGGTGATCCGTGTGCACCGGTGTACCCTTGGAATGGCCTGAATTGCAGCTACAATGGTTATGAACCCCCACGAATTACCTATTTGTAAGTTAACAATAATCTCTACTTAACAATGAAAATGAAAAAATCTTCAACTTATAACAAAGCTATCTGATTGCATACAGGGATTTGTCAACAAGAAAATTAACAGGGCAGATATCTCCATTCCTATCCCGTCTTAAATTACTAGAGCATCTGTAAGTGGACAATTTCCATGGATCCCGGATGATTAGTCTAGCAATTCAACTCCACATGCAGTTTCTAATGAAATCAGTATGTTCTTTTCAGTGATTTGGCAAACAATAGCTTAACAGGATCAGTGCCAGAATTTCTGGCAGAACTAACAAATCTGAGGACATTGTAAGTTGTCAATCTTTTGCAGTTCAAGTGTATATTCAGTACAACCAAAATGAGATTTCTAAACAAAAAATGGCAGAAATTTGGAAGGAAACAATCTCTCAGGTTCAGTTCCTTTGCCTCTGATTGAAAGATCCAATAATGGGTCGCTGATACTAAGGTTAGTGAACTTATTGTTGATTAGATTGTAAGCAAGTCTTTTTTTCCCCCTTCAATGACTCTGCATGAATAAAAAAAAAAAATTCCCTTTCAAATTTTTTGGGCTCATTAACAATGTAATCATATGATAGGGTGGCCGGAAATCCAAGTCTCTGCCTGTCAACTCCATGCAAAGAAGAGAAGAAGAAAAGTATTGTGGTTCCAATTGTTGCAACTGTTGCATCCTTGCTGCTGACCATCTTTATTGCATTGGTTATTCTGTATAAATACAAAAAGAAGAAAGGTATGTGCATATATACTCATATACTAGCAGCATTCTGAAATGAAACGAGAAACACAAAAAATTGCCAAGTCATTCTATTTGTAGTGGATTGCTAGTCAACAGCTCCAATGATTGTTGTAGCTATCCAGACCTCAGTCAATCCTCGAAAAGAAGAAGTTTCGTTGATAAAGACAGACAGCTGCCAATTCACATATCTTGAGATTATCAGGATTACCAATAGCTTCCGGACAGTTATTGGGAAAGGAGGTTTTGGGACAGTTTACCATGGCTACTTGGTCAATGGCACACCAGTTGCTGTCAAAATGCTATCTTCAGGTTCAGTTCATGGTTCAACTCAGTTTCAAACTGAGGTATGATAACACTTCATCCAACAATTCAAATTCACCCTCAAAGGCTTGCTAATATTTGCAACTGCAAAGATTATGTCTAATGCGAGCATTTCTGCAAAATGAACTATATTCTTGAATAGGCTCATCTCTTGATGAGAGTTCATCATCGGAATTTAGCTTCTTTCATTGGTTATTGCAATGAAGGGACTAATATTGGGATCGTCTATGAGTACATGGCTGGCGGAAACTTAGGGCAATATCTACTGGGTATTAACTATCTTCATTCCTTCAAGTCCATTGCTTGCAAATTGGACCACCTCAGTGGTAATGTCAATTTTTGCAGATAGAAGAAATAAGGCTTTGAGTTGGAAAGACAGGCTGCAGATTGCACTGGATGCAGCACAAGGTCATCAAGCAGACAGATTAATGAAAAACTTAAATTTCTTATACATGTTTGAGTTACAAGTTAACATAAGCTGAAGAAGTGAAAAATCTTCTGCAGGGCTACATTATCTGCATCAAGGCTGCAAGCCTCCTATAGTTCACAGAGATGTAAAGAGTTCAAACATTTTGTTAGACGAAAAACTGCAGGCCAAGATTGCTGATTTTGGGCTCTCGAAGCTTTTCCCAAGTGAAAGTAGGAGTCATATGTCTACTGAGATTGCTGGCACTGTCGGATATGTTGATCCTGAGTCAGTTTTTAGGGCCACTAACAAAGTATGACATTAACCAATGTTTTTCGGAGGACTTGCTGATTAAGATTCCTTTTTTGTTTTTAAACTTGAATGCAGGTATTATGCATCCTACAGGCTCACTGAGAAAAGTGATGTGTATAGCTTTGGAGTTGTTCTATTGGAACTGATCACAGGCCAGCCTGCAATAATAAAAAGCCATGATCAGAGCATACATATTGTTCATTGGATTGGTTCATTTTTGGCAACTGGAGATATAAGAAATGCAGTCGATCCAAGGTTAAAGGGAAATTTTGATACTAATTCTCTCTGGAAGTTCATGGAGATAGCAATGTCTTGTGTGCCATCAATTTCCATACGAAGACCAGCAATGAGCCACGTAGTGATGGAGTTGAAAGAGTGTCTCGAGGCAGAAATGGCAAGAGAACAGACAATGGGAGCGGAGGGCCAAGCAATCAGATCAAGCAATTCTCTTGAAATGAGCATTTTGGATCTTGAAACAGAAAGGGGCCCGGAAGTGAGGTAGGAATTAGGCCTATATTTCATGTAGACTGAGACAGTATTTATTGCGATTTATGGATAACTTTAGCATTTCTTTTAGTATACTAATTCTCCATATTCCAATACAGCGCTCTTTTTTTCTTTTTTTTTCTCTCTTTTTTTTTGGTTAATTTACTCTAATTAGGACTCTAACCCGAGACGTTTTGGAAAATAACTCCAATATTATTGAGCCAAATCTCACTGGACTCACCTAGACATGGACTGACCCAACTGAGGCATGCATAGAAAATATTGAATTTAAAGTATTTTGCTCGAAGCCCGACTTGATCAGACCATAAGGAAGCTGTAATTCATATTCAATGGAAACTGAAATAATGCTTCTACTTGGCTTCCTGGGTACGAAATTTACTGCTGCCAGACTGTGGACCAGCTGAACATGTACATATGTCTTTTCTTCCATGGTAACCTAATGGGTCCAGAGCATACTCGTATGAAACACTCTAGTAATGACAAGTGCAGCTATCAATTTCTAGGCTTTTGGAGGAAAAATGCACCTCACATTTGTTTTGTGGGATTGCCTAAACTTCTGCTCTTGAAAGCACCACCTTATTGTTTTTTATTATTATTTCTATCCTAACTCCAATTAAACTTACTCGACAGTATATAAAAGTTCATTGTAATAATAAAATTTAATAAATATTTTAAATGATGTACTACAAAAAAATAAAAATTAATTATAATTTATACTCACATAGAATTTTTTAAAAAATTGTAAAAAAAATTAATTTTAATAATAATAATAATAATAATAATTTCTATTCAATTTTTCATTAAATTCACATAAAAATAAATTAAATTTATTAAGTCTAATGAATTATATAGTATCATATAAAATTATTTATATATTATTTTAAAATTTGAATATTTATTTATTTAGTATGTAATTATATTTTATCTATAGATTTCAATATAATTTAAATTTTTATTTTTATAATGATTAATTTATAAAAATTAATAAAATTTATAATAAATAAATTAAATTACTCTCTAATTAAATAATTTGATAAAATCAAAAAAAAATGATCAATTCATAAAATTTTAAATAAATTAATTTTAAAAAAAAATTATATTTTTTATCTTAATATAAAATTTTAATTATTTATTATATAAATTATAAATAAATTAAGATATAATATTTTTGAAATTATATTAAAATAATAAAAAAAGAGAGAGATAAAAGAAGACTTTTGATTAAACTAACGTCACGTCTTCCATAATCGTCCTCCAGCTGCCACCTTCCATCTTTGGGATCTCTAGAATCTCCCTTTCTTTGTTTTTCTTTTTCTTTCTTAGGCAAAGCACATAATTGAAGACTTACTATTCAGTAAAGGACCATCCAACGGCGGTTTAAGCCACATCAAATGGCTATACTGTACAGTAGTTACACTCCGGGTAGACCAGCTAATAACAATGATTGGACCCTTAGTCAAATGGATTAGGCCCTAGAGAGATGGACCTTCACAGTAAAGACTTCTTGTCATCTATTGATGTTTGGGATTTGAGGCTGTATCACAGGTTGTAGAAGCTTTAGAATCACAGTAGGACTCTACTTTCACAATGGAATTTGGATACAAATGTTCCAAGTTCAAGCCCCTTTAACTCCTTTTTTCACCCTCCATCTGAATGGCACATAGTATCGTAGGCCGATTCTCACATTTTCAGTCAGTAACTCAACTCCCTTAAGCAGTGACTTAAATGTGGCTTATGCTCGGCCACCTTAACCCTTGTACTTGTTCTAAGTTTTTAACTCTATTCTTTTGAAAAGAGGCCTTTTCCATGCAAAGACCCCCATAATATGTAATTTAGAGAATGATCAAATGTATTTGACAGTAATTTGTTTTGCAGAAAAACTATTTTCAGGACTTAAACTTATAACTAGTGAGTTATAATAAAATAATCTTACCATTATAACAAGACTTGTCCTTCTAACTTTGTTCTTATTTGTTGTTATAAAATCTACCTTTAGGAACTTTCATGTAAATGGGGCTTATCAGCCCAACTATACTTACCAAACAAGCATGTGAATAGCTGGCCAAGTTTGTGACGACTCAAAACAACTCCACCACATGCAAACTTATAGTCATAATGCAAACTCTCTTTTATAATCCCACCTGCCATGACTCTTTTTGCATTAGTTAGGCACACAGAATCCATAACTATGGTTTCTGTAAAATGTTTGTCCAGCCAGAAAGGTAATTTGCATAAGAGAAAAAACAAATGGTAGTCCTGAAAGGCAAGAGACAGCAAACCATCTCAGCATATGTTGAGAATCGTATGAAAGGATGATTACCAGCATTTAATAGCCTTCCTCAAACACCGTCTTTCTTCTTAAAGACTCAAAGGTCAAATCACTTTCGAGTCCCTCTATAAAGTGCAAGTTTGCTTGGGGTCCTCTCACTCACCACTGTTAACAGCAAAATGCAAACCTTCTATAGAATTGCCTGGGTTTTGGTTTCTTCATTTGCTATTTTAAGGATCGGCAATGCCCAAGACACTCATACTCCTGCAGTTACAACATTTGGTGACTCAGCTGTAGATGTGGACAACAATAACTATCTTGACACAATCTAAAAAGTCAATTACCCTCCTTGTGGAAGAGACTTTATCAACCTACTGGGAGGTTTTGTGATGGCAAATTAGCCACTGACATTACTGGTAATTACCAAAAAAACAAAAAAAAGATCAAATTTCTATTAATGAGAAGTCATGTTTATGGTAGCTTTTATTGTACAGGTTAGTTATGTAACTGTCCATTGTTCTCTTTTTGCAGCTGAATCTCTAGGATTCAAAGCATATGCACCAGCATATTTTAGCCCAGAGGCATCAGGGAAAAACCTTTTGATTGGAGCCAACTTTGCATCAGCTGTATCCGGTTATGACGAAACAGCTGCAATAGTAAATGTGAGGATTTTTACCATATTCCACACGTAAAAATTCTACCTCATTCATTGACCTTTCATTACGAAGTTCAGCTTCGTTGACAATCCTACCAATTCTTTTGCAGTATGCAATTCCATGTCCCAGCAGCTACAACACTTCCAAGAATACCAATCCAAGCTAGCGAAGGTAGTTGATAGTAACAAATCAGCATCAATTATCAAAGGTGCACTATACATTCTGTGTGTAGGCAGTAATGATTTTCTTCAGAACTACCACATCAATCCTTGGCTAAAGTCAACCTATTCGCCAAGCCGGTATGGCTCATGCCTTATTGGTTCATTCAATAGCTTTGTCAAGGTAAGTTGCTGTTGTTGTTTTACGGTCTACCCAACCATTAAAATGACAAATATTTGAGTTACAGAAACAACCTCTTTGTGAAATAATAAGGGTAAGGCTGCATATGACATTTTCCAAGACCCTATAATATGGGAGCATCATGCCTTGGCAATGTCGTTAGTATAGTCGTCTTGAAAAGTCGAATTTAAATGATGATGAGTTAGGATCTTGGTTTCTCAAACAGGACTTATACGGCTTAGGGCCTAGAAAACTTAGAGTAACTTCACTCCCACCATTGGGTTGCCTTCCTGCTGCCCGCACCATATTTGGTTTCCATGAGAATGGATGTGTCTCCAACATCTACACTGATGTACAACAATTCAACAAAAAGGTGGCCTCAGTTGCATCAGATCTCCAGAAGCAACTTCCAGGCATGAAGATTGTTGTCTTTGACATTTTCAAGCCACTCTACGACCTTGTTAACTCTCCTTCAAGTCATGGTACAAAGCAACACCCTTCTGATAAATTAAGGATAAGGATTGAATTGAGATGACGTTTTCTAATGTGTATCTGTAGGCTTTGTGCAAGCAACAAGAGGATGCTGTGGGACAGGGACTGTTGAAACAACAATTCTTTTGTGCAATCCAAAATCTCCTGGAACTTGCTCCAATGCCACCCAGTATGTGTTTTTTGACGGTGTCCATCCATCTCAGGCTGCTAACCAGGTCCTTGCTGATTCTTTGACTGAAGCAGGGTTCTCCCTCATCTTTGGATGAAGATGCATAATTATTTTCACTGAAGTAAACTGTAAATTGTATCAGGTGATCTACTACTTTCCTTCTTCTTTTTTTTTTTTAAGTTTTCTCTGAAAGAAAAACAATGCAAACACATTTTACTATTTTCATTAAAAGGGTGTCATAAAGATCTGGAAAAAGATCTGCAACTTTACTCTTATAATCCGATCTTTACAGTGTTCGTCACCCGACTCGTGCCTGTGACATTTATATATCACACGGAGTAATTTTAAGGGCTTTATGTTTATTTTCATAGAGATGAATATCAATACTGTCAATTATGAATTGTAATATAATAAATGCATCATTGCCTTCCATCTCCAATTGTTCAAAACTAGAATAAGAAATAATTCATTATCTTCCACCATTATATACTACAGCACTAACAAAATACATTGGAAAGGAAAGAAAAGAAAATGCAAGCACCAATAAGAGCAATCCAGCCATTGCATTAGCTGCAACGATAACACAAAAAATGTAGGCAGATCTCAACCTTCCATTGGAAACATTAAAGTACTGAGAAACAGGTGCCCTTCTATCCTAGTAGCTACTTACAATACAATTAGAATAAGCATTTCTTTCAAGAAATAAAATCAACGCAACAGTAAGCAAATCAGCAATACATCAATAAACAGAAAAAACTGCTAAAAGAAATTGGTAATGCCACCGATCAGTAGCTCAAGAGGCAAGCAGACTTGGGGCAAAGTAACACCCCCCACCATCTGAAGTTGCAAAAGTATTTGCTTTACTCAGCGTTCGACTTGGCTTTGTTAGCTTGCAGAGCCAATGAATTTGAAAATTCAACGAGTCAGAGAAAAGGCAAGCAGGTTGCATCCTAAGAGACGTCCGAACGTCTAATTTGCCATAAATGATATAAAGGCATCACACTTTGTGGGGTTGGGGAAGGGTTCTCGACTGGAACCCGTCATATGATAGATGGCAATAGAACAACTTTTACGGTAATACCAAAACTCACCATTTATTTGCTACAAGTGAACATAGCAAAAATGCGGAGAAATCCAAAGTATCCATTGGAAGCAACAGAGCACTGAAAAAACTGGGTTTCATTCATCAATATTTTAATAAATTGCGTTTGATTCACCTAAAGATGTCTTGAAATAAGTACTCGGTGGCCCTGGTGGGACTGGAAATAGCTAGCCTTATGCTGTAAACCCAAATTGCCGTCAGCAACCCATTAAGGTTTTGTTTTAGCAAGACACATTTCAGGCAACATATTTCTTGATTAGTTGTCATTCTTCGCTATATATAAAAAGACATCCTAATACACGAGACCCAATAGTCCGAGGCGTATGGAAAGATAAATGCGTACCCTTACCAGTATACTTACAAAGAAGTTGCTTTCGTGACATTTCCATGCATCAAAACATGTTCTTCGATTTAGTTATGTATGAAAAATAAAAAGAAGAAGAAAGAAATAAGACAATTATTCCAAAAAGTAAAAAAAATGTGTTTGAGCTGATTGAAAGGGGTATTCCCAAAGGTAATATTCAATCCTCCGGGGAACCTTTTTTTTTTTTTTTTTTTTTTCTGGAAAATAAGATCTTTCTTTTCCATTTACTTTTACACACACTACGATGCTTCTCACTAAAGATTTCTAGCAGGTTTATGAATATGTATATACAGGTGATGGGAAGATGAGATTATTCTGAAACAGTCCGGCTGAATGCCTCCAATGAACCAAGTGATACAGTCTTTCTGTGATACTTTGCTGTTCTACTGCTATCCCTTGTTCTACTGCCAGAGTCCATCAAAACTTCAGCGAACTTTGCCAGCTCAGATTTCTCCGTGGAGCACAAATCCCCAACAATGCGGTTTTCTAATGACGCATCACTGCCACTCCCTTCAGATGAAACTCTCCTGTACACAAATGAGGATCCCATGTTGCCATTGCCATTACGACTTTCGGTATCTTTTGCGTCATCCATCCTTGGACTCTGCAGTCGTTGGACATCCACAGAGTGTCTAGACGAATGTCTGGAGGAACTCACGGATAGAGATTGAAATCTAGCAGACGGAAGATCATTTGCCGTCGAAATAGTTGAACTGCCACGGGGAGAATCGAGATCTTCCTGTCCTCCAGCTTTGTCCGCCAATGATCCATGATGGTTGTCTTTACCCCAAATGAGCCTGCGAAGCTTGTTAAAGATTTTGTTGTTGTGTGAGCTGCTGGTCTTTGTTGATGCAGAAGAATCATCAAAGTCTGCCGGGTCTGTCATATAGGAAGCTTGGGAGTATGACCAGGGGTCGGACTCGAAATCCATAACATTAATTCCCTTCTCTCCCAGCCCTTCAGTGCTTGCATATTCAAGTATTAGCTGTTTGGCCTTCTGCTCAGACCTCGGGCTCAGGGACTTGCTTAGGTCCCGGGCAACCGTTTTACCGTTTGGGGGCTGGAAATTTCGCAACTCGTACCGTAAACAAGCGTTTAGCCACCGCATGTAGACTAATTCCTCAGCATCACTACATCGGTCTGCTTGAAGTCGCTCTACTACCTTTGCCAAACCTTCATTTTCCTGTCTTAAGTGATTGCTAAATTCCCTTAGTGCCTCTGTCTGCAACAAAATATGCCACAATCATAAAGTCAAGACCAACGGTTCAAACAGCCAAGCAAAGAATACAAGAATCTATCAAGACAGAAGAAAAATAACCTCTGGATCTTCTAGAACAGAATTTGCAAGTATTTGAGTGGACTCCAACTTGTGTGCCAGTTCAACATTTTCTAGATGCAATTTCAAGTTGGACTTCCTCAACTCTTCTGCCTCAGCCTCCAAATCCTTCAGTTTTTGCATGTTTAACTGAACTATCGATTCACCTGAAGCAGCCGCAAGTTCCTGCTCTTGCAACTTAGAAACCCTTTCTTGAAGAGTTAAGATCTGTTCCTTATTCTGCTCAGCTTCATATCTTAATTTCTTTTTCAGGAATTTGACTTTGGCTCTGGCTGCATCAAGCTCAGAAACAATTTTTGAATGATCAACTGCTTGCTCTTGTAGCCTTTTGTTATCCGACTGCAAGGACTCCATCTTCAGAGTGAGAAACTTGGCTTCCATATTGCTTAATTTTAGACGATTTTTAAGCTCCATAACAGCTGTTTCTTGCTCTTTAAGGCCATAAAACTCGAGCAATTGAATCTCAAGATTCCTTTCTCTCTCTCGAAGCATTGTAACCATGTCCTTAAGGTGTCTGATTTCTTGCTCATAATCATCCTTTTCATCAGTTCTATATGCTCGTGGAGTTTCCACATCTGAGCATGTTGTTTCAACACGCTTCTTTGGAGATATCCCAGCACCCATGGAAGTAAAATCAAATTCTTTCACAAGATCATTAAACTCAGGCAAGAGATATCCATCTTTATCTCCACTTCGCCTACTGCCCGGAGATATAACAACTGTAGAATTATCAACAGCAACCTTGATTGTGTATGTTTCTTCCTGTGCAAAAAGCTTACAGATGTTAATCTTCAGTTTACTTACAATTGAGAAAGAGTAACTCATACCATTTATTTCTTCTTAAAAAAACTAAAAGAAAAGAAGACATTGACAAAGGCAATCCCACAGATATAAGAGGAACAGGGGAAAGAAAAATAACTCTCATCCTAAGACTATTGTTCCTTTAAGGCACATAAACTAAGAAAAAAGGCTAAATTTCAATTGGTTAACTAAATTTAGTGGCAATCTTTAAGAGAAAATCTGACAATCCCAAGTCATCAAAGTTAGAAAAATAAGGTTTACCTCTTACTTTTATCAACCCTAATATACTCAACCTCATCGTTAAACCACACACAAATATGAATCAATAATATTGGAAAAGGAAATTGCATAATTTGAGAACCAAACTCACATGTCTTTCTACCGAACCCGATAGGACACTGCTAGAACTGGGCGTTTTCTTGATTGCATGAGGGCCATTTCTGTGCAAAGTTCTCCCTCTGCCTACATCAACCTCACTGCCATAACCTGAAAATACACATATATAGCCTGATCAAAATACAGAAAAACATCAAAACACAGATAATCATGAGAAAAAGAAAGATTTTAAAAAGAAGTGAGCAAAACCTGAGGACCGTGGCGAGTGGGGAGGCTTGGATGATTTTCTCCCTCTAGTTCTAATGCGAGAAAAGAGAAATCCAGCAAAAGAAAGAGCTACAGCCACCCCCAATTGGACCAAAATAGGCCTTATATCCTTCTTTTCTCTAGCCATCTAAGTAACTTAATACCTCTAATATGAAAAAAACCAAAGATTATAGATTTTCTTCATCATCTTCTTCCATCTACGTGGTCCAAAATAGAGTCTGATCACGTCTAAATTTGTGGAGAGACAACAAAGAACACCAAAAAATGAAGAACAGACACATGAAGCTCGTGATTAAAAGATGTTGGCTTCAGAGAAAGTGATGATAGAAGTACCATGATCCATGCCATCCATGCCATGAAAAAACAAGGTTCCAAAATAAGCATGATCTTGGCAAATCCATATTAATTTGAGAAGGAAAAATTTTAGAAAGGACTAAATGAGTCAGGCATGAGAAATAAAGATCGATGAATTCTACACAAAGATGATCCAAATCACAAGGGGACCAAAAGAATTCTAGACAGAAAATCCACAACATAATCAACAACCAACACACATAATAAATTAGAGAGAACCAACAAACGAGAAGAAAAAGAAGACCTTGCTAATTCCCTAAACCAGAAAAATAGCAATGATTCTGATTTATATGAAGAGAGAGGGAGAGAGAGAAAATAAACATTTTTCAATTTTAAGGCTTTAAGCCATTTCGACGCAGAGAAATCCTTCCATGTAGCTCCCCACAAAAGATCACAAAACCAACCAAATTGGCCCTCAAAAACAAAAACAAGAAATAGATTAAAGAAAAAAAAAAAAAAAAGGAAAAGAAAGCAAACCCATTTCAATGCAAAAAATGCATGCCTAAAACCTATTTTCTTTGTCAAAACTAAAGATCTAACATGCCCCATATAACGGGGCAAAAATGTTTCAACAAAACCAATAAAATAAGAAAAAACTGAAACCAGTTTCAGCTAATTGCTGTCCCTGGATCATGTAAAAGAGAAACAGCAGACTCACCATTAATGGGGTGTGTCCCAAACGCATGGATTTCCAGACAAAACAATAAGTAACGTTGTGATCGCTGTCTTTAACCTCTGATGATTGTCTAGAAAGGCAATGTTATGTTAAGGGTGGATGACCAAAACATAAGTAGGATTTGAAGACAAGCCAAACTTTTGTTTTTGTCTTTTGTCTTGTTTCAATGCTGAAGTTGAAAACTTGACATGAGAGGAGAGAGAGAGGGGGGGCTGGGTTGGCTTTCTACGTTGAAAAAGGAATGATTCTGATTCCAAGTTGAAAACTTGATGAGAGAAAACCAGAAAAGATTGAGACTTGAAAGAGAAACTCTTCTGTCCAAATCCTAATTTACCAATTTTAGATAAACAAAAGATGGATTTGTGCTTTTCTTTCACAAATTTATAGTTCACAAAGTTTAATTAAATAAAAGTCCTTTTTGAGAGAACAGAAAATATAATTATTTTTCAAATTTATTAGCTAATTTAAGACAATTTGTTTGCTTTTACATCTAGCTAATTTTGTTTAGAGATAACCTTAATTATGGATATGGAGTTCCTAAACAAAGGGGAACTACTCTAAAATTTTTCCCTCCAATTTGGAATATTGTCCTACATGACGATACATGTGATTTTATTTATTTAAATATTTATTTATTTTTGAATCCATTTAGCATATTAGAAAATTAATTTTTAATTTCAATTCTTTAGATTTGAAACGAAAATATTACATTGTTTGGGTGGGTGACAACATACACAAACAAAAATTTCTTGACGCAAGTCAATTTGCAGACTCATAAACAAATATCATTTTTCATTGATAATTGTTAATTGTCAATTTATAGTCACTTGATGCTAAGACTAACTATGAATGTGTAATTAACTGTTATAATAATTGTTTTGTTTGTGTTTATTCCATGTGAAGACAAAAAATGGTCGTTTAATGAACATGCAATGAAGTGAGATGGTGATTAGTCATAAATATTATGATGCCATTAACTGTTTATAAAGAAAAATATTTTACGTCTAAATAAGGTTTATAAATATGCAAAAAAAAAAAAAAGATAAATTTTGATACGTAACTGTGCCACTTAACTGGCTTAGCATTGCCATTGCTACACATAATTCTCTAAAAATATTAGTGCTTGCAAAAATGGTTGAAGCACAGAAAGGAACTGGTCACATTCAATTTATGACTGTTCATTAATGGAGGTTGGCCACTTCAATTAAAGTATCATACCTTCAAAACCTGTCCAAAAAAAAAAAATCACCACATGATTCCTGATATTGATTTCCTTCCCATCTTAACATTCATTTGAAAAGCAGAGATTATGAAATTTTAAATTAAAAAAAAAAAAAAACTAATGACTGGCGTATGCAAGTTGTAATGCACTTGGGTCTCTTTAAAAATGCGAAACGTGAACTAGGAAACTTCCTAGCCTCACTTTTTGGTTCCAAGCTTTCATTAATGAAATGCTTGCTGGCACACGTTCAAGCCACCCACCCTAACTTTGACCACGAAAATGGGAAAAGCGATGCGCACAAGGGGCTATAAAATGTGGGTGCAAAAGAGACACAAGTAGGATGATTGTATGTGTATTTGAAAGTGGTGGATGCTATACTATTCATAGCTTTATTAGAAAAAATTGTGTTAGAGTATACCCTTTAATAGCTTGGCCCTTTGGATTAAAATCACGGAGGGCAAACTCTAAGATTTTTAGTCAAAATTATTAATTGCTTTCGTAATTATACAAGATCAAATATATTTTTAATTTTATCAAATATTTTAACAAGAAGTTAAATACATAATGTGCATAGTACTGATGAAGCCTCCAATTACTAAAAATAGAGATTCATTCTTGATCAATGATCAGCAACTCCAAAGATTTATCGTTTTTATTACAAGAGCCATTAAATTTATGAGAATAGGCGAGAAGTACTTTTATTGTATTCAATCCAAAGATACTGTTACGATAAACAAAAATCCAAAAAAAGCCCACTGCTTAACATTAATCCAGAGGAAAATTGCAACTGTAATTTGCAGGCTTCTAGGCCTGCCATTAAAGCTGTTAAGAAGGAATCAGGCCTGAGCCCAATTAAAATTGCGTGGCCTATCTGAACCTTCCAAGGCCTACAATTAACCAAAAATCCCACCTTTAAACAAATGCTAAAAAGGCCGACCAACTTACCAATGTACCTGACTTCGAGTTCAGACAATCTGAACTCAAAAGTCCAAAGAAACCGCAGCATCTGTTTTTCTTGCTTCCTTTCTTCCGCCACCTTCCTCTCCCACAAAATCAAACCTCAAATAACATACAGGTAGACACCAAAATCTTAAAAAATAGCTGCTGGGTGTTTCACTTTAGCTTAAGGTGACTATGTACAAAACAGCTGTTTCACGGCTTAGAGCTCTCAAGGTCAGTGCTTCCGGATATCAAAAACCTTACTCTCGGTTGGGTTCTCAAGAAAATTTCGGAAGATGGGAAATTTCGATTTTTTTCAGTCATTTGGGGTTATATAAATTTATTCTTGAATTCAATTACAATAATTGAACGAAAAAGTTTGAATCTTTAGGCTTTTCAATTGCCGTTGCTGTACATTTAATTGGCGAACTAGTGAGCTCTATCTTTTTTGTCGTTGGTAGATCTTTTTTTTTTGGTTTCTTGTTTTTGGGTTTGTTATATTGTTGCTATATGGTGATAATAAGTCCAGGTTTTTTTTTTATTTTATTCTTGTTGGTTATAGGGGTGTTTTTCATTTTTTTATTTTTTTGCTCATTCAGATTTCTGTAGCTATTTGACATTGGGTCAGTAAGAATAGATATTTGAAATTTCTTTTACTCACCTGAACATTTTTTCGCAAGCGAGTGGAATGCAGAATTGCCTTCTTTTTTTTTTCTTTTTTTTTTGTGTGTGTGTGTGGATATGCAAATTCTAATTCTTAATGGTTGTGTTTTATACCATGGAGTAAACGAAGGCATTGCAAATGATGACTTGTTTGATATTTGTTTTGAAAATTTTGATATCCTGCATATATAGTTGAATTTTGTGGCACAAGGATTCTTAGTTTCCCTTCTTTTTTGGTTACTGGCAATTGATTGTAAGTGATTGATCTGACTGAATTGCATTTTCCATTTTACTTTTATGATTTTCAATGCTTAGGGCCGTGCGGGCAATTTAGGGGCTACTAGATATGCAACTTCAAGTGCAGTTGCTGCTAGGCCTTCCTCTCCAGGACTTTTTAGCTGGTTGACTGGGGAGCATGCTATTTCCCATCCTCCCTTGAATTTCCCGCTTGAAGGTGTTTCCCTTCCACCTGCACTACCGGATTATGTTGAACCAAAAAAGACTAGCGCCAAAACACTAGCAAATGGTGCCAGGATAGTGTCAGAAGGATCAGCGGTATGTTTGTGATGTTGCAACTTTTTATTTTCTTTGATGCCAGTTGGACTTGTCATTTACTTCATGAAGTGGATCACTATTTTTGTTACTTTCTTTTCATACAATCTCATTGATGCTTCATTTTGTTGGTGAATTAGAATCCTGCAGCTTCCATAGGCTTGTATATTGATTGTGGTTCCACTTATGAAACACCCATGTCATGTGGGTCCACACATTTACTTGAGCGGATGGCATTTAAGAGCACTAGAAATAGGAGCCACTTGCGCTTTGTTAGGGAAGTGGAGGCAATTGGGGGCAATGTTACAGCTTCAGCCTCTCGAGAGCAGATGGGTTATACAATTGATGCTCTGAAGACCTATGTCCCTGAAATGGTAGAATTGCTTATTGACTCTGTGAGAAATCCTGTATTCTTGGATTGGGAAGTAAATGAAGAGGTAATCTTTCAATCTGGCTATTGTCTGCCCAATTTGGGAAGATGATATTTTCTATGCCTTATACGATAGTTCTTGTAAGACCTTCTTATGGTGCATTTAGATCATCTTTAGGTTGTCACAGATTTCTGCACCTGTACGCTGTTCGGCTATGGTCTTACTGCCTTTTGAGAAGTGTATTTTAGGGTGGGGAAACATTTCATGGAAGCAATTTTTTTGACACAGAAATTTCATGGTGGATGTAGGAAATGCATCCAACAGTAATTATCATACATTTGGCGGATATCATTGATTTAATTCTATCATACTTTCTTTGTTGATTTTCCTTATTTATGTTTTTCTCTTATATATCATTTGCAAAATCAAAGAAAGATGGATGAAAATATCATGATATCTTCTTGATGCCCATTGCATCTGTTGGAAGGCCATGCCACTTACCCTTGTCTGAACCACACGAAATTTCATGGATAAATTCCTGTTGTAGTTGTTAACAGTTCAATATATGATTGTGCAGTTGAAAAGGGTGAAGGAGGAACTTGGGGCACTCTCTAACAACCCACAGGGGTTACTCCTAGAAGCAATTCATTCTGCTGGTTATAGAGGTGCACTGGCTAACCCTCTTTTGGCCCCTGATTCAGCTCTAACTAGATTGAACAGTGCCATTTTGGAGGAATTTGTAGCTGTAAGAGACCAAGAGAACCTACAATCCTGTTAATTTTAAAGCTTGTTATCTGTTTCCTCATCCAGCTACTGAAGGGCACTTGATGTGAAATTTCAGGAACATTATACGGCTCCTAGGATGGTCCTTGCTGCATCTGGAGTTGAACTTGAGCAGCTTGTGTCTGTTGCAGAGCCACTGCTTTCGGACCTCCCAAATGTTCCACGCCCTCAAGAGCCAGAATCTATGTATCTTGGAGGGGATTATCGCCATCAAGCAGATTCACCGGTATACTGTCCATCAAATTTATTAATTACTTTCTATATTCAGTTCTCGTTCTGTTCCTATTCCTTGTCATTATTTGAAACTATATGATACTGATCCTGGTGTGCTCTGTGCCTTACAAGACCAGATGACACATGTTGCTCTTGCTTTTGAGATTTCCGGAGGCTGGCATAATGAGAAAGAAGCTATAATTTTGACTGTTCTTCAGGTTCTACATGTTGACTTTGCTTCTTAAAGATACATCAAGTCTTGAAATTGTTCCTTCTGTTCTCTTCTTCTCTTTGTTTTCATGCCCTACCACCCTTTCTATCTCATCTGCATTAGTTTATGACTAGAATGAGCTGGGAAAATATTGATACTACTGGTCTTGCAGATGCTTATGGGAGGTGGTGGCTCATTCTCTGCCGGGGGGCCTGGCAAGGGGATGCACTCACGACTTTGTATGTTGCTTAGACCTACCATTTCATTGGTTACCTCAAAGACTTATTTCATCCTGGTTATGTCAGCTCATGATATTCTTTCTTGGGAAATTTGTCTTCCTGGTTAGCGCTATTAATATCGTTGAAAATTCATCTCATTTTCATTCTCTTTAAAATGTTTGAAAACAGATCTTCGAGTCTTGAATGAGTATCTACAGCTTCAATCTTTCTCAGCATTCAACAGCATCTCCAATCGTTCTGGATTGTTTGGCATCTATGCTAGCACTGTATGACTCTGCTTAAAGTGCCTTGAGTTTATGAAGTATGTTTTGTGCATGGGAAATCATGTTCTTGTCATTGCCACATGCCATACACATCTGTTTATGGGCTTGTGTTTCTTTATAGGGGCTTGACTCCTAGCCCATAGTTTTTCATGAACTGGGCTTTATTCATGATGGGCATTGTAGGAGAGCATGTGTATGCATGGCTGTAGTACCATTTTACTCGAGGTCCTTAATTGATGCTGTTAGACATTTTCACCTGTGGATATCTGACATGATGCTACTTTGTTTTACGTCCAAAATATGAAGTGAAATTGAGTGCCTCCGGCAGAAAATTTGGTGTTCATTGGTGCATTTGCATTTTTTAGACGGGTTATCAAACTCCGTGTTCACATGCCACAACACAATTTTATTAGTTGTTTGTGGTTTTAGTATGCTAATAATTGCATGCATTGTTGTTTGGCATTGGGCCTTGCAAATTGCCTGCATCTTTACGAATTTCCGTAGTTGGGGTAATATTCCTGAGATGAATGCTGTTTCTGGATGTTTATTGTCAGCCTAGACTTTTCTTTCATTCTTTTGAATATTGTTCTTAAAAGACTGTAATTGAGACCGTATTTTAATCTTGGCGATCTCCTATGTACCCAGAGCTCCGACTTTGTGCCAAAAGCAGTTGATTTAGCTGCAGAAGAATTTATTGCAATTGCAACCCCTGGAAAAGGTTTCCCATTGCATTTTCTTATTTTTCCATTTATTTGATGGCCTTCCTCCATTTCTATAACGAGTCTTGTTATATCTTTCTTTACATTTCTCCCTTGTTCACTTTTTTCCAACAGTTACCCAGGCACAGTTAAATCGTGCTAAAGAGTCCACAAAATCAGCTGTTCTTATGAACCTGGAATCTACGGTAAGCTCTTTCTCTCCACGCCCCCCTCCCACCCCCCCATGGCAGAAAAAATCCGTCGTCTTCAGTGCCTATCTTATTGCCAAGAACCTTTTTTACACCGTAGCCAAATCATTCTATGGTTTCTCTTTGTTCCTTACAATTATTCTACAACTGCTTTGCAGATGGTTGTGGCAGAAGATATAGGGAGGCAAGTTTTGACACATGGAGAAAGGTATGGCTGCCTTACATACTACATTACGCATTACGCATGGTATTTCCATCTCTATTGCACGAGAATTTGAGACAGACATGCAGCATGCTTATTCTTGCCTTGCGACCGACTGCTAAAATTATATTTGTAGCATTCAGTTTTGTTTGTTTACATCTTTGCAGGAAGCCTGCAGACCAGTTCTTGAAGGCCGTGGATGCAATCACACTTAAGGACATTACTGATATTGGAAAGAAGCTTATCTCTTCGCCTTTAACAATGGCGTCCTACGGTGATGGTAATGGCCATTCTTCCGTGGAATATATATATATATAACCTCTTCTCTGCCATAAACTTTTATTAATTCTTGTCTTTTGGTTGGTGGCAGTAACTAACGTCCCTCGCCACGATTCCGTGAGTCGCAAGTTTCATGCAAAATGAAAGCATGCTGGAGTTAAACGCTCACTGCTTGTCTGGCAATCAGCTTGAAGGGCTTACCTGTGGAGCCATTGATTTTGTTTCTAACATTGAATAAAAAGTAGTGGAAGGAGAATCAATGGAAGTATGGTTCGTCCAATGACCGTCGGACCAGGTGCAGATTTTGTACAACTATTTGTTCAAAATTCAGATTGGTAGTTGGAGTTTTGACAGAGAAGAATCCTGGAAAATTTTGGACAATTCCTTGCTGTTTTTGTGTTAAATGTTACTTCAATACAGTTCTTTGTTTCTTTTTTTTTTTGGGGGGGGGTCATTTCTTTCCATTTGTATGAAGGAGAATTGTCTCAACAGCAACTCATCTGAGTGGGTCCAAAACCTTACTCCACGCATATTATCATAATAACCATATTCTTATGGCGTTCAACGAAAATTATAAATATGTAATTATGGGCCATTATGGCCTCATATTACTCTTGTCAGTGTCTGACTCTCGGCAAGAAAATTGTGTGTTTATTTATGTATGGAGTGATGCTCAGTTTGTGAGTGGCAGGATTTGAGGGTCTGTACGCGAAAGATTAAAAATTTTTATATTATAATTTTTAAAAAAATTAAATAAATAATTTATAAATAAGAATATAATTATAAATTTAATGTTATAAATTCTAAATTAAAATAAATAAATATTATACTTTTGATTATTTTAATGAATTTAATTATATATGATATAATAAAAATGTATAAAAGATATATAATTTACTTAATAATTGATATATATCTTAATTTTATTATATTATTTTTACATATTATTGTTAATTTTTATATTTTAATTATTATTTTATAGACATAAAACTAAGGTAAAATATTATTACAAACATATTTATTATAGTTATTTTATATATTTGTTATATATTGTTTATTTATAATAAAAATTATTTTTTTATATTTATAATATTTTACAAGTTATCTGCTTTGTAACCAAAGCCAGAGCTGCTGACCGGGTGAAAATAGCTTCAGTAGCCCACCGCCATGAGATGCCACCGTCAGCTCTACTGCCGCCGCCGCCTCCTCTCCACAACCACCGTCTTCCGGCGCCACTACGCCACAAAATACACCGCCAGAATCACGTCAAAATCCCCAACCGGACGAACACTCTCCGCCGAAGTAACTCAACAACCACCGCATCCTCCATTCGACCCCCGCGGCTACCCGCTCCCCCGCCGCGACCTCATCTGCAAAGCCACCCAAATCCTCCTCCAGAACCCTAAACACTGCCAATCACCAGCCTCCACGTGTCCATTCCTCTCCCTCCGGGACTACCTCGCCTCGCTCTCCTTCCCACTCACCCACAACGAAGCCTCCGAAATTATGAAATCCCTGAACAGCCCACCCCTCGCTCTGAAATTCTTCCAACTTTGCCCCTCGATTTGTCCAAATTTCCGGCACGACCCCTTCACCTACGCTCGAATCATCCACATCCTCGCCAACTCCTCCCTCCCGGACCGGGTTGACCAGGTCCGTACGATCATGCTCGAGATGGAGAAGAAGGGTGTGCGTGGCACAATCTCCACCGTCAATATCTTGATCGGGTTTTTCGGGGACGGCGAAGATTTGAGCAAGTGTATTGGGTTAGTGAAAAAATGGGGTTTGAGAATGACTGGGTATACGTACAAGTGTTTGGTTCAATCGCATTTGAGGTCTCGGGATTCGGAAAAGGGGTTTGAGGTTTATTTGGAGCTGAAGAGAAGAGGGTTTAAGCTTGACATTTTCGCTTATAATATGCTTCTTGATGCCTTAGTCAAGGATCATAAGGTTTGGTTCTCTTTTTTTTTTAGTGGGGAAGGGGATTTTTTTTGTGATTTTTGTGAATTATTCTATCTGGGTTTTGCCATTTGAAGTGTTTAATGTGATCAAAGTGATATCTTGTTCGTAATTTTTGTCGTTTTATTTGGATTTTGAGGTTTCTTGTGTTTAATGTGCTGAAGTCATGTTTAAGCTTGACATTTTCGCTTATAATATGCTTCTTGATGCCTTAGTTAAGAAACATAAGGTTTTGTTCTGATTTTTTTTTTTTTTTGCCTGTTGGAATTTTTCTTTTCTTTTTTTGAGAATTATTCTATCTGGGGTTTTGCCATTTGAGGTGTTTAATGTGATCAAGTGGTATCTTGTTTGTGAATTTTGTAATTTTAATTTGGATTTTGAGGTTTCTTGTGTTAAATTTGCTTAAAGTGATGTTAAATTATTGTTAGCACATTTGGAATGCACTAAGGTAGAAGCCATAATATTTATCGAATTGAATGATTATCAAATAGCTCATTAAGAGAAGTATACGATTATGTTACATTGACTGGCTGGGTTGGTTGGTTGGATCAGCCACATGATGCAATAATGATTCGATCAGCCACATTGAATGATCAGCTCTTTTTTTTTTTTTTTTCTCCTCAATTTCCACAGATTGTCATCATCTAAAGATTACATTTTTCTTGGCCTTAACTCATACGTTCGAATTTCCATTTGCAGATTATTGTTTGTTGTATGCATCTTATTGTGGATTCTGATCTTCTGATCTTCAGTATTTTTGACAGGTTGACCAGGCTTACATGGTTTTTGAGGACATGAAAAGGAAACATTGTGAGCCTGATGAGTATACCTACACAATTATGATAAAAATGACTGGGAAGATTGGTAAACCTGATGAATCACTCGAACTCTTTGAGGAAATGTTAAACAAGGGTTGGTCTCCTAATTTATTTGCTTATAATACCATGATGGAGGCCCTCGCCAAAGGTCGGAGGGTTGACAAGGTGGTCCTCCTTTTCCTGAAAATGGTGGAGAGAGACTGCCGACCGAATGAGTTTACATATAGTGTTATCCTTAAGCTTCTGGCCTCAGAAGGACAGCTTCACAAACTAGATGAGATTGTGGAAGCATCAAAGAAATATATGAATAGGTCAATATATGCATATCTTGTGAGGACGCTAAGCAAATTAGGCCATGCAAGTGAAGCTCACCGTCACTTTTGCAACATGTGGAGCATCCATGATAAGGGAGATAGTGATGCATGCTTTTCCATGTTAGAGAGTTTGTGCAGTGCTGGCAAAACAGTTGAGGCTATAGATCTACTAAGTAAAATTCATGAGAAGGGTATTAGTACCAATACTATGATGTATAATACAGTTTTTGCTGCTCTTGGAAAGTTTAAGCAAATATCCCATCTTCATGATCTTTATGAGAAGATGAAGCAGGAAGGCCCTTCACCAGACATATTCACGTATAATATTCTAATCTCAAGCTATGGTAGGGTGGGAAAGGTTAATGAGGCTATTCAAATATTTGAAGAACTTGAGAGCAGTGATTGTAAACCTGATATTGTCTCTTACAATTCTTTAATTAATTGCCTTGGGAAGAATGGTGATCTTGATGAAGCTCACATTCGGCTTAAAGAAATGCAAGAAAGAGGATTGAATCCTGATGTTGTAACATACAGCACACTCATTGAGTGCTTTGGCAAGGCAGATAAAGTTGACACAGCTTGCCGATTGTTTGATGAGATGCATGCTGGGGGCTGCTACCCAAACATTGTGACATATAACATCCTACTGGACTGTCTTGAGAGGACTGGTAGAACTGCTGAAGCTGTGGACTTGTATGCTCAACTTAAACAGCAAGGGCTAACACCTGATTCAATCACGTACGCAGTGCTTGGGCGGTTGCAAGGTGGTTCACATAAGAAGGTTAGAATACGGAGGCAGAACCCAATTACAGGATGGGTTGTAAGCCCTCTTGGGTGATGATGACCAGACAGCAATTGATTTTGATTATGCCGAACTTGGTTTCTTTAGGGATGTGCTGCATACCTGATATGGCAGTCTTGTGTGGAAATACCCGACGATTCTTTGCAGTTTTAAGTACTGCCTTGGATATTCAATTCTGGCAGGCTCCTGCTCCCTTCATAGAGAAGAGATTCAGATCATTATAAATGGCATCTGGGGTAAAAGAAATTGTAGTCATATCCAGTTAAATGCAAGGATGGAGCTACGTTACCCTGGAAGTTGTAAAAATTGAGACAGACAAGAAGAGGGAAGTGATGGACATTGACTCATAAAGAAGGCTGGGGGAGACCAAGGGGAATTCTTCTTTAACAATCTTGTGAGGCATGGGGCTGCTTCCAATATTTGTGTATAGTGATTGAACCTCGGTGTTCTTTGCTTCTCTTTTGTTAAAATTGATGCCTGCATGCACCCTCTGCACATCTTCAGGATCAATAAAAATCTTCTTCTTTGAGATTTGAGGCTATAATTACCAGCAATTTATGTCTTTTGAGCAAGTGTATGCTGCCTTCAATTTGCTATTTGGGCACAATTTTGCAACTTTCTTGGACAGACATAAATCACCATTTTTTGAGGCCACTGTTATTAGTTGAATCTTTGCCAAACAAAGGCTATGAGATCCTTTGTCCGAGCCATTTCACTCTTCTGCTGCACTCGAGAAGAGCCATCTTGGCCACCTTGCTAATTGCTGGTTAAGAGCCTGTTTGGTTTTCCTGATAGCTAATAATCAATATCTGGTGATTGAGAACCTGACTAATTTACTACTAAAATTAGTAAATGATAAATCTAATAAATATTTAGTAAAAAAATCTAATGGCAGAAGCAGACTGGGCTTGGAAAGTATATCTTTCAACTTCATGTAAAACAGGACTTGCTGACCGCCAAAGTTTCTAAGTGCCCGTCTGTTTTAAACTATGAACTGGTCACCGGAGGAATTAAGGACGGTTCAAAAGGTTTCTAAGTAATAAGATAAACGTAATCAAATAGGGTTAATAAACATAGTTAATTAGGTTTATGTGGATTTCAATGTCAAAAGACCGAGTCTTAGTATGATGTCATTATATTTTACATGTGGAATCCTGAAAATGATTTTTTCTTCCATGTAAAAACGGCCAAAAAAACGAGTTGGGAGACATGTTTTGACGCCTCCACCATTGGCGAGCGCTTAAAGAGGATGACCCATAAGCAAGTTTATTCCCAATAATCGTCAGCATCAACTGGCTCTCTGCGAAACCATCTCTGCACTTTCTGACTCTAGCCACACAGTTCAGCGTACATTTGAGATGGGTGTATATCCTTCAAGTTTAGTAATAGATTTCAAGCTATAAACCAATGGTTTGAGTAAAATGTACATTATCAACTGAAGATATGCGCATCTTTCTTGTACCGTAATTCAAGCCTTTAACCCTGCTGATGGGTAAACCATTAATAGTTTCCCCATTGCTGCGTGTGCTTGAGAGTTGGTCAAAAGTAATATTATGGGTTGTGGTTGGTGACATGAGCTGTGGTGCCAAAGAAGATATGGGTTAAGCTGCCTGGCTAGGTTGTGAAAACTCAGGCGACAAAACGATGTGGAGTCTCCTCTTTTCATCTTCCATTCCGGGCGATAGGCGCATTCTCCTAGGTCAACTCTTTTGGGATTCTACTGCTTTTCGTGCTCTGTGGCCCAAGGCAACGTCAACTAAAATGATGAATGATGAGAATGTCGATTAACACTCATGTGGGGACTTACCAACCTGGTAAGAAGTTCTTCACATAAACCCGTCAAAGGGCCTTCTTTTTTTTTCTTTTTTTTCTTTTCTTTTTAAAGTACTAAAATATATGTTTTGTAAATATTTGGAAACAAAAGATTTCTCTAGATTGTGTCTTGAATACTATGCATCGTTTGACTTAAGTATATTTTTTAATTTTAATTTTAATATTAAAAAATTTAAAATCTAAATTATATTTTTAATATAAATTCTTATTTATTAAAATACTGATGACAATAATAAAATAAAAAAAATAACTGGAGTAAATACAGAAAATGTTAATTTTGAATGTGAGTCACATGCAACGGAGATTCAATTATTTGTCTCTGCAAAAAGTACTATAATAATGTTGAGAGCCCTGCCGTCTTTATTGACCACAGGTGAGTAAAAAACCCAAAAAAAAAAAAAAAAAAGGAACAGAGATTCAATTATTTGTCTAAAAAGTACTGCAATAATGTGGAGAGCGCAATCGTGCAAAAGGGCATGCATAGATGATTTAAAATAAAATAATAATAATTATTATTATTATATAAAAAAAAAAAGAGTTACAGGCTGCACTAAAATACAGTATCCCATGCCTAATCGCCAGCTTTTAGGGTTACAAATTGAATCTACACCTTATCTATGGTTCTATCAATAAGTCTGTTTGATTATAAATTGTATAATAAAAAAATTATTTTAATAAATTTTATATTTTTATAATATTAAAATGGGAGATTTTTCAAGTAAAAATATAAAATTTGAATCATTTTAAAAAAATATTTTCAGATCAAATTCAATATTCTTTGAAAAACTCTTCTCCGTACTATTTTAATAATACGTTTCTCCACCTCGATGATAATATATTCATAATATTATTTTTAAATTATCAATCAGAATGATTTGAATTTAAAATTTTATTTATAACTGATATTCCTCCCTAATTAAATTGGACCAAAGAAATTTTAATTGACTAGGAAAAAAAAGATTCTTCTTTTGATCAACTCAACTAATGTTTGTGGTTAATCTACACCTTTGGTACTTTTTCATTTTAATGATCAAATTAACTGGAAATGCTGGATTTTATTAAGGAAAGTGTTGCATGCATAAACGTCTCTACCTCTCAGGCCAACTCGTATGAACCAGGTCAACCAAGTAAATTCCATATCAATAGACGAAGAAAAAAAAATTTAATAAAAGAAAAAAAAAACAAAAATGATGGGGCCTATTTAAAGGAGCCAACTTAGCCAATTTTTTGTTAACACAAAACGAGACCCTTTATTGCTTCGTCAATATGGCATTGTTGCAACTCTTAATTTTCGCAGCAATTGCAGCCACAACGTCTCATGCTATACCCCAGAAAATTCACCTCCTCCGGCCACAGTCCGGCTCCGCCGGCCGACGTGTTCCCGGCGTGAATTGCCGGAGTTGGAGACTAGGTGTTGAGACCAACAATGTTATTGGATGGAAAACCATTCCTCGGGAGTGTGAAGGCTATGTAGGACACTACATGTTAGGCCAACAATACAGGGACGACTCAGAAGTGGTCACCAACGAGGCTTTTCTCTATGCTCAAAGCCTCAAGCTCGTCGGCGACGGCAAGGACGTGTGGATCTTCGACGTAGATGAGACCTCCCTCTCAAATTTACCTTACTATGCTAAGCATGGATTCGGGTATGTAATTCATTAGCTATTAAGCAATCATTTGTTTATGTTATTGTCGGAGACTAACAGGTTAATTGTTCTTTTTACAAACACCGGCGACTAGATTAAACTTGTGAATCGCAAATGCGATTAGTTTAATGCATTTTAAATTTATAATTATATTATATTATTATAGTCGTTAAATATATATTTATAATATAATATATAAATTTATGTTTAAAAATAAATTAAATTTATATATTTATTAACAATTTTGGGGAAATAGTGGTTTCATAATTATATACCGCATTTCCATTGATCAAATGAATTGAGTTTTAGCACTCTATCTATGATTTGTTGCCAAACTATAACAAATTTGAGATTTAGTGATTCATATTTATTGATTTTAAAAGCCAGAGATACTATAAATCTTTGTAATCAATGATTTTTTAAAGCAAAAATTGTTAGATATCATTTAGGACGGTGAAAGTTTTGGAAGAGAATGTTTGGTGTTAAATACACCTTCAATAGCATATTTCCTTGTTGGATTTAGCAGTGAAATCTGTGTACTGTTTTTGATTGATTTTTTTTTTTTTTTTCATTTCATTGAAAGACCCATCAAACCATTGAAGACATAATGGGATGCAAATTTTAATCTCGTGAATTATAATTAATGTTGAATCATTACAAGATAAGACTTCCAAAATAAAAATTTATGTAATGTGAGGGGGTCACGGGGACAAAACATCTTGGCCAGACAGCTTTGATTTGAAAGCATACGGAGTGTCTTGTCTTGTCTCGTGCAAGTCAGAATGATTTGAAAGCATACGGAGTTGGTGTTTAGTCATATTCTCGTGATTGTGGTCCATCGCATAAATTACATAAAGTGTGGGGTAAAATCTCTTCCTGGAGAACGAATAAGTGATGAATACATTTTAATGACACCCCTTTTTTTTTGTAAATTAAAAAAAAAAAATTAAGAAGCCATACAAAATTATGATTATTAGTTATAATTAATAATTATAATAAGTTAATATTTATTTTATTTTTACTTCACAAATTTTTTTTTAATGAAATTCAAAACACGTCATAATTGAGTTGTCAGCGTTTTGCCTTTCCAAAGTACCATTATAGCATGCACCGTCACTCCCCATGTCCATTTCCGCCTTACTTGGGTAAAATAAAGTGAAAATATACGGTCCATATAAATAGTTCTTACAAATAATTTTAACAAATATGCTCAATATTTGATAATTTGGCTAATTTAACGGCGGGTTTCAAGCTTGCATTTAGTGCAACATAATCCCATTGGCCATCGTGTGTTTGAATGGTTTATTAGTAAGATTTCTTTTTGGAACATTATTAGTAAGATTTGTTAACGGATTAATGTTATTGGAAACAATATATTCATTTTGGTCAAGAAGAAACAATTAAAATGAAAAAAAAAAAAAAACTTCTTCGTACTAAGTAAATTTATGCAAGGTATATGTATATTATTTTTTTTTATTTTTTTTTTAGGTGTTCAAGGAGGCCTACAATATAAAAATAACCAACTTGGTTTATTTTACTCAAGATGCTTTGCTCGGCATAACACGTAAATTTACACTATACCTCGATAATGAAATTAATTAATTTCAGGGTACATCCATTCAATGCAACATTATTCAAGCAATGGGTTTCCACCGGCAAAGCACCGGCACTGCCGGAGTCTCTGAAGCTCTACGGGAGACTATTGTCAATGGGGATCAAGATTGTCTTCCTGACAGGAAGAGGAGAAGACCAAAGGAGTGTTACGGCAGCCAATTTGAAGCACGTTGGGTACCATTCATGGGCGAAGCTCATCCTTAAGTAAGCACATGCGTATTCAACAAAAATGTAAACTACAGGGTCTACAATTTTAACTAAAATTGAATTAAGTTGGTATCATGTTTAAATTAAAATTGGTTCTACAATTTTAATTATAACCGATATATTGAAGGAGACGATCCAACCACGGTTCACTCTTTTGAAAAACTGAAGCATTAAGATTCAATTACGATTCTTCATGATGATAGAACTACAACTAAACTCAACCATAGACTAAGTGCAACATCAATTTCATGGTGTGTGTGTGTGTGTGTGTGTTTTAACATTGTTAATGTTGGTGGGTCACTTCAACAGTTTTTATGTTTCAGGGCATCGTCTTATTCAGGAAAGACAGCAGTGGATTACAAATCAAGTGAAAGAGCAAAGCTTGAGAAGAAGGGATACAGAATTATAGGCAACATTGGGGACCAATGGAGTGATGTTTTGGGGATCAATTCAGGCAATCGCACCTTCAAGCTGCCAGATCCAATGTACTACATTAGCTGAAGTCTCGTGTATTTTCTTTTCTTTTTTTTCTTCTTTTTTTACATTATTTGTTCTTGTAATTCCATTTTTCACATTTTATTGTGATTTGGGATTTTGGAAATGAAAACTCCTATCATCAATGTCAAAGATGTTTATCTGTTTATGCTACTCGAATTCCTCTTTCTATAGTTTTTAAAATTTTATTTCAATTCATATTTTTATCCACTAAATATAATTTAGTAACTACAAAATAAAAATTCAGAAAAATAAGGTATTATAAATATTGATTTTATTTATAATTAATTATCTTCCATAATTCAACTAAATCAAAAGGTGTGTGTGTATTCAAATAGTCAAAAAGAATTATCCATGATTAATATTCTATTAATATTTACAGGGGTAATGGGGCAATTTATAATTTACCATGATTGTAGCGCACGCAATAGTAGTTTGTATAATGACAACTGGAACCTTTACTTCTTGGTAAATTATAAATTGCCCCATTACCCCTGTAAATATTAATAGAATATATATATATATATATTTATTTATTTATTTATATATTTATTATTGATTATTTAAAAAGAAGAAGGGCGACACAAAACAATTTCAAGCAACAAGAGTCGCCGTCCGCCACTGCCACCGCCTGCCGTGCCGGCGCCGCCGTCGCGCGATTACTTTGTAAGTAGTGCTACAATCTTCTATTTACTTGCATCCACCGTTGGATAGGCCAGTGTGATGAGGTGGATTTCAAATCAATGGCTAGGAAATCTTTTTGGGTATTACCCTATTGCGTCTTTATTCTCCACAATTTGCATCCAGGGACATTATATTTTTCTTATTCGAAACAAACCGCAAGTCTTTTTTATAATTGCACTAATACTAAGAAATTGATTACTCTTTGTGTCTGTGCTTGCGTGCGCGTGGGTGTGCGTGTTTGTTGTGCATATGTCGTTTAGAGGGCGAGGGAGAGGGAGAGGATGGGGTGGAAGAGGTGGTGGGTTCGGCTTTGGAAGACAAGAGCCATTTATTTTATTCCCTGTGAGTCAATCAATTTTCTCTCTCTCTGTTATTTTTTTCTTTTTATTTATTTATTTGTATTGGTTCGTTTGTGTATAAAGGTTTGTTCTTTGATGGGCAAAATAATGTAAGATGTTTGGTAAATTCATGTGGGGTTGGTTCAAGTTGCTCTTTTTGTAATTGGGGTTTTGGGTCTGAGGAAGTTTTGTTGGGAAGAACCAGAACTTGAAATTGTTGTGCATAGTTGGCTTTTCAAGCTTTCATTTTTATTTGAACTTATTGGTTTGTTTGAGCAAAGAAGTTTGTTCTTTGACGGTTTCATGTCAAACTACTGTAAGATGTATGTTTAATCCATGTGGGTTAGTTCGACTTGCTGTTTTTATAATTGGGTTTTTGGGTCTGAGGAAGGTTTGTTGGAAAAAACCAGAATTTGAAATTGTTGTGGATAGTTGCCCTTTGAAGTTCGCCATTTTTCTTTCATCTTTATGGTGGTTTTTTTTAAATGGTTGTCGTCCTAGATATATTGGTCTTGAACAAGGTAGTTTTGATGCAAAACATGTAGTTTGTTGGATGATTGAATCGTTGAGTTTCTTGTTATTGTAGAAGGTGGAAACATGGGGTCACAGTCTCTGTCACTTTGCAATGCTGCCCTGTAATTCCTTCATTGAATCTTTGTTGAATGGTAGGAAGTTGAATTACCTGATGCCAAGGATGTAAAAGAGGAAAGGCTTCTGTCTGTCTTGAATTCTCGGTTGGTTAGGTTTTGGAAAGCATCTCCTTACCATCTTCAAGAGACTCCTGCAAAGAGTAAGTATTAGTATGAAGATAGCCGCTTTTTTTTTCCTATGTTCATTGCTCTATCTACAGATAAACAGGTTTATGATAGAAATTTGAGAACTTTCTTATTTGTCTTGGGGCCATGGTTTGAGATAAGTTGATATTCACAATTCTGATTCAAGTGTTTTTCTTTCCCATTTGATGCATGTTCTTTTGGTTACAAGAATTTCATGGAATTCTCAATAAAATTGCATCTTGAGATTACTGTGTGCAATACAAATTGCAGATTGAGGAAATAAAAAGTGTGCAATACAAATTGCAGGTTGAGGAAATAAAAAGAACTTTTACAGACGGTGAATGGACTGGAATAATAAATAAATGAATCAAACTCTTTCTGACTCCAGTTTTTCGTCATTAGCATGTCACTTGACCATACTTTTCAAAAAACCCTTCACTTGATCGTAGGATGCCCGTTCTGGACACACATCTGGGACCAGGAATGAGGTGAGAAATTTGGATAATATTCTGCAAGGCACAAAGAGTTACAAAATTGATGTATATAATGTTTCAGACCTAGGGGCCTCTGGCATTCAATGGAGAATAGAACAACTCTCATGCATCAACTTTTAGTTGACCCATGTTGTGCTCAGCACAAAAATATGACATTCATCCTAGCATCAACCTATATGTGAGCAATAAGTCAAAGTATTTGCAGTCAGTTCACACTGCTGTATCCCTTGTTATCAGAGTATAGCCTATGTTGCTCGTGCTTACAAGCTTTTATTACTCTTGTCCCATATTATCCCCTGTGTATATTATTTTATTACTCTTGTCCCATATTACTCTTGTCCCTGCATATGAATTTGCTCCATGTTTCTGGAAAACTGCTACTAGAAGTTAAGGCACCCAATCTACAAAATTTTTCCTATTTGGCTTTTTATTGGATGTTATATCAGAGAGCGAGGACCTGGACATTGAAAGATATTCTGACTGGAAAAAGCCCAAGGAAAAACGACAGCGTGATTCACTTGACCAAATTCTGCAGTTTGACAATTTTCCTAAAGAACTGGTTGCAGGTTTGGCCATCTGAACTACTTTTAAAATATGAGATCATGATATGTTTAACATAACGTTCTTTTGGATTTCCTTTGTATATAATAATGTATCATTGTTGAACTTGGAAACTTCTTTGATCATGCAACAATTTTCAGGTGCTAAGCAAAATTACAAGAAAGTGCAATGGAACCCAGTCACAGGTTTGTAAGATGCAATGCCCCGGTCTTACTTTTTTTGTTGTCAGATGTTTCCGGATGTTTTGTTATGTCTGCAATTATCCAGTCATTCTGACTAAGATTATTGTCTGGCAGACGAGGATAAGTTGGATCTCTTCGACAAGCTTGAACAGAAGATTCAGGTACTAAGCTACTACAACCCACAAGAGTGCTGCAACATTTCTGAATTAAAACCTATTAAATTGAATTCTGTTTATTAGCTTATCTTTTGGCCCTACGCTTGACCCTTGTGTGCAGAATAGTAGAATGTGTTGCTTGTAAAATTCGCTCCAATGGTTTCATGTCGACAATCCTTTATTGTTTCTAGGGTCAGAAGGGGAAAGATGGAAAGGAAATGGAAGAAGATGAAGCTGAGGAAGAAGAGCTGGAAGAAGAAGTGGAGGAAGATCTCAGTGATGATGATTATAATCGGGTTTTCTTCAAATATCTTGGAATCCTATCTTTTCCTGTTTATAATTATTTATCACTTGCACTATTTGATGAGATCTGTGTTCATTATGTCTGTAATAAAGGTCCTTGATTTTCATACAAGGGCATTTTTTTAATGTTTGTTTATTTAGAAGGCTTAAGTGTTGTCACAAAATTTATCTATAATAGCTCTCTCTCTTTCCCATTCTCTGACTTTGTTTTGAGCTTTGGAGAACTGTTTTAATGCCTTTTTCGTTATTGCAGAACATAGATTTTGATGACGATGAAGACGATTACAACTTGGAAGAAGAAAATAATGGTATGGACTTTCCTTTGAATGGCTCTTTAACATGCTGCTGTTGGGGCATTATCTCAAGTGCAGCCAAATTTTCATCTCCGCCTGTCATTTTGCGGGATTTAGGCAGGGATTAGGGAGCCCTTCTGCCATCATGAACTAATTTTAGTTTGTTTGATCACCTTGCAGATGAAGGCATCTATTAGTCATCCTGAAGAGAAATGTTTGGATTCTTAGAGATGGAAATATATGGGATTGCAATCAAGAGATCTCTACCTTCCTATTATTCATCACCTGTCAATGAAAGAAGGCTTTCCTTTATGGTGTTTACCCTGAGGCGGTTTCTGGGAATTGAATATCAGAATTAGAAAGTTAAAAGCTAAACTCATTGCAGCAATGTAGTTCTAAGATTCCATAAAAAATTAGGCTGTAGAATTTGAGAAAGTCCACTTGAAGTTTTGAGTTTTGGATTGACTTGTTCAGAGTCAAACTAGCCTGTCTGCTTGACAAGGTTGATAGGTTCAAAGAACACAACTGGGGAGATTTTGTTTTATCTTTTTATTCCATTCTTTTGCCTTTTCCTTAGTGTAGAAATTTCTGTTTAAATTTGAGTTCTCTTTCCTTCTGAGTTATGTTGTCTCTTTTTTTTTTTTTTTTTTTCTCTCTTCTATGCACTTCATTTGTATCCTCGATCAGGCACTCACTCACTATAATAAAAATCTGTATGATCGTTGACCAAAAAATATCTATATAACTTAAGGTAATTACTTTATATATATATATATATATATATAATTTTATTTTTTAATAAATGGATGATTATTTTTTTATAAATAATATAATTAAAATAATAATTTTAAAATTTATAAGTATTAGTTATATAATTTTTTGTTATTTATTTAAATTTATCATTATATTATTATTAAAGACAAACAAAAATATTATTTTTCATTCTGCTATATTATTATTATTATTTAAATAGAAAACAAAAATTTTTTGGTTACAATTACAATTGAGCCAGCCTCACCCTAAAGAAAAAAGTAACAAAAAAGGACAAACCTGGGAGAACGTGAACGGCACTCATTCAATCTTGTAGATCGGACGGCCAGGATTCACTAACCGCCATCATCTGTCATACATCCCCGGGGCCCGCTTAACACACACACATACACTTTCTCTCCGAGTGCCCACAGAGAGTGCTAGAAATACCATTCTGCTTTGAACGATGGAATTTGAGAGAAGGCGAAATTGTTAAAAAGGAAGTAATAATAAAAATCAACGGCTAGGATTTGTTGATCATCATCGTCGTCATCGTCGAGAATGTCGTGGCAAACGTACGTCGACGACCACCTCATGTGCGACATCGACGGCAACCGTCTCACGGCCGCCGCCATCGTCGGCCACGACGGCACCTTCTGGGCTCAGAGCTCCAGCTTCCCTCAGGTTTTCCGTGCTCTCTCTCTCTCTCTCTCTCTCTCTCTTCTCTGCTTCTTAACTCCATTTTGCTCAAAACTTTGATCTGTTTGTGTGTAGATCAAAGATTTGATCTTTTTGCGTTTGTTTTAAGTATTTACATTTGATTTGATCTGATTAATGAAACCCATTTTTTAATTTTCATTTTTAAGCAAAATTTCAATATATGAATAGTAAATGTAGCATTGGCTAAGATACAATGGTGTGCTTGATTTTTTGTTAATTTGTGGATTATTATGATGAGAGAAATGTTAGGTGGACGCGGAATTTTAAGGTGAAGTTGGTGCAATTCTGATTATAATTTTTGTGAATCTGCGTCAATGCAATGGAGTTTCATGATAATGGGGGATCTGGGATTGTGTAATTTGGCCCTTCTGGATTGGTTTTCTGAAGTCATTTTTGTTTGTAACTCCAAAAATGAGATAGATAGCGAGATGGGTTAATGGGCAAGTTTTGGTTTTTTTGTCAAATCCAACTTTTTATGAGTTCATCTTCAGATTTGGGCCCCTGCTAGGAAAGGTATATATCATTTTTGTTTCTTTTTTTGGATCTTTTATCGGATAGTGATGCAAATGATTTTGGTATTATTTGAACTCAGTGCAGATAGAATGAGATTTCATTCTATCAAGGTGGCTGTAGGTCATTCTTGTTGAACTGTTAACTTCATTATATGGTAAGGCAGTGTAAGCTAACTGGTAATAAGGGATGTCTGTAATTCTTTTTCTTATGATGTTTTGGTCTTAATAGCATTACCTTAATATCATTTATAATTGTTATTATGGTCACAAATTTTTTTCCTTCCATTTGTCCTTACTGAATATCCTTTCATATATTGGGAGGCCTTCAAGTAGATTAATAGCTGTGGTGAAATTACAATTTATTTTTCTTTTGATTTTTATTGTGCTTCCTCTTCTTTACCTCTGTTTAAGTGTATGCAGTCACTGACTATAAGGCTGCTTTTGGTGATTTTTTGCAGTTTAAGCCTGATGAGATTTCTGCCATCATGAAAGATTTTGATGAACCTGGAACCCTTGCTCCAACTGGGTTGCACCTTGGCGGCACAAAGTACATGGTGATCCAGGGTGAACCTGGAGCTGTGATCCGTGGAAAGAAGGTAGCTAACTAATATTCAACTGTGCCTTGATTTCCTACCTCAGCAGGATTACTGAGTTTCTGAATGTTTCTCATTCTTACTCTTCATCTATAAAGAATCAATAATTTAATTGTTGCTCATTTACAGTGTGTCATGGCGGCATAAGCATATTGACCCATATATTTTATGCATATGCTTCAATGATTGTTGAGTGGTATTTTCTGAGGCTGTAAAACAAGGGCAATGTGGGTGCCCAAAGATTTAAATCTTTATTCTGAATTTTCACCCATACAATTAAGTTTGAAGATCATTTTTATAAGTGTACAGTTAGTGAACCAAGTTTTATTTAGGCCCTTTATAATGATTAATAAGCTATAAAGGTACTTAATCATTTGAACTTGGGAAAAAGAAGAGGAATTTTTCTGTAAATTCTCCAATTGATGCTGTCAACAGCTTTATCCTAGTCTTTGATGCCTAATAGTTAGCTTCAAAGCCCAGCTTTTCATATAAATAACGTTGATGTATGAAGAATTTTGCATTTTTGATCCCCTTTAAGGATTTTTTATTGCTTTTAATCATAGTTCCTCTATGTCTTGTCCAAGACCTAGAAAGAACCAACACATGGATGACAGGTTGTTTGCTTTTATAAAGTTTAAGTCACCTGGTAACCCTGTTGATCAGGCATCCCCGATAAATTATTGAGTCCATTTCTTTGCTTGCTGGTCCTCAGAACCTCAATAATAACCGGATATGCCTTTTTCTGTTCCCTTTTGATGGTCAAGTTTCCTTACTACACCGTGCAATGTGCAGGGAGATTCATTGCAATTTCTGTGGCAAATCATTTCTTGTAGCTTTATCATTGTAATCTTCGTTTTTGACATCACAATCAATGCAAACTCACTTTGGCTTGTTCTCAAGTCCTGTCTTTAGGAAGGCTATTATTATAAAATTTAGGATACCTTTTGACAATTGCTATTAATTGGAAGAATGCTATACATCTCTCATATTTTTTAAAATCCTTTTCTGATTCATTCTGCAGGGTGCTGGTGGCATCACTGTGAAGAAGACCAGTCAGGCTCTTATTTTTGGGATATACGATGAACCATTGACTCCTGGGCAGTGCAATATGATCGTGGAAAGGTTGGGTGATTACCTCATTGATCAGGGCCTGTAGGCGAAATTGTAATGATGCTGTTATTAATGCTTCTCTCTAGTTTGGTCTTGCTGAAAAATAACAGCATCAGAACAGAAAAAGTGAAGACTCTTTTTATTCTTTTCTCTTTTTTCCAGTAGGATCAATTTTTCATCTTCTTGATTCCTGCCTTTTTAGTTCTTGTGTATCCATGCCCCCCCCCCATTTTATGTTTTGCATTCCTAAAGTCTCAATAATGTTGAATTCATTATACTATGAATATGATGATGATGATGTGTTCTAATATCCTGCCCCTGATGCCTTCGGTAGTACTCTTTGTGCTCATGGATTTGTTGCATTTTTCGCTTGTGCCCATGATCCATTATCTTTAATGACTTTAGCCTTGTGGGGCACGTAAAAGGCTGAAATTTGATCTCAAAAACTGGAGCTGCTGGTGCAGAAACTGTTTCATTTGAAACCAGCCTCAGAAAATTTTTGTGATACTTCTGTTCTTATTCCTCTTCCAGACCATGACAGGCTACTTAGAATTGGATTTGCCATCTGCAGCTACCAGATCATAGACCCAACTACTACGACTACTACTACTAATAGATTGACCCAACTAGTACTACTAAATAGATTGATAGAAAGCAGGTCTTGTGACCACAACTCAAAAATTCAAGCTTAGCCGCCGATTATTCCAAGTGGCTAATGGTAAATCCCTTTGTTCCTATTTTTTTTCCTTTTTTTGGTTTCATTGGGAGGCACATTAGACTCTCTTTATTTTTATAAAATTTATACTTTTTATTAAAATTAAAACTCAAAATTTTGAAAATAAAAATTTAAATTTTTAATCAAGAGATAAAAATATTTTCTTTTTTCTCTCTTTCTTTTTTATTTTTAGGGTCCGGCAACGATACTTTCTCGGGCCATCAGAAGTGGTAAAAGTCCTCTGGGGTTATAACAGTCCTCGGGTCTGACCCAAGTAATTAAAATTCATGAAAATTTTCAACAATTCACAGTGCCCTTCTCACTTCTCAAACAAAAATTAGATAAATGATAAAAGACATCTGGTTTATAACCTATGCCACAGATTAATCTAATCGAAATATAACACGAAATAAATCACCAGAATAGAGTTACCACATAATCTGGGAAATGTTCTTGTGGGTTCACTTTGTTGCAACACATTTAAGACACAAAAATGTCGTAGGTTTTCATTTACCAGACATAATGAAATAAGTAAAAAACATCATACGAGGTCCAATTCCCCGGAATACTTAAACACAGACTTGTACACGAGTGCTGCGTGGCACCACTGCAGTGGTTGACGATGAAGACAATAAATATAACCTGTTAGGTGGGCCCTCGAAGCTCAAGGGCATTCTAGGAATTCGATACCAAGCGTTCTTAAACCCCTCCCCCCGAACCCCTCTAATAAAACCCTACCCTTTCTCTGTATTTATAAGCCATGAGCAGAGCCGTTCACAAGAAAACAACGAGCCCACTGCCTCTGTTTCTCTCTCTGTTTGGGGCACTCTTCTTTCTAACTGGTTTCGTCTTCTCTTCGATGCTTCTTTGCTATTTTCGCTGCTTTTCTGGTGATGGGTCTTAGCCAATCTTTCTTCTTTTTTTTAATTTTTCTTTTTTTTTTTCGTTTTGGATTGTTGGGAGGTTTTTGGGGAGAAGTAAGCAGGGATTGTGTGTATCGGTGTTGTGCTACAAACAAATGCACTCTGAATCCGAAAGAGTTCCCTGCTATATAAACTGAGAAGATGGGCAGTTGTGATTCAATCCCCACCGTTGAATTCTTTCAACAATCATCTTCCCCACATTTTTATTTCTTTGGCATTTTTTTAATCCTTTTCTTTTTCTTTTTTTCCTTTTTTTTGTGGTTTTTTCTTTCGCTCTCTTTTTGTATAGGTCCTGACGAGAACCTGAGATCTCATTTTTAGTTGAGCAATTAGGATTAAAATTTCTTTAATTTGTCGTGTTACTGAAGCTTAGAACAATAATGGGATTTTTCCATCTAAAACTGTTCTTGCTTACCCAAGAACTAGAGGTACAGGTAGTTTCCCAATGAAAGACATTGTAGATCAACCTCTCACATGGTTGTCTTTTGTGCATGCCAGGAATATTATCAGTGGAACCAATTCATTATCCCCAAAAGAAATTTCCATGAGTTGTCAATGCTTTTATTATTTTTTTTTATTTTTAATTATATTTTTTATGGTTCCACTTCTAGAATAATTCGATGTTAACGAGTGGTTTCATCAATTCAACTGATAGATATCAAGCAACTAACTTTAGTCTGCTTGGCCTCTCCCTGCCCTTTAGGCAGATAGGAGTGTGTTTGGGATTATAATTTTATTTTAAGTTGAATATAATTTTATTAATATTTAATGAATTATAAAATTTATTTTTAACTGAAGTATATTATAATTTAAATTTGTATTTAAAAAATGTAGTACATTAAAGTTATTATAATTTAAATATATAAAAAGGTTTTTTGTAATTATTTTCTAATTTTTTGAAAATTTTTTCATTTTAAAAATTACAGATAACTATAAAAAAATCGATTACATAACTAATAATAAGTTTTACCACTATTTATTTATCAATTATAACAATAAAATTAAATTGCAACTTCAACATTAGTTATATTAGTGTAAGATGAGAGAATTTAGAATGATATATGGTGATATTTGAGATTTGTGGTTAGTATAAGTGCACTATAGTTCAAACTACAGTTTAAAAGTTACATTTTGGTGCAACAACATATCACAATCGCTTTTTTTTTTTTTTTTTTAGCAATTACCAGACACTTAATTATATTTGTTAATAATATGATTTTGTAATGTTAATTTGTTTATTGCAATACGAAAACTCAATATTGATGTTCAAACAGACTCTTATGATTGCTAAGACATAACTAGCTGAAATCTGGGGAAAAAGAGGGAAAAAAAAGAAGAAGAAGAAGAAAAGATGCATTTTTTGGAATTTTCTCTTTTCTTTTTGTCATCTAAATTTAGAAACATTAATGGTATTCTGCCATTATGTCTATAAGAAGAATAAATTTTGTAAATGTAAATTTAATTATAACAAATATTTTAACAAAAATTTAAATTCATCCCATGTTGTATAAGAACCCACAAATTTCTTTTTTATTTTTATCAAATCACAACGATGAGTGGTACAAAATAGTTTTTTTAGTCAATTCACCTTCACAATAATTGCCAACCTTTTCTTTTAATTATCATTCAAATCACATTATTAAACTCAACCCACCCGGACCTAAAAATCGGGCGGAATTAATTAGTTGGGTTACTTTACAATCAATCCAATTAAATTCTGCGGGTTTTGATTAACCCAGTAACCCATCTAACTAATGATCCAATTAAGTCGATACCGATTCATTATTTTTTTTTATAAATTTTATAAAAAAGCTTGAAAATTGCAAAATTTGCCAATAAAAGATTGTCATATTAGTATATTACATTTTGTGGGTCTATAAACTTCTACAATTTCAATTTATTCCATCTGGGTATGCAGATGGGACACGTACACAATCCATGTGTGCCGAATAGGAAACAGAGAGAGGAAGTTAACACTTCTGGGCTAGAGATTTTAGGCTTAACCAAATCAAACATTGTACCGAGACTTCCATCAAACACTTTCAAGTCTTGTCAGATTGATGGGCCTGCATATTAAAAGTTAAAAAAAAAATAAAAATAAAAATAAAAATAAAAAAAGAAGAAGGGTCTAACATGTGGGTAAGGATAAGATTAGAGGGTAAGGCCTACCCTAAAAGATAATGTGGTGGTGGCTCACTTGCCCATCAAATTCAATTTAGTGTATTTTATATGCTCTTTATCACCTTTTTTTTTTTTTTTTTTCTTGGGTCCTTTTCGGCGGGGTTGGAGGCCCACCCTAAAGTCAAATTGATTGCATGCCTTCTCATCACCTTACCTTTTTCCCTTTTTTTTTTTTTTTTTGGTCCCGTTGCATGCCTTTAATGTAGCAGTTAGATTATTCTTTTTGTAATTTAAAAATCATATATTTAATTCTTTTTAGAAAATTTCGCGTACAAAGATATTCGTTTTTTTTTTTTTTAATCTCAAAAGTGTCAACTTTTTTTATTTTTTTGTTAACATGTGCAGCCCTTCCTCAGAGTTTATTGCTAAAGTATATTTTTGCACGTGCTCCAAAGAAAGTTCATTTTGTGGGGGACGGTGGTTCCCATAGAATTGCCAAGGGCAGGCAGCCCCTGATTTGCAACTTGCAAGCATCATGCCGATTGGCAAAATCCCATTTAGCTCATCACTGAAGATTTGAAGTTTCAGTTCAAAACATCTTTACAAAAAAAAAAAAAAAAGTTTTAATGTACAAAATTCTCGTATTGTTAAATCTGAAAAAGATTAAATATATATAATCTTACTTGTATTTCTACCAAAAGGTCCACACTTAATGGAAACTAATCGATGAAAAGAAATAGTAATTTATGGATTCTTCAACAATTGGCATAAACATTTTTGATATATGGTCAATGTAATAAGAAAATTTGCAATTTTTTCTATGAATGATAGTGAAGTTATTTTTAAATTTTAAATTTTAAATTTGACTTTTAATAAAAACTCACTTAAAAAAAAAAGAAAAAAGAAAATAGTGAGGCAAAAAATGCCAAATAGAAAAATCCATAAGCTAGGGAGACTCTTCTATGTCAAGAAGAACTTTTTTTTGGGGGGGGGGGGAAAAGATAGGGGTGTTTTGGTAGTGACTCAACAATAAACATGGATAGCTTTGAATGCTATAAAAGCTTATCCTTTCCTTGTAGTGGGCAAGGCTCATCAATTCATAACCACAAGAGAAGATAAAGATAATATCGAATCTAAGGATAGGGGTTGTGAAAATGACCTCACCAATTGTGCTACACACCAATGCATGAATTCTCCATGCAATTGAAGCCAAGTCTCAGGCGTTTCAATTGATCAAAATACACAAATTGTTCCAAAGTTATCCTGATCCACCATCAATTAGTCAACTACAGACAAATTGATTTCACGAGTCAATTTGTAGGCATGATGGGGTATATGACCATGTAAAATATGAGCTTCCTCACACCTTCTTAAAATTTTGAATGGAATAAATGTTGGCTGATATTACAACTATTAATTATATATTTATAATTTCATTATTAATTATAGTCATGTATGGAGAGAAAAAAAAAAACAATATATGTAAAAGTGCAATAAATGGTTGGCATCTATTCCGCTACAATTCAATTATGTCCATGTAATATTTTCGATATATTATTTGGAATTAAAAAGCATGGAAACTATACATGCCACTGGCTGTGATCCGATCATTCTCCCTTAAAAGCAGCCAACCTAATCCAAGTAGTCTCTAGCACTGTAACTCCGCAACACCCTGGTTGGTTGTTATATATAAGGTGTTCCTCAAAGACATCTCGAGATTGCTGTGTGAGATTTTCAAGACATATCGCATATTCACTACCATCTTCTTGGTCAGAAGAAGAGAAACACAATTATCAATGGATGAAGGTGAAGAACAAATGCTTCCAGCTACATCCTTGATGCCACACAATGGAAGGCATGCAAAACAAGAGAATAAATGGGTGATCATGGAAGATGATGATGATAATTCGATCTCTACCATTGGATCGACTTCCTCATCAGATGCAATAGATGATGCATCTTCATCATCATCATCATCATCATCATCACGCTCATCATCAAATTCCAATGGACCTTTGTTTGAATTGTCTGAGCTAATGGCCCATCTGCCTATCAAGTAAGTAAATGCAGTACCTTTGTGGATGTATCATTTTCCCGTGTTGCTGACACTTCTCTAAAAAAAATTTCATGGCTTGATCTGAATGTCACAAGTTCTCTATAGGATTCGCTCACTGTTTAGAACTTCCAATTGCCAAAAAAGGCCTATGTTTATAGATTTTTGACGAGTTAAAAACTAAAAGAATTTAGAGTTAATGATCAAATCCTGCTTATCTGCTGCATGTGTTCATTGGACTAACTGAAATTCTCCCGTATGCAGGAGAGGATTATCCAACTTTTATCAAGGCAAGTCTGAGTCTTTCACATCTCTATCAGGGGTCTCCAGCATTGAAGACCTTGCAAAGAAGGAGACTCCTTATAGAAGGAAAATGAAGTCTTCTAAGAGCTATGGGGATGGCTTCGATGCTCACAAACCGTACACTCTTCCTAAGGCCATCATTGCCAAGAGGGTCTCGAGACGTTCTATGTCGTGTTTGCCATTCCCAGGCATAAGAGGCAGTTTTCTAAACTGCACCAGGCCTCCTCCAATTCCTGTACAAAAGAAGCCTTGATGTGTGAGTTTTACTAAGTTGTTGGACTTGTAGTAAGAATAACATTCTTTTTGAGGTGTGAATAGTATATTCAAAGTACGAGGGCAGCCAATCAAGTTCAATGAGTTCCATGAGACTCTGAAGAGAAACACAATTTTCTTGAGTATTTTTCGCATAAGAAACTTTCAGAGAAGTGGCACATTTTCACGTTTCTAAATAGCTATAATTTCATGTGTTTACCAGCATCAGAGCTCATGCTTGATGCTCCACATCCCCAGATAATTAGAATACTGGAATCCTTTTTTATTTTTCTGGATTTAGGAATACTGAAACTTAAAAAAATTCTTTAAGGTTTCTTTATAGGCCACTGGAGACAATATCAAAGAAACAATCCCAGTACCATTAATTAGTGAAAAAGGGTTATAGAGCACAAGATCTAGGCCTAAAATTTTCATCGTTAGTTGTTAGAGCATAAGTCTACAAGAGCATGGCTCAAAACAAGATAGGATATTCAGAAGCTGCATTGTGAAAACTAGATGAGCAGAGAGCACTTCGTGTTTGTGAGAACCATACCAAAGACTACTTTTCCACATCAATTATTGAAAAACTAGGCAATCTGATAACGAGTGATAGCAATAGTTATCAAATTGGAAATTATACTCCCCAAAGTAAAACCACAAAGCTTGAAGTATTTTTTAAACTATCATCTGCTTGCAAATGGAGTCCACTTCTTACCCCTCGCTCAGCATATGGTTGCAAATCCATGGAAAATCTGTATGCAGATGTTTATATACAAATATCCATGGATGGTACACACACCATTCACTCCATGATCATTCCAGGGAAGACAATGGTTGGAATTTCAATTATCAGTAGGAAACATAAGATGAATAAAATAAATGCAAACATTGATCAAAGAACAAATAATGATTAAAGGGAAAAGGAGGACAAGAAATAAGCAGATAGTGTATTGATCACAATCAAGGCAAAGAAATTGGTTCAGTTCTTACAAGAAATATTAGTTACTACATGACAAGTTCAGATTGACTCAATCTACAGTTAGAAGCATTAGACCAACTATCATCAGAAATTTCAGAGGGCTGTAATGAAACAGCAGAAATAGCTGTTTCCAGTGCACCATATTTAGTAGCTGCTTCACGGTGATACAATTGGACGTTTGCGGATTCGGCCTGATCTCCTAACTGGAGTTGTTGCTACCTTCCTGTCTTCTCCAGTTGCTCCGTCCTTCTTCAGAACAAAGAAAAGAAAATACAAAAGCTCAACAATTTAGTCTTAATGCTATTGGCAGGCAAGCTTCAGGACATAAAGGCAGTCCCCGAAAAATCAATATGTTTCATTTCAAGCATTTCATATTCCCTACCGTTCAAATTTGTTGTTGTGATAATAGTGTCATTAGTTATAGAAAAACAAGCCAGCAGTGCCTAATTTCTAAAAGTCACGCCCAACTTAAGCCCATAGATCATTGTATTTATTGATCCTATGGCCATCCCAGATCCTTACTTACCACAAACTTATGCCACAGGCACAATGTAAACAGAGGATCATCCGGTGCCTTTTCTTATAAGCGTGGATCATCACCTTATTTTTAAGCCAACTCTTATTTCTGCCAGCATAATTTGGGATATCCTTGTTTTAATAGTAAAATTACATTGTTGTGACCTAGAAGTCATAGGTTTGAATTATGGAAACAACCCCTCTATAAAAGCAAGGGTAAGACTGCATACATCTGACCCTTTTCTGACCTCACAATGTGAAAGCCTTGCATACTGGAGACCCCTTTCTTATTTCTGCTCACATAAAGTGTATAGATATATCCTGCCATGGAACTGATAAATATGGAAGATCTGTGCAGACAAATATATTGCTTCCTTTGTGCAAATATGTACTCATAAATCTGTTTATATTTTGATTAACTGTTGAGATCAAAAACTTAGCTGCAATTAGCTAGTCTGACATTCGTTCATATTCAACTGGTACTTGTGAACACAAATGCAAGCAATGCTCAGGATTGTGAAACAATATAGTTCCAGAAAATAGAACAAATCAATGGTTCTGTGACTAACCGGTTTCTTTACTATTATCTTCTCATCAGTGAATGTTCCATGTGAAGGGGAGTTCATGGTTAAGATCTCTGAGAAATCTGGTTGCTCATGACCAAGAACTGAATGAGTCTTGTTGTCCGTACACTTCTCCACTCTACTTTTCACACTACAGCTCCTAACAGAGCTGCGCATCTCTTCCGCCACAAATTCGCGAAGTAACTCAATTGATGGGGCCTTGCTTTGGTAGATATCCCTTGTATCTTCTTCCACTGAATTAATGGGTGACCCGGAATTCATAATTGATACAGAATGTTCAATGTGCTTATCTTCAGCATCAACAGGTACTGAATCGCACTTCTGTCCAGTCTTGGGCTCAGAACAAGACTTAGCACTTCCAGAAGTAGACTGCCTTTTAGCATTTCTCTTACTCATGGAGTCAAGATAACTGAACAAAGTAAAAAATATTGGGTATGAAACAGCTACAGTTGTCAGACTAGCCAAGAAACTTTTCAAGATGTCTGGATACAGAAAGAGCATATAAAAACTATCTTCTGCTTCATCAATTGGAGCCTCACATTCTTCACAGTTACCGGTGGTGTTGACAGTTGCACCCATTTCTTTGCCAATCACTTCCTGTTCCTGTGACTCATTTGCAGCCTCATTTCCTTCATTATAACTCATATCTGCTGTGTCCGATACAATAATCCGGGGGTTGAACCCATAGAGCATAAATGCTGATTCAGATGTTCCCACAGCCCCCATTCCATCCGAATCAGAGTTCACTTCCACATTATCAGAAACTTCTCCTGCTTCCACTATTTCAGAATGGCTAACAAATTCATTATCTTCACATTGTGCGTCTACAATCTTGACTGACTCGCCTATTGCCCTCTCCTCTTCATGTTCTACAATGTCCATCGTTTCACTTAATGTGCATTCACTCTCAATAAATCCATCACTATTTTCTACTCCTTCCGTCATCTTTATATCTTCAATCTTCTCTTTTACTCCAATTCTTGGAGCAAAATACATTGATGTGCGTTCTGTTTTGACCAAGGAATAGTTTCCACTTTCAAGACTCTGCACAAATCCATGTGCATCATCATGAAACATGTGATATCCATTACTAAAACCATCAACAGCTTGTACAGCAGGTGAAGGGTTCAAAAAATTCATTGATGAAATGTATGAGGTAGAAAGCACCAAAACAACCAATAAAAGCAAAAACCCGAGAACCCCTCTTAAACCCCAACCTTTCTCCTCCTCTGTCCACTGCTCAATTTCTTCATCACTATAGTTAGTCTCTCCAACTTCTTGATTCGGATCGTCCTCCAGGCATTGCATAAACAAAGAACCACAAGAACTACTGGTATCCTCTTCTCCATCAAGAAATTTCTTGGACGAAAAGGACCCACTTCCAGAAACACTTAAACAACCATTGACATCTTTAATCCCATTTTGTCTGCGAAGAAGTATTTCCTGTCGCCTATTAGGATCGTACCGGAGAAATCTAGGCCTCGGGGAGAGATAATTCGTTAAAGGGTCGTAAGGGCTTGATGCTGACAAGCTATCAGCAAGAAGGTTTTGCTTGTTTTCACCAAATTCAGTGGCTCTTGAATCAAAATTCTGGGTCTTTTGAAGTGGGGTTGTATCAATAGATTCGTTCCTTTCAGCCAAGCTTTTCTTCAGTGGATGATTGGCTTTTGAAGCAGCAGATATCGTTGGCGACATGAAGTGCTTTTCTGGCGGTGGCCTTGATTTCTTTTGATTTTGTGCATTGGACTCCATTATTTCTTCATTAATTTGTGAATTCTCGACTGACCCTATACACAAAACAAACAATATTATCAGTAATTCCTGTTTGGATGCTGAGAAAATAAAGAAAAACGGAAATCAAAGAAAAGAAAACGGCTTTTACTGGTAAGTCTTTAACTTGATATCTGCAAAGTTTCCATCTTTCTCTTGAAAAACATGGAATTGGAACATAAAAAGATGCTACCTTTTGGGAAGGAATGGTGGTTATTGTTTGGTTTCCGAGAAAAATCAAAGGAAAACTAAAAGAAAAGGGCAAGAAAACGCTTTCACTAGATAACCCTGTTAGCTCAGATTTATTCAAAGTTTCAATCTTTTCTTGAAAGAGAAAAAAATGGAACAGAAAGGATGATGCCACCTTTTGGGACTGAAGGAGAAGGAGATCGGTTTGGAGTGGATGTTGATGAGAGCCACTTATCAGAACCGTCCATTCAGTTGACTTTTTTTTCCCCTTTCTTGGCTTCAATGGCAAGTCCTGTGATCTCCTTGTTCAGAGAGAGAGAGAGAGAGAGAGAGAGAGGAGGGCACCAGGTAACCGTTGGAAATGGGGTTTTTTTTTTTTTGAAATCTAAATTAGGGTTTTCTTTATTTGTGAGTAACAGTTTTTCGATGAGGGCCTTTTGGGCTGTTGATTTTTTGGGCCATCACTCCAGAATTCATCTAATTACACAATTTAGGCTCGTTCGGCCTCTATTTTAGTACGTGCCTGTATATAAGAAAACAGTATTATTAATCATAAAATTTAATTATATAATTATTTAAATTTTGAATTTTAACTATAAAATTTAAATTTTGGTTCATACAAATAGATTCACACGCACACACACACTCATTAGAACATTCTAGTTCCAATGCACGAAGCAATTTGTTTTTCTTGATTGATCAAAAAGCTTTTTTCCTTTTTCCCTTACAATGGTATCAAGTAAAAGGAATAGGGTGAGACATTGTGCAAAGGGGTATTTAAAAAAATGAAAAGTGCAAAATTTCCAATTTTATTGTGGTTGGTAGTATGTAGAGGAACAATATGCCATGTTTGGTATAGTATTAAAATCCATTGTAACCATTCACTATGTTTGGTATAACAATAAAAGCCAGTGTAATATAAAAATATATGTGCCATCAGTTTACTTGAAAAGAATTGTGAATTTGCATCGCTTGATTATATACAAACGGACGTGGTTGTAAAATAATTGCTTGTAAGCTTATATCATTCTTATGTTTGCCTAAAAGTTCAACTAAAAAGGTGATAAAATTTATTGATATTATAAAATGAGTCAAGTTTTATACTTCATTAATATAAAATTTTTTACTCTTAATACATCATCTCGATACATGTTAGATCTAATTTACACATTAACACAACAAAATTAAATTGAAAATATAGCAAACTCATATAATAGATCTCACTAATATTGGGATTATTAAAATGATATAATAAATAATTGTTGTTTTTCACATATGTTTCTTCTCTCAATTACGAAAATAGTACAACTATAAGATACATATAAAGAAAAATATGTCTCGGTGTCTAGATATATGCAAAATTTTGAATAAAGACAATGACTTTAATACTAAGAATAATGATTTTTTTTTTTGTTACGTGTATATAGTCATTTGAAATGTATAAATATAAAATCTCATTAGTAAATGTTTTAAAATAATATTATTACATCCACAAGAAATATTTTGGAACAAAATTTTCTTTTGGTCAAGTTCCATAGTGTAGTTCTCCCACGAGAATATTGTCTAAGCCCTTTTTTTTTTTTTGGTTGGAATAAATTTCCTTTGTTTTTCCTTTTGAAAAAATAATAAAGAACCTTTATATAAAATTGGAAATGAACAAAAATAGAACGGGGGGGGACTCGTTTGTTATTAGAAGTGTCATGGGAGGGCAGTGTCGGGATAATAAATTATTGTCTAAAACACCTTATCTTCACGCAGCACGAAATGTCTATTGATGATGTAAGCCATGGCATGGAATATGCAAATAGAAAGAGGTCTAAAAAGTTCAGTCAAAAAGTTGGAATCATTACCCAAACTGCCCCTCAATGATTATGCCTTTTACCATCAGAAAAAACAACATTGTTTTATACAAAAAATTGTTTTGTGTCCAACCATGTGAGGCACAGCAGGAGAAGATGCAATGCTCGCAAATTTCAAGAGAAAACCCAAACCCCATCTATCACATCAAATCCCAATCATTGCCGATAAGAATTTTTTTTTTTTTTACTCTTTTTTTTTTTTTTTAATCTCAAGATCCAAAACACAAACCTTGGCCTTCCCTCCATTTTTTGGTCAGTTCAAATTCTCACTCATGCTCTGCACCACTAGAGTGTCATTGCTCAGTCAAATTCAGAACTTTGTGATCATACGCACTTTCATGTGATTGCAGGCTTGTAAACTGTTTAGTGAGAAGGGGGGTATATACAATAATAAATTTATTTTACTATTATTTTAAAATCGAGTTATTTATTATGATTTAAAAAGTGTGTATTTGAATTAAATAAACAATATTTTTTTAAAAAAAATATTATGTAAATATGACTTTTTATGGAGCACACAATATAAAATTTTGGTGCTAATGACGGCCCTAGTGCCTAAATTTTTAAGGTATCAAACTAGCATAGAGTGGCACATAGATTAGACTCTCTTCAGGTAGGTAGCTATATGGAAGCTCTTGAAAGGCAAGTGAATGAATATTTTATTATCCTTGCAGGTTAAGCCTGTGTTAGATTAGATTTGTTTGAAAAAGCTCACATCTTGCTGTTAGGTCAAATTCCCTCCTTTTTCCTAACATGAATTAAGTTACAGTTGGTCAACCAACTTTGGAAATCAGAAAATAGCACCAGAAAATGAAGAAGAAAGCTCTCATTTCATTGATTTAAGGCATGATCCACAAGAACTGTTGAAAAGAATTTACACAAAGCACTCTTTGTTCTAATCTATTGGTTGAAAAGAAAAGCTTGAGATGAGTAATTCTGTTTCAACATCAACACCAGTCTCTTCTCACAGTCACCTAATCAAATCATTTCTTGTTAAGGTCTCTACACTTCAAAAGACATAAATCTTCACCAACACGGGATTGGGAATATGTCTGCATTCTAACACTGCTGATGCTATTCCTTGATGCCATTATTTCATTAAGCGAGAGCCTCTTCTTTGTCCCTGTATCCGGCCTTTGCTTTGGAGCACTATAAGACCTCAATTTGGCCTTAGATGATTGTGTATTTGCCATGTAGTTTGGGAAGTTTGAGTAATGCCTAAAATAGCTATCTCCAGAGACGCTTTTCGCAGGTGTAGCAGGAGCGTTGGGGCAGGCAGAGTTGGAAAACCTTGGAGTGCTTTGGGCTGTAGGGAATTTGCATTCTTCACCAGTGAAGTACCAGTCGAAATCCTGATGATTTTTGTAACCAGGAATGGAGATTCGGGCAGGAATTGGACATGGAAGAGGTGATGACATTGCATAGTGAGTAACTTCTTCGCCGCATTCTGATAGCGCAGCACAGAACTTATGAGACCTAGATCTTGGCTTATACGTGTCAATTTCGACTGTTTTGGGGCTCTCATCAACTGCATTCATTTCATAAGACACAGATAGCCTCTTGCTGTGGATCTCACTCCTTGCATCTTCAAACCTTTCCTGAAAATTACAGTAAAGAATAGCTAAGTTCCATTTCTTCATATGGTGAAATCGAATCGCATAAATATGAAATTTAGTCCCTACAATGGATCTCCGTGGTCGGTTTTCGGATTGATATCTGTTCTCTTTGTTTTGAGAACGACAAGCATGTCGGGATCGGACAGCAGTTTGAGCTCTTATAAGAGCTTGCATACTATGCAGAGTCGCAGTAGTGCGCTTTCGGACGAAATAACCTCTAACAAGTGCCTGTAACTTGACTAGTCCTTTCAATGCTCGGAGAGCTTTTCGAGCCTGAGATTAGCAATCAAAACTGAACTCATCAGGAGCATTATGAGAATGCTTATTAAAAACACCAGGCAGAAGTGCAGAACATACCAAATGAAAAAAAATTGACAGAAAATTTTGGTATTAGAAATCATAGCCAAATTGATTCGGTAAAATGGAAAAGGACACATTGCCAAAACCCAAGATTGTAATTTAAATTTTTGTAGGCAGAACAGGAAAGAAGACAAGAAAGGCAACTAAATCGTTGACCCCAGAACAATGTATGTACCGTTTCACTGCCATCTGACCCTATTTATCTCAAATTATGATAGCAGACGCAAAAGCAAGATTCAAGAAAAAGTGTGGTACTTCTAGCTGCAAACTGGTAAAAACATAGGAGACATGAAAGTAAGGCTTAAGAAAAGCAAACAAACCTAAGACATGTGTACTGTTTCATTACCTCCTTGTCTCTAGTTCTAGCAGAAGACATAAAAAGTAAGTCTTATAAAAGAAATGTTTGTAACATCACTATAATCTTAAAACTACATCAAAACCGGCGTATCCGGAAAGATTTCACAAGAAAATTGGTATTTGCACATAATTTTGCATTGAAAAAAAAATGGCAATTTTGCTTACTAAAGTTCAGGTATCAAACTTACCAAATAGCCTCTGAACACACTTTGAATTTTGACGGCAGCCCACCTTTCCCTCCCTCCACCAAAGAAAGCCCCTCTCCCCTGGCTGGTTAACCTCACCACCGCCACTGCCGCCTGAGCAGCCACCACAGCGGCATCAGCAGCTGCAGCCGTGGCAGCCGCCACTGCAATGGCATGCTTGCTTTGATCTCTTTCTGTCTCAGAAAGGTAGTAGGATCTAAGCCAGGCAGCATCCTTGGCCGGAACATTCCTCCCAAGATCTCTCCCAGATTTGCCAAAACTCCATCTTTTCTTCTCTTTCTTGTCACTTGATACTGAACTTGCAGTTGCAACACTATCTTTCTCTCTCTCCTTGTCTTTCTTCATGCCTAGTAGGCCTTTTAACCACCTTGTAGCTTTCCCCATCTGATCAGTCTCTCTCTACACAACTTGTTCTTCAAACGGCAAACTAAATAGAGAAATAAGGACCCAATTATCCTAAAGAAAGAAGCAATGTGCTAGAACATACGATGTTAGCAACAATTTGAAGTGAAAAATCTAATAATCACAAATGGGATTAAGTCTTTTATGGAAAAAACATGAAGTCGACAACTTTAAGTGGCAAGACTAAATAGAAAGGCCTAATTTTGAAGCACTGAAACATAGAACTTGAGTGCAAACCAATCAAAGGAACTGCCTTTTTGCTCTATTTTGAAGTTTGAGAACTAGAGAGAGAGAGAGAGAGAGAGAGAGAGAGAGAGAGAGAGAGAGAATCAAAATGTGGGTTTCAAGAAACTGAAAGCAAGAACTCACCACCAAGTGGGGATTTAGAGAAAAGAAAAAAGAAACAGAACTCTGCAAGATCTTAACAATCTTTACAGGTTGCAAGCAGATAAGTGGAGTGAACAGTATGAAGAGCAGCAACAAAAACCTTAAAAAAGGCACAAAGATTGATTCTTTTTTTCATTTGTGAAAAGGAAATCTGACACAAGCTCGTGAAGTAACTGCATTACAAGACAAAAGGATGTTACAAAAGGACAGAGAAATATACTCTGAGAGGAAACCATTTTAAAATATGAATTCAAAAACCCCAACAACTGTACATAAACAAGAATTAGAAGACAAGAAAAGGCATAAAACCTGTGAAAAGGAATAACAGCGAAGAATGAAAAGGAAAAATAGAAACTAAAATAATCAACCCCACCGTCTCAAATTTCAAAAAGTGAACCTGATTTGGAAGGTAAAAAAAAAAAAACACAGCACTACCAACTCCTTAAAAAAATTTTCCACTCCCATTTTCTTTCACTAGAAAATTTCACTAAACATTCGCCCTGGAGCAACGTGTACTAAACATACCCACTGACTCAGTCTGTGAATCTCTACTACACTTTTTTTGCACCTCTCTCTCAAATTCTATTTTGAGTATTTCTTGTTCTCACCACTTCTAGACCAAAAACAATGAAAGATACTCACTTTATATTTCTGTCTCTAATTAAGAAGTACAATGAAGAAAGACATTTTCATGAAAGATGTTGAAAAGAAAAAGTAAGGGGATGAAAAGTCAGAACATTTTTAATGTTTTCCTAGGGGAAGAAAAATGGAAAAATAAGTAATTTAACTAGTAGAATTAATATTTTGTCTTCATCTTTTTGTAGTTAAAGATGAATGAATTCTAGTATAACTTTACCCTTTATTTTTGTATTCCTTTTATTTTTCCTTGATTCCAAACAGGAAGAAGTCATTTTATTTCTCACTTTTCTTAACTTCATTGTTCTGGTTCTTTTTTTCTTAACCAAAAATAGTGTTAAAGCTGGAAAGCCAGAGAAGTGTAGTGGGGTACCTTTTAGTTCTTATAGCTTCTGTTTGTCCCAAAGAATCAGCCAAAGAGAAAAGCCCCAGACTTCCCTTTCTCTGATGGGTTAGAGAAGTTCTTTGATTCTATGATTTGTAGCTCAGGATCTCTCTCTTTCTGTCTTTTGATTCTGCAGAGGAAATCCTTCAGTTTATGGATATTCAAATCAAAGGAAAGGTCCTTTTCTCTTATGTGGGTTTTGACCATGAAGATTTTGAATCTTTTTGGGTAACCAATGGCAATGATGGTCATAAATAAGAGAGAGAAATTGGAACATAAATTATGATCAGATGGGTTTTCAAAAAGGCCATTAAATTCCCTTATTGTTGGGATGCTATAATCACTTGCCTGTTGCTTTAGGGTTTAGCTTATGATGAAAAATGATAGCTTCTTGGGCTATGCACCTAGTAAGTGTTGACAACTGTATAATAACTGGTTTACTTCTTCCAGAATAATTTTGGTTTCAAGGGTTTGAATTTTCTGTCGTGAAAGAGTTGAGATAAATTCAAACGTGTGGAAGTAATCAATGGGTTGTTTCACAGAAACAACCTAATCATTATGTTTGATCTTTTATTTTGTTATGAAATGGGTTTGATCTATAAACTTGAATGAAGATAATCGTTAGTTGTTCTGGTAGATGTTAAGAATAATATTAATTGTATGAATCAAGAAATTTTCAGGTATATTTTGCACAGTATCAATAAGCTTGATTGTAATGATATTACAGTTATTTTTACGGTTGGAAATTTAAAATTCGAATTTATTTAATATCAATTAATATATATATATATATATATAGTTTGACCAGTACAGAAATACATCATCCAAAGTTGAGGCGTGAAAGCAGTGCTACCAATCGAGATTTGAATTCTAAGACCAAGTTGGAAGCATCAAAGTCTAATGTTGCGTTTGAATTTAAATGGAATGTGAAAGAAAGTTGTGAAAAAAGAAAAAAGAGTTTTGAAAAAGAAAATGAGGAAAAATATAATTTTTTAATCAATTAACCGAATAAGTTAGAAATATTCAAAAATAATAATAAAAATAAAAAGTGTAATATTTTATTCAAATATTATGAAAAAATTATTGTTAGATGAAATGGTATTTGTACCCCCATTTAAAAATTTATGTATGATTTAATAATCAGATAATTTGGCAAATTAATAATAAAATTTATTTATTAAAAAAAAAAAGTATTGCCTCTACCCTTTTCTCGTTTTGCGTTTAAATAACTGTGAAATGGAGGGAAGAAGATAAAGATGCAAGTTATTTTGTCGCATTTGGATGGTAAAGAAGAAGAAATTCTGGTTGTAAAATTATCCATTTGTCCATCTGTGGAAGCAACTTAAAAAAGTAAAAGATACGGGCAATTTTGTAATTTCACAAATGGTTTTTGGTTCCCATGCAAACTTTCTTTCTTTTTTTTCTTTTTTCTGACCAGTTTCGATTAGATGAGAATGAAAGATGGCGAGTCTCACTTTAAATTTTCTCGCTTCTCTCTCGAGCTTTTCCTACACACCCTTCTCTTTCCTTTTCTTTCCCACCCTTTTCTACTAAATCCAACAAAGGGTGAGAAAATGGACTTACATGGCCTGCGATCAAATGGGTGCAAAACTACCACATAGCTCACCATTCACAATGCAGAATGGAAACACGTACAAGCATTATCATCCTTGTTGTTGTGACGAAATAAGGCCAAGAAAAGCTTCTGGGGACTAGAGCTAATGGGTATTTGATAACCATCAACCATCAATATCGTACTAGATGAATAGATAGATAGATGTACACGTAGCATGTGCCCTTGGCTTCAAAAGTACATGGTTTAATATGAGGACAAATAAAATTTTTGGCATTATCTCATTAATATTCAGAAATCACGGCGTTTATATATAAAATTCTTATAAAAAATATTTAAATCTGATTTTTTTTTCTATCTTTATGTATATATATATATATATATATATATATATATATATAGATATGTGGGGGTCTGAGAATCACTAAAAAAAAACACACACACACACACACACCTTTTATTTTTTTAAAAGGAGGAGGTACGAGAATAAACCCATCGTTATAGAGCTGCAAATATTACAAATAAGTTGAGTTGCTCGTTGAGAGGGCATACACTCAAATTGGTAAGAACTCGTTGGAATTCGTTTATTTAATTTGAAAATACATTTAATAAATGTTATGGCTTGTAGATATTTCGGTTAACGTGCTGTGTAAGACTGGAAAATAAGCTCGGTTAAGAAATCGTTTAAGAACTCATTTATAGTTTCATAATTAGTTCAATTTTAGAATTATTTAAAAGCTTGTTTATGGACTCATTTAAGAGACACATTAAGCCACATACGAATATCATATATTAGGATTATAAACTGTTGACACTCACTCACCCTTTATGTTGAAGATCTTTGTTGTCTTGGAGGGGTGCATCCCGAAAGCTTCATCAGTTTTGTCTCGTGGACGCACTGTTCGACTCTGTTCTTGTTGCGCTTGTTTGTTGCCGGCGGGACTAGAATTTTGGATCTATGGACCCCGAGGCTGAGCCCGAGCTGAGACCGAGCTTCAGCGTTATTTTTTCGACCCGAACTCGAGCCTTGTTGTTTAGGCTGGTTTTGAGCTCGAGCCTTCTAAAAACTAAATCGAACCGAGCTCAAATGTTGTTAAATTTGGTTTGGTTCAAATGGGCTCATTTGTGACCCTATTTAAAACCCATCTAGAAGTAAAAATAAAAGAGAGAGACCTTAGAAGTATTGGCTCCTTCCAAATGACTAGAAATGTTGATTTGAAGATATGGGGTTTTTTTTTTTTTGGCTGGGCCCATAAAGGGTATGAGTTTACTTGAGATGTGTTTAAATTTCAGGAGGACTATAAGTGAGTTTTTATATCACATCGTAAAATTTAGGTTAATTTGATTGGTTTTAGTTGAATTTATTTGTAGTTTTGTTTAAAATTCATTGAAAAGGAAAAAGTAAAGCCTTAACAATACTGGTTGGTTCCAGGTGACCAGAAATGTTGATTTGAAGATACGGATATATATGTTTTTTTTTTTTTTTTTGGTCCACGGAGATATGAGTTTTAAGATCACAAGTAATATGAGTTTACTTGAAATGTGTTTAAACTTCAGGAGGGTTGGTCATCTACGCATAGTTTTCCAAGAAAACAGAAAAAATGCTCAAAACATAAGAGTAAAATTTAAATTAAATGCAAAATCTTGATCGACATTGGCTTCGTAACAGAAATAGGAAGAGCTCTGGATGTCATTCCAAATTCATATTCAAGCAACATAAATAGCAAAGGACACCGAGCAGTACACTTTGGTTCACTCCTAATTTGGTAGTGAGGGGCCATAAGTCAATCTCAAGGCCTGGAAGATTAGAACAGTGTAAGCTATCATAGGGTGATGCCCCGAGATGGACCAGTCCGGAGCCTAGCCAAAGCCTGAAATTTGGAAAACCCATTTCTTTTAATGACATTTGTGGCTGTCCTCGTTAACACCAGAGCTGCATTTCCTTCAATGCAATGGTTAATTAATGCCACAAAACAGCCTTCTTCACCTCTTCAACACCATCGCAGGTATCCAGCCAACCCACATAAGGCATATATCACCTCTTTCTCTCTCTCTTTTATTTATTTATTTATTTATTTCTCTTTTTTGGGTCTCCTCTTTCTGCCAGCAACTACAAATTGACAGCATACCAAACTTCAGCAGACAATGTGGCCTAACATTCAAATTTGTAGCCCAGCCAGAAGGATGAGGGCATTGAATTTAGGTGTAACCTAGCCTACATGCCTAAAATGGACTCTTGGGGGCCTTCTGGCTCCTAGGTGCTGAGGCCTATCCTCTTTCACTCAAGTTGGATATGCAACTCTGTAGGCCTAATGCATGTACTAAACTTGATATTCTTAAATTATTTATTATTTATTTATTCATTTTACCTCTAGTTTTAGTAACAGTAGGTCTTCATATGCAATTGATCAGAAAAGTAATTTTCCTTTTTTTTTTTTTGGGGGTCGGCAGGGGAGAATTTGGAGTCCAATCTCAACTTTCTTGAATTCATACACAATGTAAGATTGAATTATAATGTATTATATATATATATATATATGCAAATCGTCTCATCCGCACATCGTTACAAGAACCAGGAGTGTGGCCTCTGTCTCGTTAATGATAAAATATTGAATTCAAGACTTGCACTTCAATCTAAGTGATGGTTGAAGGCTGTAAAAGTCACTTAAGTATTTTAGGATGAGTTTATTTATTAATTGAGATTGTGTGTTTTTTATTCAGTTGATATTAAATGCGTTCTCCCATGACACGCATAAATTTGTGCTCAAAAATATTAGTAATTATTTTTCATCGAAAATGGAAAAATAAAAATAATATCTGCCGTCTTATTTAAGAATATTAAATCCATTAAAAATATAAAATTTCAAAATATATATTTCATTTTACTGTGCAGCAATAACGCAGACAAGCGAAGTTCCCAAGTCAACTTCACCGGTGAGAATGAGAAGTGGCCAAAGACGGCGATGGCAACAGAAACCCCACGTGTTCATTCCGTTCACATTGCCGACACCTATGGAACTGTCGCCCCCGCCATCATCCTCTTTGGTATTCTACATTAGAATGTTGCTGTTCGTTTTTTTTTTTTCCTCTTTATTTAACATATTTTTAAAGATAGTTTTCAGTACCACTTGGCTTAAACTTGTTTTTCTTTTTACTTATTTTACAAAACGATATTTTGTACCATCCGCCGACAGTTATAAATGTAAATATAAATATAAATATATAATTTACATAATTAAAAAATTATTTTTAAAAAAATAAATAATATATAAGTAAAAAATTTATAAATTAAATATTTTAAAATTTTAAATTAAAATACACTCTTAAGTTTATAAATTTATTATTTATTTAAATCTCTCTTGAGTTTCATCAACAATTAAAAGGCCAATTGTTTTTCTTATTAATCTTTTAGAAAATACAAATATTTGTGTTAGAAAAAGAGTATTGATAAAATTGTACCTTGAAATTTTAAGACGCACTAGAACTTTAGGGGATAGGAATTTTGCACGTTAAGATGCATTTTTAAGTATTGATGTTCAACGATTACATATTAAAAAAGAGGGAAAGAAAAACACAAATCAAAGTTGATGCTCGCATAAGCAAGCAAAGGGTGTTAAGTTGTCATGTAACTATCTAAGAAGACAATAACATAAGTCACTTTATAGTATAATAAACAGAATTTTTAGATAAATATTAAAATATTATCTTTATTTATTTAGTTTATGAAAAAATTAATTTATGAGGAAAAAAATAAAATCAAGTAGGGGCAAAGGCCGATGACTACATTTTCAAGGGTACAACAAAAAAATATGGGACAAGAACCAAAAAGAAGGATTTTTGTTCTCAAATATGTTATTATTTGTGGACAACTAACAACCATAAACAAACATGATGGACAAGAATATAAATGGATAAAAACAAAAAATGTAGAAGATATTAATGTTGATCCATAAGTAACAACCATAAACTTGATAAACAAGAATACAAAATGTTTGGATAGCTAAAGGCTTGTTTTGTTTTGTTGTAGAAAAATATTCTATTTTCTTTCTCTAGTTTTTACTATTAATTTTACATTATCTTATATATATATATATATAAAAAATAAATAAATAAAATGTATTAATTATAATTAGCTAATAAGTGCTATTATCATATCATATGTACATATTAATTATCTTTAAATTAATTAAAATTTTATATATTTATTTTTAAGTAAAATTATTATTGAATTTAATTATACTAGTTCAATTAATGAATTATTAGTTGAATCATAAATATAATACTTAATAAAAGATATTTATAATTAAAATATAATAAATATAATAATTATTATGAATACAAAATTTTATAAATATAAAAAAATATAATTCAATGTAACTTAATTTTATTATATAAATATAATACAAAACTATTACATTAACATTTATTAGTGAAGTCTTATATTTTGAGTTATAACATCAAAATTTGTTATAGTTAATACATGCATAACATTTATGTCCAAACAATACTAGAATAATATACAAAATGTGCATGTATATGCATAAAATTATTATAATAATTAATGAATACTTATAATTAATCATATTATTTACATGTAAATAAGAATCGATGCGTTATTATGTGTGCATAAATAATACTTGATTAATAAACTTCAAAACTTTAAATTTTTTTTATCATCACTTTGCATTGAGTTAAATAATTATTTTCTATAATTTTCATATAATTTGTCTAAATTCAAAATTTCCTTGATATGTATGTTTTTTCAGAATATATAGTTTTGTGTGACATATATTATTAAAATTTAAATTTAATAATAATTATATAAAATTTTGTTAAAAATTATTATTATTTAAATATTAAATTTTATAAAATTTAAATATGAATAAATAATTTTTATCTAAAAATAATGCCACGACATTATTTAAAATTACAAAATCCTTCTCAATCAAAGAAATTCTAAAAGATAGCCTCCGAAAAGCACAGTCTCTCCTATTTTGAGTAGAATGCGGAGAGAAGCACGGCGTTTCCCTCCAAATATCCCTCAAAAATATCGAAACCCAACTCCTTCCACATCCGCTCTCTCTCTCGCGCTCGACGGTGGGATTTTCTTTTTTTCCCTCTCTTTTTGGGTTTTCTTTTTTTTCGTTGGGTTTTATTTTGATTTGGGTTTCTTGGCACTTTCCTTTATTTTCTTGGAAAATTCAGCGGGTTTTCTTGTACAATCTAGGATTTTCCGAATTGGGTTTCTTTTGGTTTTATTGGGATTTATAGGATTTCTAAGTTCTGATTAATCCAGCAAATTTCTCAATCTTTGATCTCCCACTCACGCACACTCTCTCATTTGGGTTTTGGATTTTTGGGTTAGTTTTATTGTTTTCTTTGTTATTTTTGTTGTTCTTTTTGGGTGTTTCGATCTTCTCGTTTTGGGTATCGAGATGGTGAGTTCGGAGAGATCGAGCAAATCGCCGCCCTTGCCGCCGCTGAAACAGTATGGTGTCACAAAGCCAATATCGATGGCGGGACCCACTGAAGCTGATAAACAGAGGAACCGTGAATTGGAGAAGGTTTGGTCTCTCTCTTTTTTTTCCCCCCTTTTTTGTGTCAAAAGATGGATTTTTTGTATGATAATTGAGTTATTTTGTTGGGAATTCTGACTTTTATTGTGTGTGTTTGTTGTGGAAGTTCTTGGTTGAATCTGGGCTTTATGAGAGCGAGGAGGAAGCAGGAAAGAGGCAGTGAGTTCTGGATCGCATCAGAGAGGTACTACTGTGAATGTGAAATTTGGTGAATTAATTTGCTAAAGAATGAACTTTGGTTCCATATTGTTGGAAGTTTTGAATCTTGAGCAGTTTACTTCTGAGACATATGGTTATTTAGTTGCATGTTGTCTAGCCATACAGTGGAAGAGAAAATTAAATGGTTGCATTTTTTTTTATTTTTTTATGGGAACCTTGAATTGTTTGTATACCCTTTATTCACTCCATTTAAAAAATATTGCAATGAAGTGGTGATCATTGAGGAGTCTTATTGTATGTGAGTGTTGAACTAAAATTTTAGTTTATTGCTTCTCCGTTTTGAGGGTTTATTGTCACGGAAGAATTTGGTCTATATCTGGTATTACTGGAAACTCAATCTCAGAATTGTGTTTGATAGAGATAAGCTGAGGATTGAGTGCAAAATGTTTAGCAAAGTTTTCTAGCTCCTGCAAGACAGTGAGTCTTCTGCCTTATTTGTAATTTATCTAAAACATTTTAATCTACCACTTGGATGTATATTGTTGGTGTCACTTGAGTCATTATGCAAAACCAATTCCATGCCTCCTTTCTAATTATTTATGGCTATACAATGTGAATTTGTTGGTGCCCCATGTTCTAGTTCATTCGTTTGTTCTCTAATTTGAATTCCCTTTGGATTTCTATTTGATGACATTTGTTGTGACAATATAGACTATTTTGATACTTTAGCTTTCTTCTTACGGGGGAATTTTCTTATATACTTGTTGACAGGATTTGGACATCTCTGATGTGTCTGTTTTGTATGATGCTGATGAGCCTACTGTTCAGAGTCTTAATGGCTGCAGGGATGCTGATCAGATTCTGAAACTTGTTCCAGTTGTGGAGGTCAAGTACTTACTTTGTTAATTAAGCTAGATTGATTGCTCTATTGTTTCTTTCTGAATCCCTTTGAGTAAATCTTAAATTCTTTTGTAATTGTAGCATTTTCGCACAACCCTTCGGTGCATTAAGTTTTGGGCTAAAAGATGTGTTGTTTATTCCAATGTGAGTGATTTTACCTATTTACATTTTTCTTGACAACCTACTTTTTATTTCTCTCTTCTTTCTTAACAAATTTTATGGTTGTGATTTGCTACTGTTCCATGAATTTTAACAGGTTACTGGCTTCCTTGGTGCTGTAAACTGGGCTATTCTTGTAGCTAGAGTATGCCAGCTTTATCCTGAAGCCATTCCTAGCATGCTTGTATCTAGATTCTTTAGGGTTTATACACAGTGGCGTTGGCCAAACCCTGTTATGCTATGCCCCATCAGAGAAGATGAACTTGGATTTTCTGTCTGGGATCCTCATAAAAACCTTAGAGATTGAACTCACAATATGCCAATCATAGTACCTGCTTATCCATGCACGAATGCTAGTCATAATGTCTCTATGAGTAACCTTCATGTCATGATGGAGCAGTTCTAGTATGGTAACAAGATCTGTCAGGTATGAGGAAGGGGCGGTGCTGTGCCTAGCATATTATGTAATTGCCATTGGTCACTGATCCTTCATTTCTTTTTGCCAATTCAGGAGATAGAGCTGGCTAAAGCTAAATGGAGTACTCTCTTTGAGCCATATTTGTTCTTTGAAAGCTACAAAAACTATCTGTGGATCAACATAGTTGCAGCCGATGTAGATGACTTGTGTGCTTGGAAATGCTGGGTGGAATCCCGTCTGAGGCAGTTGAATTTCATGGTAATATTTATGCTATATAGAAATTTCGTAGTGGAATTAGCACTACAAACCTGATCTTTGTATGCATTGCAATTTGTGAACTGGTGAGAGTTCTTCTACCTCATTTTTACTGTATAATGTTTACAGATTGAGAGAGATACACATGGAAAGTTGCAGTGCCATCCTTACCCTCATGAACTTGTAGACAATTCTATACCGCGTGCCCACTGTGCCTTCTTTATTGGTTTGCAAAGAAAACAGGGACAGGTTGTGCAGGAAGGTCAACAGTTTGATATCTGTGGGGCTGCATACAAGTTTAGGCATTCTATCAATATGTATATGTTTTGGAAACCTGGAATGGATATCTTTGTATCTCATGTTTGTAGAAAGCAGATTCCTTCTGTCTACAAATGTCCTCGGCACCCTGGGGCAACAACTCAACGGCCATCTGATAAAATATCATGCAATGACAATTATGCTTGTCAGAATGGAGGTGGGGACAGACATCGTAAGAGAAAAATAGGTTCCCTTGGAGTAGGCATGAAGTGAGATATGCCAGAGAAACGGCATTGTAGCAGTGCAGAGCGTCATACAGTTTCTGCTGAAGTAAGTCACAAGTTCAGTTCCACATCCCATGAATATGTGGTGCCTGACGAAGGGAAAGATGCATGCCTGGTAGATAGCTTGAGTTCTGGCACTTTAGGGAATTGATCTAAAGGGAAAGAGTGCTTGGAGTTTGGTGGAAGCTCCGACACACAAGCATTTAGCTGAAATGAAGGTACTGTGTGCAGTAGATGTTGCTGAGGAGATGGCTCAGATCCCAGCACTGCCACCTCACTCACAAGTGAGGTTGGTTCTTGCAAGGATGTTGGAAATGAATCAGTAGCAGGCGGCAGTGAGGGAAACAATGGAAGCGTTGGAGGAAGTAATACCTTTGGGTCTTCTCATAGTGACTCCTGTGATACTGATTCTGATTCCCTTTTGGAGAATGTGTATGTGGTGGGCAGGCAATGCAGTGTTTCTAGATGGGTTTCACAAAGAGTTTGAGGTTTTTGATATGGATACCTTAGTTCTAATTCCCATGTTTTATACTTCTGCATTAGCTTTCAGTTGCTAGTTTTCATTTTATGTTACTCGGTGCTGCATCTTTGTTCTTTTGCTTTCATATTAATCAAATTCACCCTTTTGTTGGCCAATTTGTTATTTATTTCCCTGAGATTAAAAAGCTAGATGCAGTGAGTAAAAGATGTTGGCTGAAATGTAAATTTTTGTTTTCTTTACGCTGGGATGTAAATGAGATTTGAAGTGGGATCAAAAGGCTTCTGCTTGTTTGTTTCTTTAAACAATCTGAATATATGATTTAATATGTTCTTCATGTTGGGGTTAGTATCTGTCACTGAGCACTGAACTAATCTACCTTATCTTTGTGCTTTTCATTTTGTTTTGTTTTTGGTTTTTTGTTTTCCCCTCTGTATGAAGCCAAATGCTGCGAATGTGATTTTGTTAAACCCTGTGAGAGTTTACTCCAAAAGAGGAGGTGAATCAGTGATAAGGCATGTGTTTTAAATTGCAGAAAATAGTTCTCAATGTTCTCTTGTACAATATTATTCTTTATACTGTACTTTTTGATTGTTTTCCTGGTTCTTTTAATGGCAGGTTAAGTCTCAAGCATGAGATCAGAAAAAAGATGTGGGTACTCTCTGTCATGTTGTGGCTGTGAGAAGTGTTATGTTAATTGCTGGCTTTCATTTCTATCAATTTTTTCAGGCATCCCCGGGCATCAGCCTTTTGGATGGAAGACTACAGGTGGACATTAAGACGAGTTTTAAGAGGTGCATTCTGCCATGTTCCATGTACAGTATTTTGTTCTGACTTGGCCATTCTGCATAAGCAAGCAGTGTTTGTTCCGTGTTCATTCTGCGTTCTTCATGGTTTCTTGCTCTGATGGCATTTGTTTTCTTTTGTTTTTGATTCTTTCTCCTAAATTTTCCTAGTCTTCTCAAAGGGGTAGGTGGGTCGCATGGAGAAATTGAATTAGATGTCTTTCAGTTGAAGGGGTTGATATATTGCTCACGGAACAGAGATACTTCACTCGAGGTTTTTGTTTGAAGTTAACAGGGATTGGACCTCAACCTCTTTGCAACATTTTGTTCCCTCTCTTCTACGTAATATACAAAAATTATTCATTCTCTCGCTCTCTTAGAGGCACAAACATTGGTGCGCCCCCTCCTTTGACTTTGCGGTTGAAGGTGTCTTGGAACTCATATTTGTTTTCTATATGATTCTTTGATCTCAATTATATCGAGTCCATTAAATCTAGCTGGCCGTTTTTCCTGAGGGATTGCTCTATATTATACTTGGTAATGCTTTCAGGAGTTCTGCATTCGCGTGATATCAGGGGTCTTTAGTGCATCTTAATCCTTAGATATCTGTGTAATATTCAAGTGCACGAGTCCGGGACTGGGACATAATGATTTTCCTAAAAGAGTAGGCCACTGGTTTCAAACTTTCAATTTTACATAGGTCTACAGAGACCTCCTGGTATCTCGCGAAGCTGCATCAGTGGTCATTGCCTGATCTGTGCTCTTGCCACTCTTTTATTTTTTGGCACAGTAAAAGTAGATTCCAACAAACTTGCACCGATGCCAGGTCAACTTTTTCTGTACTGGGGTGACTGAAAACAACTATGAAATGAAAGCAGTAAAATAGAAAGGCATTCGCGGGAGGCAAACTCTTCTGGCGTAGGCTCTTTTCATGTCTGGCCAGCTTCGATAGAATCTTTAGCTTTAGGTACATACGGCTGTGAACGTGGTGGCCTCCACATTAGCCATGGTTTACCAGCCTTTTTCTGGTCCGAGTCGTATGAAAGATGACCGTGTGCATCCATTTTGGGGTATCCTACCTTGCGTGTTTCTTCGACTCTCAGTTGTCACATTCCCAGGTGCAGCGCCTACTCATTGGTCCGAGAACTCTCGTGCAACTTGTGTTGTATAGAAATGTTGCACAAACTCGGAGCAGACAACGCGGGACATTAATATAATTATTAATTATATGTTTATAATTCTTTAACATATAATTATATTTATAAATATAATTAATAATTATAATAATACAATATTATTACATGAAGCAAGTCTAGCGGTGATGTAAACAAATGTAATTAAATCTTTCTTGGTGAACAATATTAGTGAACCACAACTTGTTTTCCTTAACAGGTTTAATGGACCACACAACCCCCTTACTATAAAAAGGAAGATTTATATTATATAACTAAAAACCAAATACAGCACTTCTCAAGATTCAAGAACCACCTTAAAAGTTTATCCCAAAAAAAAAAAAAAAATCACTTTAAAAAAAAAAAGGACTGCAGGTTTCAAGAAGTACCATCGCCAAATCAACTGATCCCTGTTAGAATCAAGAAACTACCCATTTCTTATACAATCAGATAGATATTCGAAACTCAGGAATCATTTTTTCTGAATTATTAATAGAAAAGCTTCCATATTTTTTGAAGGATCCTCCTGTTTTCGTTTCTGGGTTTCATTCCTTTGTGGGGAAAAATGGAGAAGAAGGTGGTGGTGGCAGTGGTGTGTGCAGCGGCGGTGGCAGGGGCTGTGGCTGCGGCGGTGGTGGTGCGGAGGAAAATGAGGAAAAATGGGAAGTGGGCCAAAGCCGTGGAGATAGTTAAGGAGATGGAGAACGAATGTGAAGCCCCTGTTGGGAAGCTCAAACAGGTGGCTGATGCCATGGTTGTGGAGATGCATGCTGGCCTTGCCTCTGAAGGAGGCAGCAAGCTCAAGATGCTCATCAGCTATGTTGATAAACTGCCTACTGGGTATGCTGGCCATTTGCTCATTGATATACATTGACGTATATGTATCTGCATGTTTTTGTCAATGTATTTTGAGAAAGTTTGTAACTTTACGTTCATATCCGTTCCTTCTGTTCAATTCTGTTATATTGGATCCCTTTTGAATCAATCATGAGAATTTTGGTTTTTGAATTTCTATATGGGGTAAATCATGCTAATTTTAGCCATTTTGCTTGAACATTTATTTGTGCGAATTAATTCTGTGAAAGTTTATAACTTTATGTTCATATGTGTTTGATGCTATTCCTTGTACACAATTCTGTTAATATTGGATCCTTTTTGAATCAATCCTGAGAATTTTTGTTTTGATTTTCTATTTGTGTGGGATTATGTTAATTTTGTCCAATTTTGCCCAATTTTTTTTTTTTTTTTTTTTGTTTTTGTTGTTACAATGGTTTTCTGTGCTTGTTGATATTTGTGGGCAGCCAGATACAAGATCCCATTTGATGAGATAGTCATCCTGTTTTTTTTTTTGCTCAATTTGAGTTTGGCAATATTCCTCATAATGAATTTGATTTTTTTATTTGATGTGATTGTATCATATTGTGTTCCATGAATTACCATTGTTGCCTATTCTTGTAGACACCATCACACAAGATCCTGTCTGACTGGATAGTTGTGATGGACATGTTCTAATGATCAATCATCAAACTTCAAAGGATTGTCAGCTTCTCATTTTGTCTGACAAATTATATGTGGCCCAAATGGTTGCTCCTTGATTTTGGCTTGTGGGTGTGGTCTTGTTTCACTGGACTCAAATTGTGGATTCTTAGCTGCAATAAATTTGAAGCACCATGCCAGTTCTGTAAAGGGTGATTGCTAGTGCTTTGAAAAACTTCCAATTGATTTTAAACTTTTCCTACTTTGTTTTATTCTTTTGTATTACCTATTCATAGGAGACCCAAAGCAACCCCAGACATACCATATGGGTTCAAAACGGCCATTCCATTGACAATTCATAGTTATTGAGTTTTAGGTTTTCCTTTGTCTTGTAAATATGATTCTGTATTTGTCATAGCACCTCATTTGTATCACATAAATAGAGTATGCCTCAGGCTTGGCATCTTATAATTTAGAGGAAGACATCAATTTGTGGCAATCTGGATTTCCAGATGCAGAAGTAACTGCAGGCTGTTGCTCAAATCACTACCATGCTTGATGGTCCATTGCTTTCTTTGTGTTGGACAAGGTTCTTCTAAATATAATGGAACTAAGTTGTCAGCTTTTCTATCCAATCATCTAATGTCAGGTTTATGCTGATCAATCAAAATACTTGATTAAAAATTATGCAGCAGAATTGGGAGATGTTACCTGCAAATGGCTTATCTGGTAATATTTGAAGTCTTTTACTAAACAAAATGGGGTTGGAAAGGTTGATTTTTTCTTCTGAACTGGAGAAGTTTAACTTTCTCTTGTTAGTTTCTTCATTTCATTGAAAATAATTTTGGTTGAGGCAATTCACTTTGTGTTTCTTATTGCAGTGATGAGGAGGGACTGTTTTATGCCTTGGATCTAGGTGGAACAAATTTCCGGGTATTGCGGGTGCAGCTGGGCAGAAAGGGTGTCGGTCTTGTTAATCAAGAGTTTGCTGAGTTGTCAATTCCTCCAAATTTGATGACGGGGACTTCAGATGTAAGTATTGTGCTGTTCAAACCTTACAATGACTGTCTTCAGGTGGAGTAAATGCCAGGTCCCTCAACCTTCAAATTTTATGGTGTTTTCAGGCACTATTTGGCTATATAGCAGCAGAACTTGCTAAATTTGTTGCTCAAGAAGGTCAAGAGTTTCAACTTCCTCCTGGCAAAAAGCGAGAATTAGGTTTCACCTTTTCATTTCCCGTGTTGCAAACATCTATAACATCTGGGACTCTTGTTAGGTGGACAAAAGGCTTCTCCATTGATGACACAGTTCGTTCCAATTGCCTCTGTTCTTTAATGTTGACTGCCTTCTCAGTTTTGGATTAAGTAAATGCTGCTGCTTCAATGCTGTGTGTGCACGTGGTTTTGGATTAAGTAAATGCCAATGCTTCAATGCTGTGCATGTGTGTATATACATACATACATACATACACATTATTGTTTTACTGTGAGAAGTATGAACTTAATCCATAACAAAGGATATACCAGTATATAACAATGTACCCATGGAAAATTGTCTTGATTTTTGGAAATAGGTCGGCCAAGATGTGGTTGCAGAATTGGAAAGAGCCATGGAAAGACATGGAGTTGATATGAGAGTTTCAGCTCTGGTAATTTAAATTGCTTTTACAAATATAAAAATAAAACTAGTTGTCCTTCTCTTTCATATCTCTACCCCAGCGTATATGTTTTTCTCTGCTTTTTATTTATTTATTTATTTTATTTGGGCAGTTGTCTTCTGGTATTTATTGGTCTGTTTTGTGTGGGTAATGGATGCAGTACTTCTGGCTTGTCCCCTGTAGTTTCTTTGGACTTAATTTTTATTGTTGATACTAGGTCAATGATACAGTGGGAACACTGGCTGGAGGTAGGTACTCCAGCAAGGATGTTGCTGCTGCTGTGATCTTAGGTACTGGAACCAATGCTGCTTATATTGAACGTGCACAGGCAATACCAAAATGGCATGGTCCTCTACCTAAATCCGGAGAGATGGTTAGCCTTCAGACTTGTTTGCCATATTCAGTTCTGATGGTGGTAAATGACTGAAGCTGTTGCAAATATTGAAATGCAGGTTATCAACATGGAGTGGGGTAACTTTAGGTCATCTCATCTTCCATTAACTGAATTTGATCATGCATTGGATATTGAGAGTTTAAACCCTGGTGAGCAGGTAATTTGGCAAGTTTTCTCATGTATTGACAAGGCAGTTCCTTTTCCTTAGCTAGCAACTATCTTATTCTTTGTCTTTCTAATAATCTTTCTAACTTATTTCCACAGATATTTGAGAAGATAACTTCTGGTATGTACTTGGGAGAAATAGTAAGAAGAGTTCTACTGAAAATAGCTGAAGAATCTGCTATCTTTGGTGACTCTGTACCTCCAAAGCTTAAAGTCCCCTTCATATTGCGGTAACTTCACTAGGCTTAATATACATTGCTTCTTGAAGTTGTGAAATAGCAAAGTAGACCACCATTTTGGCTTCCTATATTTGGGGATGTATGTGGGAATATACATACTGATGCTTTATATAATGATTGCCTTGAAGGGAGAAAGGAGTTAATTACTAATATATAGCCATGCCAGTTGCTAAGTGATTGGAGGACTTTCATTTTGCCTATTCCACACATGTGATTGGTGCAAACCTGTTTCTTCTCTCTTTTTCCATGCCGATTTCCTCGTTACTGTGTTTGCTTGTTTATGCACATTTTTTTTTACCCCTTTTTGGGTTTTGAGGAGGGGGGGGTTGTACTTCTGCAAATAGTTTTATAAGATTTTCCTCAAGTCTTAGACTTAGGAATAATAATCTCTCAATTCCCTTCATATAATTCTTGTTTGAGTATACATGCCAGATCATAGGAGGGATAAATGTCAAAGATGTCATTATACCTTGGCTTGACAAGGCTTTTATGTTAGCGGTCTACTTGCTTTGCAGGACGCCTGATATGTCAGCTATGCATCATGATGCATCTCCTGATCTTAAAGTGGTGGGAAGCAAATTAAGGAATATTCTAGAGGTATTCCTCCATGTGCAACATACTTTGGATGTACCAATTAGTGTGAAAAATTTTTGCCTTTCAATTACTTGTTACCTGAACTTGCCATCTGTGCCAATTTTTTGTGAATTCTGTTCCTATTGTCATGGATACTTCTGATACATTAGGAAAGATAACTTCAATATAATATGAGGAAGCTCCTGATTGTGATAGCTGGTAGGTAGGTGTAAAGACGCTTGATTTCTGACTGAAATTGCTACCTCACAATCTCCTGATGACCAATGAAAGTTGTAAAATGGAAGTGATCTTATGTAACATGAAATCAACTGATCATCATATTGTGCATGGATCAAAAAGATCAAGCAGTTCTCTAACCATTGGCAAAATTAAATTACCTGCCAAAGTGTTGTTGTGTTCCTCATTTTGTTTGTTTCCTCACTATTGTAGATACCAAATACCTGCCTGAAAACAAGGAGAATGGTTGTCCAGCTTTGTAACATTGTTGCCATGCGTGGAGCCCGTCTCTCAGCTGCTGGGGTCTTTGCTATTCTTAAGAAAATTGGAAGAGACACAGTCAAAGATGGGGATCCACAGAGGACAGTGGTAGCCATGGATGGTGGATTATATGAGCATTACAGCAAATATAGCAAGTGCTTGGAGAATACCCTTAATGAGTTGCTCGGGGAAGAAGCATCAAAAACCACTGTGATCGAGCATTCTAATGATGGCTCAGGCATTGGTGCGGCCCTTCTTGCTGCCTCACATTCACAATATCTTTAATTAAAGGAGTTCTGCCAATCAGTATAACCATATTATCCTACATGATCTGGGTTTTGTTTCAAGCTTCAAAGCATTTCTTCTTTCAAATAATTTTTTCTTCATTCTTAGAGTTAGAAGATTGTTAACGCAACAATTTAAATTACATGCTGCCTAAAATGCATCGAGGTGGCCTGAATGTATTAAAAGCAGGGCGGCTTGGAAGTGGCCAAAATTTTGCTGCTGCAGCCTGCTATTCTTCCTCTTCTCCTGCTGATGGTTCACCAATTCTTTTAAGTAAGAATAATAAATGGTGGGTTCAAGTACTTCTTTGGTTCATGCCATTTATAGATAACTGTCTGTGTACCGAACTGTGAGCATATTTGGCATTTGCAGTTATAGTTACAGATAACTGTCATCATATTTGCCATTGTCTGTGTACTTGTCCATTTTCATCTGCAATTTCTTCTGTGACGTTTTAGTATACAATGCTTTGTGGCAAGGTTAGCCTTATTTAAGTTGCAACCATTTGCAGATGAAGCTTCTTTTCTTTCTTCTTCTTCTTCTTCTTCTTCTTCTTTTACTTGTTCATTTTTGAGTGAGAAATTTGTTACAAGTCAATTCTGGGATAACTAGCAACTTGTACCGCGCTCCACTTGCTTCCTTGTTTATCACCGTGGGGAAGCAAACCCTTGTCCCACCCATTTTACCATACAGCCTCCTTCATTTGTTACTATTTTACTTTCATTTGGAATTCTGATATGGAGAAATATTTGAACTTAAACATGGTTTTGCTGACTGATTATTGTTGTCAAAAAACTGTTCAACTCAGAAGTTCATTTTCTTCACATTTTTTCTTCACATTGTGAGTGTGTGAGTGTGTGTTGTCTTGTTCCCCCCCCCCCCCGGGGGTTTTACCACACAACCTCCTTCATTTGTTATTACTTTACTTTCATTTGGAATTTGGATATGGAGAAATACTTCAACTTAAACATGGCTTTGTTGATTGATTATTGTCGTTAAGAAATTGTTCGACTCAAAAGTTCATTATCTTTGCATTTTTTCTTCACATTGTGCGTGTGTGTGTGTGTGTGTGTGTGTGCACTATTAATTTGTTATGTGTGGGTTTGTTTCACATAATTGTGAGTACAATGAGTTGCGTGCACGATATTGAGGGAAGAGGAACTGTCGGAAAGAGTAACATTAGCAATGCAGGAACTATGTGGGTTCATGCTCTGGGGGAGTGCAATCAACTTGGAAAGTTCTAACAATAATCAAAGAGACTCGTTACCAACTTTGAACTTTAGCATTATAGCATCAGTGAGATATTGAAATCTTTCACTGCCAACTTCCATATTTTCCTCTATGGCATCAGGAGACCTGGTCATCGATGATGACATTGGTATTCCCAAACATGGAACAAGGGACAACCTTGAAATGATTTAAGTATTTGAAATGAACTCAGAAGAACAGTTATATCATACTTTGTGCCACCTTTATGCACTTTTTAAAATTTTTAATGTAACAGCTGTTAATTATGTTAAATAAGCGTGATTAATTCGATTAGCTATTGATTTTAGTTATCAAACTCTGGCTGCCTCAGACTTTGTGTTCATCGTTGCTGGTTCCATGTTTAGAGAGTGATTAAATTTTAAAATTTGAATTTTAATATTAAAAAAATAGAAAACTTATAATTTAATTAATTTTGTAATCGACAAAAGAAAGATTGTAGTAGATTGGTATGAAATTTATAGTAAGTGTTGTGGACGGTTGAGGATTAGTGAAACAGGCCAGAGTGTTGTAACGTGAATCTTCCAAGGAATATTCATGTTGTGTTGATTTAGTTATCAGTTTAACTGCCAGTCGACAATGATTTTTTTTTTTTTTTTTAAGCTATCAGCTAAACTGGACTAAATAATAGTTCTTTAACAGATTGAGACAGAGAAGAGGATTGAACAAAAGATTCTTTCTTCTGGTCTGACTTTACACTTTTGTGAATAACCATTTCAAATTATAGAAGTTTCACATTCACCCACGAACCGTCATTTGCCTTCCGTTACTATTTGAAGAATTGGAGATTCTAGCAAGCAATTCCTCACCAAAAGAAACCCTACTTTATATGGTAGAGCATAACGAGTAAAACAATCTTCAGCCTCTCACAAGACAACACAATGAATGTCATGACATTGAATTTCCTAACATGATATTGAGATTCCTCCTGTACTTCTCAGCAACTGATTCGAAGCCAAAATGGACTTTGTTGCTGTTTCTTTAGCTTGAGTTCTGAATAAGAAGCTGAAAAATAATAATAATAATCATAATAATAATAATAAAAAGAACCATGTGTAATGGTGGTGGATATATATAGTTGAAGCTGGGGAGAGGGGGGATTAAGAAATAACCTTCAAGCTGTTGGTTCCTACGAGAAAAGTAAAACGAGGGATATCTCAAGACATTAGTAGGAAGTAACCCTCAGAGGATGGTTCTCGTGGTGAAGAACCAAAGTTGGACACGAGGGTTAAGTAAATTAATGTAAAACTTTACAATATATGATTATAATTATAAATATATATCTAATAATTATAATAATAATTATAATAATATGATATATTATCATGTGGTCGTTGTTATTATTATTATTTAAACGTCATACTAAGAGTTCACTAGCTCTGTAATGGGCATAAGCAACTGGTGGTTAAAACTTTACCTTTATTCATCTTGGCACCTTGGGATGTTTATCCATGCACAAGAGAAGGATAATTATGTTTGTATCTAGAAGATTGACCAAACATTCGAATTGGGGTAGAAAGAAATTAGTTGGTTCCATGGTGGGGTAGCTATTCTCTTGAAGCTATGTCTCAAGCCATTTTCTTCATACGAAAATTACACACAAAACAATATATTCAGACATTGAAGCTTAGCTTTGGCATATTGATTGTTTCTTTGACCAAAGAGTAGCTGTCCATTAGAATGTACTTTTTTTGAGTGGAAATGCCAAAGCATTGCCTTCTGGCGTCAGTGTCCCTTTGTCCAAAGGGAAATGAATTGGATGTTGAAATCCTGAGGGGCATTTCCCTGTCAACCCCACTTGCTGTAGTCGGAGAAATGGAGAATAAAATTTAGATTGTTTTATGATATATATAATTAATAAATTCGAATAAAAACCCCTCTTGAGGCATTGAATTGCATTATTAGACATTGACTTTAAATCAAGCTGTCAAAAAAAAAAAAAAAGGAAATGGAAAAAAAAGAAAAGAGAGAAGAGGGGGGGGGGGGAGAGAGAAAATAACTACAGCATTCAATGATTAAAGTTCCTCACTAATGTGAGAATATTTTAGTTTTCTTTTTCTTTTTTCCGTATATATACAAAAAATTGTATTGTCTCAGTTGTCTAAAGCAATGGTTTTGGTTGTATGGTGTCAATCTGTGTATAAATATCAATTTTACAATTCCGTCACTGACCCATCTCGCAAAATTTTCGAGAACAGAAATGCCACCCGTAGGCATGAAAGCTTCCAGGCCCATAAGTTATGTCACTTGTGGGTTGTACTCATGATGAAATAATATATATATATATTTTTAAAAAATTATTATTTTGTTGGATAAAAATTACCCCATGTATATAAAAATTACAAAATATACATATGATCTAAATAAATTGTATACAAAAACTAATAAAAAGTGTAATATTAAACAATATTATTCTTATTGCACTTTTTTTTTCTAATTTTTTACATATTTTATTCAACTTATTTATATAATTTATTACTCCTCGCATACATTAAATAATTTTTTATCCAAAAAATAAAATTTGAGAAAGCGTATTATTATTTTAATAAAATGATGTTATCATGATATTATTCCAGCAGACCGTACGCGGGTCTATTATGAGTCCCACTGTACTCTTTTAAGAAAGATTAATGCAATTATGAGGGAGGAGATTAAAAAAAAAAAGAAAAAAAGAAAAGAAAAACTAAAAGACAAACAGCAAAGACAAAAGAGAAAAAGAAAGAAAAGAGAAAAGGCGATGGTGGACCATATTTATGTGTGTATATATATAGATATAGACTAAGATCAATAGATCATTAATCGGGTAATTTTCCATTATCAAATTGTGCCGACGTTTGAATGTCATGCAAACAATGCATCACCCTTTGTCACTAACGTAAGAACATGGTTCTAAATTTGGGGCCTAGAAATTGGATTTGATGTGACTTTAATATATTCTTGTTGCAATCAAGTGCTTCATTAGATATGCTAAGAAAACATCCCTATATGGGTCATTCAGCAGCCAGCAATATTCCTTAGCTACTTGAATTTGGAACAGGTAATAATACTTCTTTATCAATGTTTGTAATTTTTGAAATTCTGTGATGGCATCAACCAAAAGGGATTTCCTTCTTTCACAAATTCAAATTCGCAAAGAAAAGATGTGGTATCATCAACTCTTTTTAATAGAGTTAGCACAAGATTTTGGCCTTGTGAGAGCCAACACTCGTAACCCAAAATCCTATTAAAACAGCAATTCCTCTTTCCTTCTCTAATAATAAAAAATGAAAAGAGGGGATGCAATGCCACCATCCATTCAAACAAAAAAAAAAAAATTCTAATTTTGAATATAACTAAAGTAAATAAACCACATGTATGGTATTTATGAAATTGCAACTCAAACAAGAACCCCATATCCTCGATTATGATTTGAAAAAAGATTAATATATAATAACCCTATTTTCAAAACTCATTGTGAACCCTTTCACATCTTAAAAGTTTTAATCTAGTTTTCTAACAGTAGTTTATTTTATTGTATTTTATTTTTCTTATGACTGACAATAAATATGAGACGGACAATAAAGATACATATGTGTATGTACACATACCTAACGATAGAGATATGCACAGGCACAGGAAGCCTCACTTTCAATGGTTGTTGAGGCACTTTTCTCTCTATATCTCTGCCAAACTTGGTGGCAGCACCTCCAAGTATGGCAGAACTTATGGTTAACACACCATATATTCTCTAATCTCTATACTCTACTTTGAAGATAGAGCTAAGTTGCATGCATGATTTCTTCATGAGGCACACAGGGTGAAGCCAGGCAAACAAGGGAAGATTATTGTATCTATTACAGTAAGTATATGAAACTAATGGGACCTGATATATATCAGGTCTGTTTATTTGGGTCAGTTTTATTTAATTTGTTCAAGAATATGACTTTGGCCATTTGTAGAGGGGGCTAATCAATGGAGTAGTCAGCACTACTGAGTTGGATTTTTGGTGTTTTCGGTTGAATTTGATTCTGAATCTCCATATGTATTTTGATTCTGATTTTGTGATCAAGCTTATTTTTGTAACAGAAGAAAATAATAAAAAATGTAAAAAAAGGGGGGGGTGAGAACAAATGGGAACCAAAAGGTTTATGCTTAGTTTGATTCCATATATAATTTTTCTACTCTTATCGTTTTAGTATTTTTGTGTGTGTGTGTGTGTGTCTACACAGATAATTTTCGCGGCTTTATGAGCTTGATTTCTGTTTATTTAGATAATTATAAAAGGAAAAGTAAGATAAAATTTCGGTTCTATTCCATGATGCATGGGATGTTTTCTTCTGATATAGAACATAAATAAAACACCAAAGTCAGACAGAAGTGAGATATCATTCTCTACTTCATTTCTTTACAAGAAAGCCGCATGTCTCTAAGTTTGATTAATTAAGTTCAAGAATTTAAAAATCAGAAGCTTGAAATTACTTTTCAGTTTTCCATTCATACCCTCCAGGGAGAAGGATAATTGTGAAGAGAGAAGCCATAATTTGTGTAATTCAAACCTAGTTAGTGACTTGCAATTGACCAAAGTATGGTTGCAAATTTAATTTCTATTAATCTAAACAACTTAAATTATGGGATATTTCGTCCCACCACTTAGTTAATTTTTGTTTTCCAATCAGTTATTATTTGAATCTGTCTTTTGCTAAATATATGCTACTAATTAAATTTCACACATTTGGTTGTTGGAGTTTAATATGTAATTCAGTCTTGCACCTCACTTGACCTTGCTAGAAATATGTAGAAGATTGACAAATGCAATTTTCGTAATTGGGAAATTCCAAGTAGCTGGCCATAACAAATTTGAACGGAAAATTTTGGAATATCAAGAGCAATATAGATTATATTTATGTGTTTTTTGTCCTCCTCAAAATGCAGCCATGTAACAAGAAACTGCCAATTTGCCAGAAAGTTGTATGTGTATGTGCAGTAGCTCCATTCAACCGACCTACCTAGAAACAAGACACGGAATATTTCAATACCAGTTATGTAAAGAAGGAAATTGTAATGAGATTGCGTGCCGGCGATCATGAGGCATTCTAGGATCGTTTCACTGAGATTGTATCAAGAAGGTACGTGAATATTGCGGTTCAGATTTGCACCCATTATTAACGGAATGATCTTGTGATTGGATATCAAAGATGAAGCACTCCCAGGCTGCCACTTCCGACCAATTCTATCCATCTAATGATCAATACTGTTGGGAAATTAGACCTTGTAATTAGAGATAGCAACTATCAAACAGCTGAGTCGGGTTAGATTCAAATTTAGTTATTCTGAGTCGAGGATATATGAGTTTATGATTTTTCGGTTTTTTTTTTTGGATTTAGAATCTGTGTTTTAGCTTACTTTGGTCTCGAGTGTTTTAAGCTATGAATAATTAACTTCTTCAATCAACACAAATCGGATCGAGCCAATTTCGGATGAGTTAAATTAGATTATTCGCGTGGATTCATGTTTTTTGCCGCCTGCTATCCGAATTTGTCCAAGCTTAATGCTTCTTCTTGCTAAGCCTATGGAAAGAGACCCCATCAACAAAAAGTCAGGAACTTGGCATACTCGAGCCAATTCTAAGTCTTTTGGGCCACTTGGTGCTCTAATTCAAATTGGTTTTTCGTTTACATATTCAGAACCAGATTGTTAATACCGATGGTGTGATTTAATTTCCTCGAAATTTTCAATAGCTTGGAATGCAAGTAATAAGAAGAGAACTCCTTCGAGGGTTAGGATTGCAATCAAAATAAAGCAGAATTAGTAATCCACATTGTAAACGGTAAAAGTATAGACCCTCAATATAAATAAAACAGGCCTTGGTTTCTTGTTCTGCATTCTTATCACATTAGCTTCAAAACAAGAAACTTTTAGTTTCTGGAGAAATCAATAAAGAAAGAAGAAGGGTTGGCTATGGAGATGAAGAAAGAGTTGTTGGAGTTGTTGAATGAGGTAAAGAAAGCGGCCGCGGCAGCAGAGGGTAGAGTAGCGGAGGAGAGGCGTTGCCTGGATGCTTTGTGTAAGCTCAAGTCGGTTCCTGTCACGGCGGAGCTTCTTGTCTCCACCAAGATTGGGAAGCATATTCGGCCACTGAGAGAACATCCCAAGAAGGCAATCAGGGGTGTTGCTTCTAAAATGGTGGCAATCTGGACCAAGAAAATTCTCCGGAAAGCGGACAGGGACAAGAAAGATTCAATCTTGAACAGGGTTGCTCAAAAGACAGCTTCGGATGTTCTCGGAGGCGATGCCTTGAGGGACAAGGTACTGCAAAAGGCGGTCAAAGACAAGAAAGATGCAACCTTGATCATGTCCAAGGCTGCTGGTGATGACAAGGTTGCTCAAAAGACAGTCTCCAATGGTGGCGGAGGGGATGCCTCGCGGGAAAAGGTACGACAGCACCTTGTTGAGGCTTTGTCCAAGGTTTCAGGCGAAGCCAAAGAGGACATAAAGGATGCAGTGAGTTCGCGTAACCCGGAACAAGTCGCTCAGTCTTTGGAATCAGCGTTGTTTCAGGCTTGGGGGAATTTAAATGGAAAGCAAAGGGCCAAGTACAGGTCTTTGTTATTCAACATTAAAGATTCCAAGAACCCAGATTTCAGGAGAAGAGTGCTACTTGGACATGTGGAGTTGCAAGATGTTGCTAAATTGAGCACACAAGAGATGGCCAGTGACGAGTTGCAGCAGAAAATTCATCAGCTGGAAGCAAAGGCATTGACGAAGCGCATGGCCGGAATTGCTGACAAGGGGACCACCGATCAGTTCAAGTGCGGCCGGTGCGGGAAGCGGGAGGCCACATACTTTCAGTTACAGACACGGAGTGCAGATGAACCCATGACCACCTTTGTGACATGCATGGCTTGCAACCACCACTGGAAGTTTTGATGCAGATAGGAAGAGGATTTGAACCTTAGTTGAGTTCTGTTGACCTATCACCAGCCCGCATAGCCGGTGATGTCTCTTCATCAATTATTATTAGGACTATTAATTAGTAGCTACGAAGAGAGTATCCAGTTTTGAAAGTTTTGTGAAAGGCACAGAATTGGTTCATATTGCTAGTTTCTGGTTTTGTTGAAAAAAGGAAGGGTATTGGCTATCTATGGTTTACCAATTAGTGATGTTCTCGAGCAAACCAGCAGAGTAATGTAATGGCAGCTAATTCCATAAAAATTTAATTTTTTTTTTAATTTTTGTTGAGTAATCTTTTTAGTTTTTCCACTATTCCCCTTGTTATGGGCAAGGGAGTGCTGTTGGTAGGCTGCAGGGACCACAAACACTCACAAAAAGGTGCAATTCAATGCAAGCTGAGCATTAGCCTTCAAAATCTAATTCATTTGATGCAGAAAAATTGCTTCCTACAGTCAAATATATCTAATAAACAAACTTTTAACTCAAATCAACCATGAAAAGGTCTCCCACTTTGTTTAACCTTGTCAGTTTTGAAAAGGCAAAAACAACTTCATGCTAATAGTCTCAGTGACTGTAATAGAACAAGAGAAGCCTCAAAAACTTCTTTGTTTTTGGCTTCTTTTTCTTCCTGAGGCTGCTAGCCCTTCATATATGTCTATGTTTTTTTGGCCAATTATTTCCTATTCCTGAGGCTAGATTATTTAGGGACTCAATTATGCAGTTAATTGAGATGAAATGGATCAGATAGTTATTGCTTGTCAGAAACAATATCCCCTTGCAATTAAAAACTCTCCTCTGCAGCAAAGAGTGATATAGCTTGTACTTCATTAAACTTTTGATTTCTTCATGTTTGTTTATAGTTTTTTTCTTCCCCCTTTTATGGGAATTGGAAGTTTCTTTGGAAAGCGTGGGATTTGAATAATGCACAAAGCTAGGATTGGAGTTGTTGTCTTTTTCCACTCTGATAAACTTTTCAACCTGGAAAGGAAGAACAAGTCGATGCCAAAAACCACATTGACTGAATATGAGGAACAAACCTACCTAATCAAGTTGCAATTCATTCCATGCATAAGAGAAAGATTTGAGTTATAAACCCTTAAAATTGCTACATCAACAATTGAAGCTTTGAAGGATCAGGGACGCTTTTGGCAAGAAATTGCTATACCAACCCTGAAAATGAAGAGGAGTTTCCTGTGATTGCGTGACACGATTTTTTGGTTTTTAATTGGCCTCGATTTGAGACTTGAACTCGAGGACTTCAGCCTTAGAAACAATGCTAATATCATTGTGTTAAAATTCATTGGTTGTGTGTGACGCATTTGAATCAACATAAAATGTGGCAAAGGGCAATCAATTTTGTGTCTTCTCATGATGATGTGGGCCTCGCTCTCCGCTTAATAATCTTTTCATTACCCACCTTTGACCTTGAGGCCCTTAACTCATCCTGAAATCTGTTTGGTTGGGTTGCTTTGGGAATGGAAGCCTATGGGGCAACGGTGCAGACTATCCATATAGATAGAGCCCCAGCATAGGCACCAACGTGCGTGTATATGGAAACTTCTGGGGCTTCGCTACATGGATGCATTCTGCTCACTTGGGACAATACGGGTGAGCTATGACGGTTAATAATACATTTGTGGTTAAATAATTAGTAGTTATAATAATATAATAGCCACATTGGAATAATATTTTCAATACCAGTGTGAAAGAGGTAACAATAATTGAAAAAAGTGAAAAGGACAGAAGAATAAACCACACGCACGCTTCACATAAGACGTTCTTTTGTAATAGTTTACGCCCTCAAGTTAGGCAGCCTCCCAATGAAAATGACCCTACAACACTCTCCGAAACCCCTCTACTTTTAACTTTTGGTGGGCAATATACCCATTTCAACTACAATCCCAACTTGCTTCTTAGAATGTCCGAAGTAAACGGAGCTACCAACCCAAGACAGCAACAGATAGGGGAACCAATACATGCAGCATCAACGGCTGGAAAACGGAAGGGACCCACATTTGGGGACCTTCTAAAATCGAAGAATAGGGCCCTGGGGTAGCATGCACCATTTTCAATGGTCTTTTGCATTGTAGGCAATGGGTATGCCCTTTTGAACGAGAATGTGTTCCAATTTTTCCACCTTTTCCCCCACCCAAAGGCCCAAAAAGCAAACCTTGAACAGTGTACTTAAACAGCATTTTTCTTTTTCTCTTTTTCTGTTTTTTTTGTCAAAAGCATCAGCGAAGAATAAAGTGCACAAGCCTAACAGCACACGATTCTATGAAGGCTTGACAGATCAAGATGCCATTGATTATAATCACTTGCTTGGCCTCTCCAATAATTCGCCAATTGAAAATGAGGGTCTACTAAGTTTAGGTACAACTTGTACATCAAGCTCAAGACATGCAACAGAAAAGGCATGTTGAAGTTGAAGAAGAGGTCATAAGCAAATATCAGTAGAGCATATACGCTTTAGATATTTGATATTATATTATATACCGTGCCTTGCATCAAGTTCCTTACAATGTAAGGGACACAAATTGTCAAAATAAGATCACAAATCCAAGCCTGCTCTTTTCCTTCAAACTAAGTGGAGAAATCTTCACAGCCAAATTCACCATTCCATCATTTCAATGTCAGCTTCTCTTGTTTACTGCTTCCAACTAAAAAGAAAAGAAAAAAAAAAACACCCACAAGAATTTCTGAGTAGCAGTCTAGATGGGAAAATTGCAGCAATAGCTAAACCTTTTTCAAAGTTCTTGACGGCATAATAACATCACTTACTGCTCAAGGTAGAAACTTCAGAGCTCTTCAATACACGGAGCCTCTTCACTGTAGAAACAAACATGCTGCAAATTGGCCAGATTTGAGAAACCAGATTAAAATTTAATTGCTCTTGGAAAGAGCCAAGCACACAAATAACACTCAGTGTATGAGTTTTAGCTATAAGAGACCCATTCCCTTGAATGATGAGAACAACATACATTGAGCATAATAATAGAGAAATAGAATTAAGGATATGTTATGGTTATGTAATCAAGAATCTAATGCAGGTATTCCATTTACACTAAATGACTGAGAAGCATAATATTAATATGGTACTTTGCTAAGTGCTAGGAATATAACATAACTCAGTAATCTAAAATGTGCATCAGATCAAGATCCATGGTCTGATAAAGATGCTTACTGCCACGGGACATCCCCAACGAGCATCCTGTCCCCCTCATTATCCTCATAAACAAGCTTATATTCGCCACTTCCATCCAGTAATCCTGTAATAGCCTTCTCTTCCTCGTGCTTCTTCATGATTCCACCAGCATCTCTTTGAGCTGCACAGAGATCACAACAGACAGATTAGATGAGATCAAGCATAACTATGCACTAAACTTACATCCATATAACAGGTGTGCATTAAATAAAGAGTTAACTTAAATAAGACAAAAACATAATACTATACTGATACAGCCTCAGACTGACCGGATCATAGCAAGGTAGTTTAAACTATCGTGTTCATATGAATTGCAGTAAGTATATGTCATGGCTGATGTTAGATGGCGTATTGGGAGCACAAGATGAATTTATATATGCAGAATACTCGCTGCATACCAACTATCACATCAAATATTTCCCCAACATGTAAATATCTATTCATGGAATAACCAAAACCCACTATCATTTTCTATCCCAATTGCATGGTGATGACATTTAAAGGTCTTAATAACTAACCACTAGGATAAAATTATTTGCACAAAGCTCATGAGAATAACCTGCAAGAAGGCCTCTAAAAAGTTCATCGACAGCAGTGGCGAGTTTGTCATAGCTGTCATTGGCCCTGAGATCCACCTTCCTGCCAATAGGGACACCATCCATATTAATCTTCACCAGCAACCCTTTGCTGCAAGTTTCAACAGGCTTTTCACTGGCAACTTTCTTGTTTGGATTCCCATTCTGTGTCTCAAGAGATGATGGTTTTGAAGAGCTGCTGCCTGCAAGATTCTTTCTAAACGAACGAATTGGAGGCCAACCCACCACTGGACCAGGAGCAGTTCTGTTTTGAGGTAAATACCATCAAAGAGTGAATAACACACGTATACAAATAGAGACCATGATAAAGAGAATAACAATTTTTCATGAAGCACTAAAAAGCCAATAAACAGAACCCGTGAGGAAGATAAAGCATTTAGATATGTAGCAAAGAAATAGAAAAACTAGCAGCTCACATCTCAAAAAACCATAAATCAAGCAATGGTATAAAATAGACTTGCATTCAAAAGAAGAAGTAAATATAAAGAGAAACCACTTCCAAAAATGAAAAAATTTCGAAGATTAAGACATGCACTAAATAGTGCAAGTAAAAGCAAACAAGTACAAATAAATCAGAACATATATTGCATCAAAAACAGTTAATAAGAACAATTAGAAGGGTCAAAAGAGAAACAGACAACAGTGTTGGCCCTAATGGACCACAAATCATCCTGTCTTATCCAGGTGAACATGTGAGTGAATATCCTGTCAAAAAAAATTCAGGAAAAAGAAAAAAAAAAAAGGCTACAAATGAAAGACAGAAGAAAAAGGTAAAAGCCTGTATCACCTTTTCTGAGAACTGTTGGGCACAGCTGTATTTACAGGAGCTGGTGGTGAAAATGCCTTCTTTTCTGCACCGTGCTGCTGGTCTATCACCACTTTAGTACTACAGGACTGCGAGGATTCCTTTGCCACAGCAGGAGACAGGTTCTGTGGGGTCACTGTTGCTCCTGTGCTTGATGGAAACTGCAGAAAAACAGGAACCTTTGCCATTTGCTGCTGCTGTTTTTGCTGCTGTTGTTGATTAAACCAAGCACCACCAGCTTGTGGATTCTCAGGTGAAGAAAACTTGTGTACTTGAGAGTTACCGTTGGTGAAGTAGCCAAGTGAGAGAATGGACTCATCTCTTTCTTTGTTGTTTTTGGAGGGCTCTTGAAGAGACCAGGCTTCACCAGGTGGACCAAGCCTTAGTTCAAGCTTTTTTTCTTCTGAGGACCTTATTTGGTCTCTCTTAACAAGCCATTCTCTTTCTTTCGAAATCAAATCCAGCAACTGGGGACCTGACTCACCATTCTTTGAACCTTCCATCACACCAGATTGAAGAGACCTTTCTCTTTGACTTTAAAGCACCAGGAAGGAAGCAAGAAAACTGGAAAAACTCACTGGCGTTAAAGAAGGAACCAAAAGTCAGAACTTTAACAGGAAGCTAAGAAAACAGAAACAAGAAGCTATAAGTCGGTTCAATACCTATGTAAGCAGCCTTTAACCAGCACTCAAAACCTTGAACTTCCACATCTTCTAATGATCAAAAGAAACTGCTTTTGACCTCTAGAAACCAAAAACCAGATGGGAAACACAATCACAGAAGCTTAAGATCTCAACAGCCAAAGTAAGGACCCAACTTTTGAAGGCCTCAACACAAGAAGCTCCTTAAACACAACACACCTAATAGAGAAAATATAGTCTCTCTCAAAGCAAAAGCCCCACCATCAAATCAAAAAGGGCCAAAGCAACAACTAATAGAAAGATAATAAAAGGGACTTATGTATTGTTTTCCTGGCACGCTTAGTGGGTTCCTATTTGCTTTTTGGGATAGGAGGGGACAAGAAACAAAGGTGATATGGATGTGAGAAGGACGGCAAAAGAAATGTGATAAAAGAGGAGATTATATATTAAAAAAAAAAAAACCAAACCCAGAGAAGAGATATGAAAGAGAGATTCCTCTTTTTGTAGCTCAAGAACCCATGAAAAGGGGAAAATGGGGGAATTTTGAAGCTAAACGCAAGCAACCCCAGTAGGCCTCTTAAAATAAACGTTATAGGTTGTTCAGCTGTGGAAGCAAGGCTTGCTGTTGCTGACCTCCCCTTTAAAAATAGATTCTCACTCTCTACACCTCTGTGTGACACATAACAACAAACAAAAGCAATGTAGCCTGATGACCACAGCACCCCAAAAACATGTCCCCTTTATCACTATTGCTAGACATAGAAATTGTACTTGAGACAGAGAGAGAGAGTGTGTGTGTGTGTGTTTATGTTTGTGTGTGACTGCCAAAGTCTTACCATTAATGCTAATTTGTTAAATCAAACCCCATTTGCTTAATCCCATCCCCAGACATTTACAAAAGAAGGTTACTTTACAATCCTAATTACTGCCATCAAAAGGAATTAACTTTGCTTGAAAAACAAGTGGATAGAGAGACAAACAGGCAAGTTTTTCCTGGTTTAACAACTAATAAGCACACAAGTGAATAGGCGACCTCGTTGCCTGAGAGTTGGGATATGAAATTTACTTATTAAATCAGTAAAAAATGTGAACTAAATCTTAATTAATTGGTACTATACATAATAAAAGATGGGAAAGATAGAAACTAGATGGTTATTTAAGACTGCTGAGATGATGGGGTTTGTTTTTCAGAGAGTCAAGAAAATGATGTGTGGGAGGAAAGTCCCTTTTTTTTTTTTCAGTCATTTAAATGCACCAAAAAAAATAGCAAAACAAAAAAATATAAAGAGAGGATTTGCATTTTGCAAGTGCACAAAATCCATATTTGCACAGATTGTGCAATAAGAGACATGCAGATCCCCATGATTTTGTCTGCTCTGTTCTCTGCCTCTTAGACTCAAGTCAATAGCTTCTCTCTCTTTCTATTTTCTCTCTCTACCTTCCACAGTCACATAATGGCAAATCCCTGAATGGGTCAGTGCAGAAAAGATCCCAAGAGGGTTTTTCCATCAAATGGGGTGTGAAACTGTGTTTTCCAGCCATTGGATTCCTGATCTGTATTGTGACTTGGGGCACTAGGATCTTCATCTGAAAAACCTGTTCCTAGCAGGCACTCTTCTATTTCCTTTTTCTATTTTTCTTTTTTTTTCATTGAATCACGAACAACTGAACCAGATATAATTAATTACAAATCATATGAATGATTTCTAATTTGTTTTAAAAAAATCACATTTATAATTTTATTAATGATTTACCAACTTAAATTTTAGACTATTAACATCAAATTAATAACTTGGTCCTCCTTAATTTTTTTTCTTGTCTTGCGTGTGCTGGGTCCGATTCATCCACAAGAGACCCCCAACTGTTGTAAATGGATAAAAACCCGGCGGATTACAAGAATTCTATAACCAATAATGAAAGTCAAAATTCAAGTGGCTCACCAAACCCAACCAAACTTGCCCCACAAGAACACAATGCCATTGCCTGTAGTGATTAAAGAAATACATAATATTTTCCTCTTTGTTCTTCATTTCTCGGGTTGTGTTTTTCAAAATCATTCAGTAATCACTATTTGCAAATTGCAGTGGATATTTGAGCTTTTAATGACAATAATTTTGGACTTTATTGAATGAAGATGCTCGACAATGTTTAGTTTAATTTGTATTGAAAAATATTGCAAAATTATTCGAATAATAGTTGAGTTAGTTTACATACATGAAGGTGTGACAATATAGGATATTTGAGTTTCTTTGTTTTTTTTTTTTTAATGGGTGCAAAGATTTAATTGAAAATTCGAATGAACCGATTTTACAAAATAATAAAAATTATAATTATTTAAATATTTATACTTATGCAAAGAGATAAATACAACAATAAATATAATTTTTTAACTTATAAATAATAATAATTATTAAAATATAAATTATTACCTACATAAATTTAAAATCAAGTCATTTGTGTGACAGTCTAATTAAATATTTTTTTAATAAATTTCATAATTTTATTTGTATATAACTAAAATAAGAAAAATATCAAATTTAAAGTATTTCTTATCACTGAATTATTATTATTTTTTTACAAATAAAAAAATTATTAATAAATTATTAAGTGAAAAATATAATATTTTTTAAATATATTTATTTTTATCAGACATATTTTCTCACATATATCAATCTTATCCTCTAGGCACATTGGCCATAGATAGCGCAAATGCGTGACCCAAAGTGATGTTTCCACAATTTATATGTCTTGAACGTGAATCAAAATTTAGTCCACTAAAAATATTATTTATAGGTTTTTTTTTTCTTATATAAAGTACAATGCACTCTAGACAAATAGATGGAGACAATTGTGGGTGAGTGAGAACACTTGTGTACATAAAATTTGGGGTCGTTTTCTAATAAAATCATGATTCACGAAGAAAAAAAAATGAAAACGAAAATTAAACTTTGAGAAATTGAAAAAAAAAAAGCCTTCATTTTAATACAAAGTATTCTGCTTCATTTTAATAATAGTTTCAAATTACGCTCTAAGCTGCCTACATCGTTACATTGTTAACCTGAGGTTTGGGTACCGAGTTAACCGCGGGTTGATCCTCTGATAGGCTGGTCTAGTCTAATTGGATACTGAGAAACGAAACCTAGCTAGGCCATTTGGGTTGGGGTCCGGCTACGCCTAGCTGACCTGGCTGGCTCGCCGACTGACTCATTCATGTAATGTTTACACAATATTAAGCTAAATTAATTTTTAAAATTAAAAAATAAAAACTTTAATAATCCTGTAACTTTCTTAGGTCGAGTGACACGTGTTCTACTTGAAATGATGCATTAAGTGATGGTGAACTATTTATAAGATTATAATTATCAATTTATATATATATATATTTATTTATATTTAGAATTATAAATATATAATAATTATAATATTATCACTTAATTTACAGCTATATTTTGTTAAAATAAACTAATTTTGTGTAAAAAAAATCTTTTTTTTTTTATAAAAATTTTACTGAATACAAATTCACGTCACTTAATGTTTTTATTTATAAATTAATGTTTATAATTATTTGAATTTGTGCCCACCTAACATGGGCGTGCGGGAATCGGACTCGGTGACTGCCTCCGACCAGCCAACACGCTCCAACGTTGAACGCCCCCTGCCCCAGTCTTATCAAGTCGGCCGGTAATTATTTTATTTTCTTATTTTTTTTTCTCTTTAATTAATTTCTTCCTCCTCCCAAGCACCACTGCTCGTCGGCACGTGCGAAGGTGCATGCCAAATTTGGAGATTATAATTATTTCCATCAATTCTAATTTAAGCAAATATTCCCGAGCTTCTATCAACTGTAATTATAACTAAGAATTCTAAAAATTACAATGTTTCCCATCTTTAATTTTTTTTTCATACCTATAATTGATCTCCAACGTATGATAATGATAATGCGAAACAATCGTTATTATTATTCATGTTAGCATCAATTTACACACCATCATAAATACTATAAAATTTAATCTTTTTTTTAATGAAATGAATTAAAATTTTTGAAAATACCAAGCATTGTAATTTAATCTCTTTAAGTCGTATTATGGAAAGACATTAATAGATATAATATTTTTCTAGAGACTTTTCGTATTTTTGATTAAAAAAATGATAAATTGATTTTTGTGAATATACGGGGACTTGTTACTTGTATTTGTTTTTTTTTTCTTTTAATTTTCTTTGACACATAGAATAAGAAAACAAGAGTTATACCCCACAATTTTATCGAGTAAAATTGTATTTTTACACCTCACAATAAACTGATTTATATTTCTGAATTTACAAAAAATCAAATCTTATGATATTTAATAGTAAAATTCAACTTCCTTTACAATGGTTAGTATTAAGAGGTATATTTAATTTCGTCTGGTACTTCCTCCGTAAGAATGTTCTCTACAGATACTGATACCGAATCAGAAATTTTAAAAAAAAAATTAAAAAAAAGACAAATTTTAAAAATAATGATTTGGAGGATCCAGCGGCGGAGCAGAAGGGAGGTGGGACCCACGATCTTCGGTCCATTCAATGTTCCCCTCCAGAGTATTTTTAAGACTTAAAACAAGGATCCAACCTGGCCACCAAAAATTAGCGTCACATCAACCGTCTCTTCGTAATCCGACGGTGGCGATTTGGTCCGGAGCACAAAGGGCAGACCGAACAGCTCGTGAAGTAGATGTCATTTCACCCAGTACTTTTTTGTAATGATTTTTGTCCTAACAGGTGATGATATAAATGGCTAGTGGAAGATGGTTGATTGTGACCCTGTTATTGAAATTTTATAATTTTGTGTTGCAATTATTATTATTTTTTATTTTTTTAACTCTCTTATAAAATAAAAAAAAATAAGTATAATTGTCGATTTAAATGCATGGAGATGATTTTTATTTTTATTTTTTTATATAGCGTTATAAAAAAATTAAATTAGAATGTATTTAATATATATTCATAAAATTTATTATAAAAATTTAGTTAATAGTTTTAAAAATTAAATAAAATTTTAATTTAAAAAATTTTAATTTTTTTATCGTTATTTTGATTAGTAAGTTAATAATTATGATGATTGATAAATTCATTTAAAAAAATAAATGATATTGCTGTATTATACAAACATGAATAAAATGCTATTAAAATAAAATTTAAACATATATTTACATATAGTATTAAATAAAGTAATAAAATTATATACAATTTTTTATAAAAAAGGGAAATAATTTTTTTTCACAATTTAATATCTATTTGATCATTTCATCAAATCAAACAAAATTTATATTATTTTAATTAATTTTTTAATTTAATTATTAATTTAAATAATCTTTAAAATTATAGTTTGGCATCATTCATAATTTAAATATATAAGGGATTGCATAGACTATTAGATTTTATATGATGAATCACTTCTAATAAAAAGCTTATTCCATGCATCTTAATATGCACTCTCTCAAATTATAATTGAGATAAATATAAATAATAATGGATAAGATTGAATATAATTAATAAATAATATGAATATTATTATAATAATATAAAAATAAATTAATAAAATAATATATTTAATCTTATTAATTGTGTGTCTAGAATTTATTTTTTAACATGTGCATGATGTCCTTTCCAAAAGAGAGTTTATTGCAAATCAAATGTGGCCGTACTGAATGTACTGTCATTGTCGTGGGAGTCAGGTTTTTTTTTTTTTTTTTTGATGGGATGATCCCGACCGTTTGATTAATGATCGTAAATAATGATTGGAGTCTCGGGCATGCTTCTTTGGACGGCATCCACTGGTGTGGGCCAGTCTTATGTTGCTTTCGGCCTCCTTTTTAGGACTGCGTTTGCTGCGTTGTCTTATATATCGGTACCGACAATTATATTACTATCCAAATATATATATATATATTGAATTTTAAAAAGTAAATAGATAGAAAAAGGATGGTTAACCATATGAAAAAAAATCTTTTATGCACATTAATAAATTTAATTTCAGATATTTAGGAATACAAAGTACTAATTTTATCATATGTATTTAATAAATAGAATTAAAAATATAAAATATATTAAGTTATTTATTTTGTACTAAATATATTTTAATTTTTTTTCTTAAAAATTAATTATATATATATATATATATATATTTCAAAATAATATGATTTAGAGATTCTTGAAACAACTAAAAATAATTTGATTTAGTCAATTTATCTTATAAATTATGAATATTTACATAGATTGTTAAATAAAATTAAAATTAAATAAAAATTTCAAAAAATTTAATAAAAATTTTCAAAAAAAAAGTTCTTTATTTTTTTGTTCTTTTTTTAAAAAAAAATGGAATATATAGATAGTATCTCAATAAGTAAATTCCCCTTAGCTTTAGAAAGTAAAACAAGAAAAAGAGAATTGAAAGAAGGTAAGATTGGAATTATCATTTCCCTTGAAAGCCAAACGAGCCTCTCACCACCAAACGCGGCCTTATTTTGGAGCAATGCTTTAATTGTGTGTATTTCTTTGTGTTTTCCACGTCTCTCCCTATTTGCCTCCCTATACGCGCATGACTTAGGCATTTGCACACTCGGCGGTCGTCCAAATATAAATCAAAATTCGAACTTACGAAACAAAAATTTCCCATATTTTATAGAATATATATATATATATTCAAAATAAAAAAATAAAAAATAAAATAAAAAACCCACTACCTCGGCGGCACAACTGGCAACCATAATGACACCACAATGTACAACCAAAGAGCCATTGAGAGAGGCTCTTGTCCTCCCCATTACCTTCGGCTTTGGCTTTGTAGGGGTGGGAGAGCCCACCACCACCACCACCACCATCACCCCCACCACCACCATACTCTTTCGCATTTCCATCTACTGATTACTTTCACTTGATAAAGCTTTTCATTGGAGTGATTATCCTCTTTATACTCTTTTGGGGATTCTTCCTTTTTTTTTTTTTTGGTTGTTTTTTTTTTCATGATTTTTATTTGTTTTTCTTGTTCTCAATTGATTGGCTCCAATCACTCAATCCTTCTCGATAGTTGTGCTGATGTTCCTCTTTTGGTTCCCTTTGACATTTTAGGCTCCCACGCGTCCTACTGTGTAGAATGATCAAAAAGACAGATCACCTCCGGGACCCTCTCCATATTCGGACACGACAAAATATTAGGAATGTTTAAGATGAGAGCTTCCTTGTACAATCCTAAAAGATCTGAAACAGGACTATTAATTATTATGATTATTATAATTATTCATTAAATATTTACATTTTTTAAAAACGTATAATTAATAGTTATAATCAAATAAAATATAAATCTATATTTATTTTACATTGATTTATATGTTTCTGTGTACCATTTTCTTTACCATTATCACAAAATTCATAAATCACTAATTCTTTTCTAATAAACTTTTGTGTCATGTTGCTGCCTCCTCGTTGTACCGTTTTCATCACTACTTTGATTCTCAAATTTTTGCTAGCAAAACAAGATTAATAACCATAATAAGTGCCTTCAACATCTATTTTAAAAGTCTTGTATTTGAATTACTGATCTACAAATTATTCTGACTTACAAAAAATGTAAAAAAAAAAAGAGTACATATATTGTATAGTTCATAAATTAATAATAAGTGTATTAATGAACTTAATTAGAACAAAAGGGGGTTTAGATTTTGAGCTCAGCAATGGCTATAACAGAGTTCCATTGGGTTATTATCCATAAATAAATAATATCGATCATTTTATAGGGTTTATATGATAAGCTTTGTGATTATGATAATCATTAGTATCACGAGGGGGTTGTCCAAAAAGTAATTAAGATGCTGATAACCATCAGTCCGCCACGATGGAAGCCTCTTTAGTTGATTGTTACTGACCGAGGTGGGCGGCATTATGTGCACCCATGATGCAGTGCATACATGGGGTTAGTCCTTATTTTATGTTCACTAATTAATTGGTGTTTTAATTAAGTATGCCACTTATAATTGATTGCAGGGTTTAAAGAGTCTACTTGCTTTGAATTTAATGATGACTTTATTTATTTGGGCCACGACTCTTGAATCTTGATTTAGTCAAATATCGAATCATGTTGGCTAAAGTACGTTACTCTTTTCCTATCTAACCGTGGCATGCGCTTAGATGTGTGAATTTGCCAAAAATGCTCAAATTACGATGACCTATCCAACTCGAAAACACACGAGAGTTTTATATTATAATTTTTTTTAATAAATAAAATAGACATATTATTATTTTCATAAATGAATTTGTTTTGTGACTTAAATTTGTAATCTTTATATTACAATAGACAGCAAAATAATCTCATTATTCTACGTTATGAAATTATCGGAAAATTAAAAACGTAAGGTCAGGGGTCATGTTTTCGCATGGTAAACTTACACATTTTGATGACAATTAATTAACCAAGCAAATTTCCACAAAGAGATAAGTATTGTAGAAATCAATCATTGACACCATGTTTTTCGTTCTATGAAAGCATGAGCTAATCGCATTTGACCATGCGAGCCATTATTCTGAGTCAATAAAGGTTCAAAAATTATTTAGATAAATCCAATTTACCCCTGATGACTTTTATCCATTCTGATCTGCTATTTCAGTATTTAATTGGTTTTGGCTATCATATTTTCATTGAATGTGTACAAGGGTCCTCACGAAACTCCATTTAAAGTCAACACAGTTGACTTATTGGGCTACCGATGTGTGACGTATCCTATTTTCAACGTTAACTTATTGAGAGAAATTAAGTTGCTCCGGCTAGTCTCATTTGAGAATTGCACCCACAAGTTGGAATTTATGTGAAATTGGGGAATGTGATGTCAATTGCTTATTGGGATAGGTCATGAAAATGAGTCTACTTAATGACAACGATAAGTTCGTGTTAAAGAGGGAAGCCTTACCCAATTTGGTGAATCAAGGATTGAGAGAATAAGGAAATACATTACAAACACTTAAAATATGGACCACACAATGTATTGCTCGTGTCTATAAAAACGTGGGAAATTTAACTTGGGCGTGGAGGAAAGTTGCCCTTGGCACTACCCGAAGGTCTCAAACACACAGAATCGTAACAATGTCTCCCTCTCTATTGCAATCCTCCACCCACCCGTAATCCTAAGATACAAAAACAAGCCGGCAAGCTTCCTGAATTCCAACCAAAAAAAAAAAAAAATTTTTTTTTGAAACATCTCTATCATATATTCTTTACGAGTTAAAGGAATGTAAAAGCGAGATATCGTCAAAAGGGCATTGATATCTTTGATCGTATACTTGGGGTTCGGTCAAAATAGAAAAGAAGTGTCCCGAGCACTAAGTGGCTTTCGGGCATGGTACTTGTGTGTATGCACCGACCATAATGGCAATTGTTACTAAAATATGCCCTTTCTATAGGAGAATACCATTGCTCGGTTGGGTTTTGAATTAGAAAGAGTTTGATACTCGTACGATGGCTATGGCCATACAACTTCAAAAGTCCATTGGGTGTCGGCGAAGACTCGGTTAAGTGAGTGGCCGGCCAACTGGATCGTAAACGGCCCTTGAACACATACAACTGGGCTCCTGTAGACAAGGAAAAAGAAGCCTGGGCTTATTAAGCCAGAAAGGCAATAACCTTTCGAGGATGTTATTGGGCTCTTTTTGAGCTCGTGCATTGAGGCAAGAATGGAGTCACCCAGGTCCCAATTCATGGACGCAACGAGGACATCATTTTCAGTTTTTCAGAAAGCTTTTCAACTGGATCGGTTTAGGACCTCCATACTGGAATGGCATTTTGGCCTCCGTTTTATCAAAAAAACAAAACAAAATGCCCCCAAGAAAAATCAATTCCTAAACACAAATTTTGTGCACCTTCTACCCATCAATCACAAATTTTCTAAACATCTAGTTTTATGTTTATGATTCAAACCATTTGTGGGTATAGTTTAGTTCAGTGGCATTGAAATCGTATTTAAAAACAAGCTTGTAGATCTGAAGTTTGAACCACGAGAGGTGATTAATCAAGAACAAAAAAAAAAAAAAAAAAAGGTTCCCCCTCTACATAAATCCTTCTTTCAAGACAAGTGCCGGTATGCAGACAGGATCCGAGGCACATGGTAACCATAAGGGAAAGATTAAAAAAATATGTGCGTGTTCTCTAAATCCTGTTCGAGATATAGATAAAGTACAGAGCAATTTCAAGCAGAGTTGGTGTTGACATACAACAAATCCAGTCTGGACATGGTTGATTGATTGATTACACATAGCTACAAAAACAGGAAAAGAAAACCATAATTGAAGTTATCGGAAAGTGCCAGCCAATATCATATAGTTGATTACGTTATGGGGTTCAAATCATGGGGACCATAGTCCATAGAAAATAAGTACATCATTGCAAGAAAAAGTTACATTATCTTATGTTTACATCATTAAGTTTCCAGCCACATTCACACGCTGGTCTTGGTCCCACATTCCTTGCATCCATGGCTTCTTGTTCTGCATTCTAGAAAAGGAGGCTTCGATTAGTTTTCCGTTTAAGGTCGGCAATCGTAACATTTTATAATTATTTTTTTTTCTGTTGTTTAATATGCGAATTGTAATTTGTTTATTACGGTAAGAAGATTTAAATGCCCTTAGAACGAAGACATTCTCAGTGTCTTTTGTTATGGTCATTTTTGGTTTTGTATGATCAATTGGAGGATGTTAAAACAAGGACAGATGCAATTGTCTGTCCTCTTGGTTGTTTTAGCTGTTGACATTATGCGGAATAGTGCTTCTATACTTACAATCTCGTTAAGAAAATAAATAATATCTCACAAGTGTTTCACTAAGACCATCCAAACCTAATTTATACCAAAATAAAATAACAAAAAAAAAACTCTAATTAAATTGAAAATTGAAAATTTATTGTTATTATTGTGCTTCACTGAGATCATCATACATTCGGTATTAAAGTCAAACTGGCAAGAGCGAGAATTTGTTAGAATCCCATTAAAATGACCTTAGAACATTGAATATGCATTGAAATGGTCACGGATTCATATGTGCGCAATCAAACGTTTGAAAATGGGAAACACCCTTTTGCAACTATCATTTTCATCGAAAGTAGGATGAATCCAAGAGTGACATTTGTTGTGAAAAGATAAGTTAAAAATTTACATTTCGTTAAAATTTTGAGAAATGTGATATTTGAACGTGCCGCCTTTTTTTAAGCTTAAAAAAAATAAAAAATTTATAGTTAAATTTAAAAAATGAAAGGAAAATAAGATGGTACAATCCAATCTCACTAAATAAAATTGTGTATTTACGCTTCAGGCGATATAGTAAATTAATTGGTAAATTGAAGTAAATAAATAAACATATTCTATGTTGCTCAATAAAAAAATGTAATAATTTTTAAAATTATATATATTTAAACATATATTTAATCCTATTAAATATTTTTATAGAGAATTAAGCTCAAAATTTTGTTTTATACAAATTTACCACCAATTTGGTTCCTCTCGTCGTATCAATCATGATGTGCTTCTTTGAACCCCTCTCTAACAAAAGCAAAGAGTAAAAAGCTAGTAGACAACGAGCATCTAAACTTGAGAATGCAACAAATTAAAATGATGTTACAATGAATTTTCTTTCCCTATCAAAAGATTAATAATATGATATTAACGAAAAAAAAAGGTTTAATTTTCTTTTTTCAAAATCAAGAAAAGGAAAGCAGCACTAGAAAATAAAATCTTCAAAAAAATCCCAATAATTTAAGAACTTAGATTGTTATTTTCTAAATTTTAAATTTTAATTAAAAAATAAAATTACTTTATTATATAATTTAAGATTCAAAGGGTTATAATCATTCTTTTCTTTTTTTTTTTCTTTTTCTCTTTTTAATGTAAACTGTTTACATGTTGGGATTTGTTGGGTGTATTTTGGCGTATGCTCCAGCTTGGATGTGTCTGTCTCCCAAGCAAAGTGAGCATAATAGGTTTTTTTTTTTTTTTAAATAAAAAAATTAATTTTAATTAATTTTTTTACAGTTGTCTTCTGTCCACGTGTGGCCCTACTTAGTCAAAAGTTTGGTCTCCGATTTTTTCTACTCGAGAGAGAGATAGATAGAAAAAAAAAAAAAAAAACGCCAATTTCGAGGGGCATGTTTCGGTACTTTCATTGCTATCGTAGACAGTTCCAAACTGGGGCCTATTTTCTCATTTAAAAAAAAAACTTTTTTTTTTGGAATTTTATTTTATAAAAAAATATAATTTGATCGCGTAAAAGAGAATGTAATAAGTTTTTTTAGTTTGATTTCCTAGTATATTTAGATGATAATAAAATTTACTTAGGTATAATAAGCAGTATAAATAATAAGTATATATTAATTAAATTTATGTGATATTAGTTATTAAAAATAATTAATAATTAATCTTTACTTTATTTTTTATTTAATATGACATAATTTTGTGAATTACATATATATAATTTAATCAAGAATAAAATTAAATAGAATAATGATAAAATACTCTTACTTTAAATATTGAATGTGACTAATTAAAAATATTTTTTAGATGTACAATTATTTTTTTAGTACAATATATTATTGAAGTGTAAAAAAGCAAAAATTATTTTAGAAAAATACATACTTTTGACAAAGAGAATATGTGGTGCTTTATATATATTTAATAATATTTTTATGAATTATTTAATTATATATATATATATATATATATATATATTTTGATAATTGTTGTTCAATTTGAATGGATTGCTGCAATGTTCTTGTTGTGCAGGAAAAAAAAAGAGAGCAAAACGAATTAATTTATTAAAAAAAAAAAGGTCTAAAGAAGGTGTCAACGATTTAATAAATGGGTCAAACGGTTTGGAGTCAAAGTAAACCCAACGAGGCAACTCATCGGCGATTATTTGACAGTTTGGCGCCACTCATGTGGGACCCAAAAAAAAAAAAAAAAAAACTATCGCTGTCAATTACAGCTCTTAGCAATTTGTGCCATCCTCTTCCCAACACCAGCCAGCTCTTTTTTTTTTTTTTTTTAATTACTAATCCCATGAAATTCCATTTCCCATTTTGCCCTTATGCTTAAAATAATTTTCATTTCCGTATCTGAAAACAGGAAAAAATAATCAAAATTTGAGAAGATGAAATCTGTTCTCTAGTCTAACGAAGTTTCGTTTAAAACCATTTATTTGATGTTTAAAATTGATGTAATTCGAATGATGGACACTCATGAGTTCCAAACTAGTGGACCCTAACCAAAAACTTATAAAATGAATAAGTAGCTAGGTTGAATAAATAGTGTAAGTTCAAAAAATTTATAAAAAAATGTATAAAAGGCTTATGTTATATATATATATATATATATATTCTTAAAATGATGTATATTAATAATGATATGATAATATAATTAATTTAAAATTAAATGATTAGTTATAATATTAAATATTTAAATACTGACATTTAAGATTATTTAGTTTATATGTTTATAGTGACTTTTTAGAGAATTTATGCATAAAAGATTAAGTTGTGGAGTTAAAAGTGATGAATTTTAAAATTTAAAATTTATTAAATTGAGTTTTTATTAAATATTATTTTTTTAAATTTTTTTTACCATTTAAATTTTAAATTTTATAAGTGATGTTAATGAAAATGAAAAAAAAAAAACTTATGCATTGAATTTTTCTTTTGTGGTTATTTTCTTTTTTCAGAGATAAATGTATTTAGCTTTTGGTTAAAAAAAAATTGTGTTTAGAGTTTTAGGGAAACCATCTTACTTATATTCTTTTATTGTTTTTGTTTGTTTCACTGAGAAATTTTAGATAGTTGTATTGTAAATTGCAGATGTCAAGATGCTAGATATGTGTAAACAAAAGCTTGAAAATTTGAGTTAAAAAAAAAACAAAGAAAAATTTACTTTTAACGAAGGAAAACACAGAAAGGTTTAACATGAAAGAAAAGTAGCAATTGCAATAAACAACATATCTAAAGTTGATTTTTCTTAAGAATGTTGGTTTTTCCTTTTTCCAAAGGACAGTTTGGTCCTAATGCAAACAGTGTCCCCAAATATCTACCAGGTGGGTGGCTCTCTCTCTCTCTCTCTCAATGTCACTTTCTCCTCTTACAGTAATAGCAGTTTACCAGAGAGAGAGAGAGAGAGAGAGAGAGAGAGAGAGAGAGAGTGAGTGAGTGAGTGTTTGTGTGTGTGTGTGAGATAGAACTTAGAGAGAGAAAATACAAAAACACAAAACAGAAATGTTCTGTTTACAGTCTCCTCAGTCTTTCTTCCTCTTTCCTCCTTCAGCTTCAAGCCCCCTGAGTTACCCCTCTCCAATCTTTCTTCCACTTTTATGCAAATCCCACTTTCATTCTCCTACTCTCTCTCTCTCTCTCCCCAAGTCCACTTATTTCTCATAACAAAAGAAGCTAACACAGCTAAACTAGATCCAACTCAAGTTTCTTGATCACCTGTTAGATACCAAGTAGTCCTTACTTATTTTTTTGTACCCTTTGTAGCCATATCATGTCTATATTATTTTTTTACTTCAAATTTTAGCTTGATGGTTGCCATGTTTGTACCTTGAATCTTCTCGTTTGTTTTTTTTTTTGTTCTTTTTTTTTTGTCCTTCCCTTTTGCTCCTCAAATCTTGGACTTTCTTTCGACTAAATTTGCCAAAAAGTTTACATCTTTATCTAATTTAGTGCCTAAACATCGTAACTAAGCACAATGGTTTGTCGTTTAAGGTCAAGATTGTGGATTCCATTGATATGCTGCTTTCTTTCTCTGCAAATCCATGTTTTTCAGTCATATTCTACACAACCCATTAGTTGTACGGACACCACAAGGCTATGCACATCGTTTCTTGCATTTGAACCCCAAAAGAACCAAACTCTGGCGGTGATCCAAAGCATGTTTGATGTGCTAAGCCAAGATGTGACCATTGAAGGCAACGACCGTGGTTACATATTCATCAAGAAAAACTGCTCCTGTTTATACACAGACAAAGTTTACTTCACTAACACTACATATACAGTGAAATCCAGTGAGGGAAATGTGTATGACATTGTGATCAATGCCTATGATGGGCTTGCTTTCTTGCCCAATACCACAAGGAAGGCCAGGAATGGCGCTGTTGTGTCACTGAGGTTGTTTTGTGGATGTTCAAGTGGGTTGTGGAATTACTTGATGAGTTATGTGATGAAAGAAGGGGATACCTTGGAGTCATTGGCTAGCAGGTTTGGGGTCAGTATGGATAGTATTGAGGCTGTGAATGGAATTGAGAATCCTGATAATGCCACTGCTGGGGCCTTGTATTATATTCCCTTGAACTCAGGTTAGTCTTCTAGCTACAATTTTATCAGTTTCTTTATTGTCTTTTCAACGTTTGATGTGAACTGTTGCGGCATTTCTGATGCCTTGCTTAATATCTTGCCAGTCTAAATGTTGCCTCGGATAACAAATTTTTGTTGAATTTAGTTTCAATTGAGGAAGGCAGAGTTGTTTTTATAATAAAATGGAATTTTTTCCCATTATTTTAGAATAGCTGTTTCTGACTCAAATTTTTGTTGAATTTAGCTTCAGTTGAGGAATGCCCTTGCCTAATGCCCTCTCTCTCCTCATTGTTGCAAGAATATTTTTTGTACAAAATGGAACTGATATTCTATTAGTATTATTAGGGTTATAAGAATAATTTTTGTTGGCATTTCTTTCTGAACATTCTCCTTTCTGTTGCAGATTGTCGTTAAAGGTCCCATGTTGTGGTATCAAATTCTGTTACTGTTCTAATAACCTGTTTGTTCCATATTTCAGTTCCTGGTGATCCTTACCCCGTGGAGAATGACATTCCCCCCACTTCTGTTCCTGAACCATCTGTAGACATTGTCTCAGGTATATATTGATATACACAAATTCACTAGATATGAAGAATTGCTTATTGTACTACTTGATGGAGGAATACAAGAGACTTGTATACTTGTGCACACATGCACGGGTGCACACACAAATATATGCATGTGCGTGCACACACACACACACACACAGTGGTTTCATCTGGTTGTAATTGTATGTAACTGCTTTGGTAGAATTCAGTGCAGGGTAGCTGGAAACTTTGGAGGAAGTAAAACCAATATGGTGTAATTATTTTGTTATGATTATAAGATGGTGTCAAATTTTGACAGGCAGAAATGATTTTAATTGTAGTTTCAGAGCCAATAACAAGTGACTTAGATTTCTAGTTAGTTTACTTCTTTATGACTCTGACTTTAAGGATGATAAAAAAAGGGTGTTCTCACTGCAAAATGTTCCATCCTCCACTTTTTATCTAAATAAGTTAATTTTCTTTGACATTCTATAGGCTTGAAGTCTTGGGTACAGAATTTTTAGCAACTCACATTTTGAGCTGTAGATATAAATGCTTGTAACTTTAGATGCCATTTTCTGGTCTTAAAATTCCTGCTTGTGATTCTACACTTCCTTCATTTTCCATGTTGATCATAGTTTCCAGTCTTCCTTTTTATTCTTCAGTTTGACTTGTTGCATGCCATAACTACTCCTATGCTCTATGTTTGCAGCAAGCTCAGTGAATCATAAGGCTCATGTACCTTATGGATGGATCATAGGGGGTCTTGGGATTGGTCTTGTTCTCATTGTGATTTGTACAGTTGTTTGTGTGTCTTTGAAGCCCTCAAACTGCTTTTCAAAAGTTCGAGGAAGTGATGCTAAAGACCCTGAGGGCAAGGTTTCTCACAAGTTTCACATTCTTCGCAAGCCAAGTTTCTGCTGTGCTTCAGGAAGGTACACATGCTGCAAATCTGGAGAATGGAACCAAACAAATGGAGAACCTAACAGCCACCAGATTACTATACCCAAAGGTTATATAAAACTCGCTATGGCATTCACTCCTGTATTTGCTTAAGGATGAAGAATTGCTCTCTGGAATTTGCCACAGTATCAATTTTTTGTTATCAAATTTATGTTATTTACAGGTCTCCGAACTGATGTGTTTGACATGGACAAGCCTGTGGTTTTCACATATGAAGAAATTCTTTCAGCAGCAGATGCGTTCTCTGATTCAAATCTTCTTGGGCATGGAACATATGGTTCCGTATACTATGGCCACCTCCGTGACCAGGTTTTGTAGCACCTGGCTTCTAAGTCATTGGGCTGTCAGGAAATGTGATTTTCCTTAGCCCTCCAATAGTGACATTGTTATATTCATTTTAATGCTTTCAGGAAGTTGCTATTAAGAGAATGACTGCTACCAAAACTAAAGAATTTATGGCAGAGATGAAAGTCCTGTGCAAGGTCCACCATACAAATCTGGTACTGCTCTTTGTAAATAAAGAATGACTTTTGCCATTGGTTTTTGACCTTGTTGCTTTAATTAACTTGAATTTTTAACTCCTATTTGCTTTAATCTTGTTAAGGTCGAGTTGATTGGTTATGCAGCTAGTGATGATGAGCTCTTTCTAGTTTATGAATATGCCCAAAAAGGTTCACTTAAAGTCCATTTACATGATCCTCTGAATAAGGGTAAGATCACTTGTAAATGCTTTACTAGAATATGGTACTTGTGGCTGCTTGAAGGACTTAGTTATCTTGTTTCTGGTTTTGGATTAGTCTGACTTTCATCAATGGTATACTATTGACCTCTAGTTCATTTAGCATCATATGTTGCACAATTTAAAAAAAAAAAAATCTGCATTATGAAACTGTTTCGGTGAAAATAAAAATGAATTGCTATGGCTTGGCACAGTTACTTTAAAATGATAAGGAAGTGTTATTCTGTATAAATCTGGTGTCTTGAATCCTTATTTTGAGTGAGACATGCTTATTGGATTTATAAAGCTGCCTTGGCATGTTCATATTATGCTAAAATCTTCATATGTAACTTTCTTGAAGGTCTCACTTCGCTTTCATGGATCATGAGAGTCCAGATTGCCCTCGATGCAGCCCGAGGTCTGGAATACATTCATGAGCACACTAAAACACACTATGTCCATCGGGATATCAAGACCAGCAACATCTTACTTGATAGTTCTTTCAGGGCTAAGGTTTCCACATCACTGCTGGATCTTGTTATGTACGGTTAGTATAAGTTGTACCCTCATGTAAATTTTTGTATCTAGATTTCAGACTTTGGATTGGCAAAACTCGTTGGGAGAACAGGTGAGGGAGAAGCTTCAGCAACAAATGTTGTTGGCACATTTGGTTATCTAGCTCCAGAGTAAGTGAATAAACCTGAAGCAGCCATTTTGTTCCACAACAAGCCCAACTGCTCAGCTTAAACTTCTGGTTCTTTCTAGATACTTGAGTGACGGCCGTGCCACAACAAAAAGTGATGTATATGCATTTGGAGTAGTTCTTTTTGAAATGATATCTGGGAAGGAAGCCATAATTAGAACTGAAGGTGCATCACTAAAGAATCCTGAAAGGCGTTCACTAGCATCAGTTGTAAGTTTGCAGTTTCTCTTCTTAGACAATTAAGTGTAATATTCCTTGCATGATGTGAGGTGGAGCACCAGAAGAAATGTGTGTGGTTACCAACTTCACCATTCTTACTGCCATGCTTTAGTGATGTCTAATAATAGAAAAGTCACTGGTTTGGTGGTCCTAAAAAGTTTCCTAGGAAATTGGGTGGCCAACATGGTCAATTCTTTGTTTTATATGGCAAGTTGTTATTAGACATCTGTTAATCATATTAAGCTGATCCTAAAAACAAACTTTTGGAATATAGACTATAAGCCATTTATGTAGAGGGCATGAAATTTAGTCTAGTCAGCTCCATATAAACTAGATATTGATAAACTGTTTGGCACAAATACTTCCATATTTTTGGAACATACAAGTAAGTTTCTCTGGAGCATGCCTAAGTCATCAATTTCGGATAGGGAGTTTGCCATATCATGGTGTTAGAAATGCAAGATGTTAAGGATAGTTTCCTTTGTGTTTCCAGTATTCAGTCTGTATGCCAAGTGTTGAAGCTTCTGAATATCATTGTATTACTGTTTTTGTTTGTGACTAGTCAGTCCTTTACAGTGCAAAGTCTTTTTGTACTGTTATACTGCAACTGTTTCATGGTAAAGCATTTCTCTATTCCTCATTGCAGATGCTAGCAGCTCTTCGGAACTCACCTGACTCCATGAGCACGACAAGCATGAAAGATCACATTGATCCTAACATGATGGATTTGTATCCCCACGATTGTTTGTTCAAGGTAAATTTTCATGACATTTTACAGTTAATGTACGTGCCTGTTGTCTTACTCTAGAAAAAAGGCTCGACCCTTACAGTGCTCTAGGAGCAACTGTCATACTGGTTATTGGTATCACTGGTCCTACACACTCCCCAGCTTCACCGCATTTTATGGAGCATTTTGTATTTTTGCTTACTGGTGCTTCAGTTGGCCAATATGATGATTTCACAGAAAACATTCACAAGAAACGACAGTTATGCTATATTTTGTAACACTATTTTTCAATTATATTGTTCTGGTTTACAGTCTTAAATTCTTTTGCTCACTCTGCAAAATGGATAGATGGCCATGCTTGCAAAGCAATGTGTGGATGAGGATCCCATCCTACGGCCTGACATGAAGCAAGTTGTGATCTCCCTCTCGCAGATCCTCTTGTCCTCAATTGAGTGGGAAGCTACTCTGGCTGGGAACAGCCAAGTATTCAGTGGTCTCGTTCAGGGACGATAGACATGGAGAGAGTTTAACTGCAATGCCACCGCATTGGCAGCCCTTTTCCTACTAGCACCCTCCTTAATCTCCTAGTCTTGTGTGTGGAGTAAAAAATGGTTGTGGTATCTGTAAAGCAACACGCCCAATTAGTGAGTCCTTTTGCTTTCATTCTTCCTGTTTCAATGTTGTGCGCCTTTCATACCTTCACGTGCAGAAGTTTTGGAGGTAGTGAACATGTCTATGTAGTGGAAGAAAGGTTTGATTGCATTTCAAAATAGACATCTAATTCAGTAGCATATTACAGAGAAATTTTTGTGATTAATCATTAGAAAAGGAAAGTTTCTTCATTCGTATGTCTTCTATTTTATCTTTTTCTAGATTCCCAAGCACTATCAGAATTTTGGGCGATCAGCCTGATGGATTCTTATGCATTCATTTATAATAGATTTTAATGTGGAATCTCGTCCCGTAAACAGTAAGCTCTCCGTAGTCTACATCCTGCTCGTCGCAGTTATGATGACCCAATAGAGATGCAGCCTTTGCTTGATGATTCTCTAGATCGTGTAGTTGAAAATTGCAGAACCCCTAAGGTGATTTTCAACATCATCTCAATACCCTAAGGTACGCGGCAGATGAAATTGGTAGGCCACTTCTGTTCAGGCATTTCTTGTCAATTATCATATGTAAGATAAAGGGGGCATTTCAATGCCCGGGGCTTTCCATGGTCATTACATCAGTGACGCAACAGGGTACCATGTCCATTCCCGAAGCTCGTGCAATTTCTGATGGTTGCTTCAGGATGGAAAGGGCAATAGAAAAGTGCTTAGCAGCCTTCTCCCCGTAAAATGACATACTGATGGGAAGCCCATTTATTATTTGTGTCCCAAGCATGACAAAAGGGCTACATTATAACTCAAACAATCCATCCTTCTCAGGTTTTAGGCTAAAGGATACAATCTGCTGTAGTACTACTTGCACAGTGAAGCTAGTATACGGCGAGGTGGAACGAATGATTTTCGGGCATGAAGAACAGCCCAGTTATCTATCAACAGAACATCACCTTTCTGCCATGGAATGACAACACTCTCCTCTTCAAGGATTTTCAAACAGTCATCTATTATATCACCTGGCAATGGCTTACCATCTCCAAATGTGACGGCCTTCTCAGGATCATTTCGCTCGTCTTTCCACCCTGTGTAAGCAGCCGCCATGCTATTGAACCAGACCTTACGATTTCTTGACTTGTCATATTTGATAGCTGGGATTGGTCCCGTTATTGTTTTCACTCCATCTTCCAGCCATTCCAATTTCATTCCGAGGTTAGCAGCCCTGATCAAAATGAACATAGAGATATATCAGAGAACATCTCGTACTGTATCTGCATATATAATAAGCACTAAACCAATTTGTCTCACATTCAAACTATAAGCAGATCAACGGCTTCAAAAACACAAATTTACAAAGCAAAATCATATCTGAAATCCCAAAGAAGCAGCACTGCACATAGTTTTTCCCTAAGAAACTACTGTGCTTTGCAGCGAGAGGTCATGAAATCTATCACTACACATCAAGTTGAAACGAAAACAAAAGGCGAGTACAGAAAGGAAAGGGAATATACTTGTATTTTGCTGTCCAATGAATTTCAAAACAAATAGGTAGGTAGCTCTAAAATGGAGATAGAACAGAGGATGCAGATTTAAACAATGTTTAAACAAATACAGACCTTTCCTCAGCCACACTTTTGTCTTTGGTTAAGAATGTAGACTTCCATCCACGTCCAATAGGAGAAGAAGGATTATCTTCTTCACCTAATATCCGGATATAGATCAGGCCCTGCTCCTCCAACCGTGCAACAAAATCCGGGTACTTTTCCTTCATTCTTTCATAGACAATGTGGCTAAGAACTATGGGAGTTTCTCCTCCACTTCGTGGTTCTACTTCACAGAAAAAGAACAACTTGGATGGGAATTCTGGGACCTACGGGAAAAAAACCCATTACTGAATCCCAAACAAGAGCTAAACCCAAATAGGAAGACAACTTAACCATAATAGCAAACCATTAGAGTAAGCAAAACTTTCATCAAGGAAAACCGTTGACAAAGGATGATACATTCCACTACAAAACCCTTTAAATACATCCTTAATTGCCACTGAAAAATGCAACTCCAAGCAACCTTTGCCTTGGTACCATCCAAGGTTGTTGCGGTAACTCAACACCAGAATACAAAATTACATTACTTTGGCCAGCTTTAACTACCGCATTGTGTCAAAATCTCATAATGAAGTAAATAACTAAATAGATATCCAGAAAGTAATTTTTACCTTTTTTATTTCTTTATTTTTTCATAATGTTAGTTTGAGTCACATAAACAAATTCTCAATATGGGTAGATCACAAATATCTATAATCAATTGTACCAAGAAAAAAAAAAACCAATTGTGCCAAGAACCATAATAATAATAATAATGGGAAATTAATACTTCTATGCACACAAAAGTACCATAGGCGCACCAGTAAAAAAGAAAAATGAGCTGCACATAACTCATTTGTGCGTGTACATAGATGTTTTAGTGTGGAAAGAACAATTTTCATAATGATAATATCAACAACAACATGGTATTATCAGAATTTACAACTCATGGCCCTCAACTTCAGCGTAATTACGAAACAAAACCTGGGCCATTTCATGGTGAAATGGAATCTTCTGGTCAGGCGGGGACTCGTTGGCCGTGAAGACCCTGCCGACGATGTTAGTCCTCGGAGCGGCGCCGCCGACGTACGGCAACTCCTCGAAGTCGAACGCCTCGACGGCGTCGTTGAAATCGGAGGCCGTGGTTAAAGGGAATCCCCTGAAGAGAATCGCTCCCGTCTTGTGGAGCAAAGAGTCGAGGTACGACTTGTCGGCCAAGACGGCGGCGGCGAGGAGAGAGGGAGCGGCGGAGGGGATTGGAGAGACAACCGAGGGGAAAGGGATGAGGTTGTAGTGCTTTTGATGTGCGATTCCGACTTCACCGAAATGCTTCGCCATTGTCAGATTGAGAGACGCGGGCGTGGATGAATCGCCGCGCCGTTGAATGCACCTTTTATATCTCGAGTTGCGCGCGGAGTACACGCGCCTCCTGAAGCATATTTTATTTTATTTTATTTCGAATTCGAATTTTTTAAATATAAATTCTGAAAGTATATTTGAAATTACCACATTAGTCCAATATTATAATTACTCGAACCGGACCGACTCTCGCGGGTCTTATGAGATTAAAGTCGGGTAAAACTCGATCCGGACGAGAAAATCACGCGAACCAAACAAGCCCGAAGGTAGCCCCCGCCTCTCCAGAAATTCAAAATCCAAACACACCGCCTCTCGCACACGCACCGAGTGAGTCGGAGTGTGTTCGGCGAGTGAGAAAATGCCGAGAAACGAAGAGACAGTGAGGTCGGGGAGAAAACCGCTGAGAGACATACCGAATTGCAACAGCAATATCAATACCGGAGAAGAGAGTTTCTCGAAGTCCGTGATGGTGAAGAAGAAGAAACCGGCGGTTGCCGGCAAGGAGACCGGTGGGCAACGGACCTTTACGGATCGAGAAGAAGAAGAAGGAGAAGATGCGTTTCTCGATGGGCTTTTGCTCGTCCAGTCCGATCTCTCCTCTCTCTCGCGCCGGGTCACCTTCTATCGATGCGCACAAATTGTCCGCTGTTCCGTACATATAGTTACAGCACACGCGTGGTTATTTGTGAACGAATTATTAATTTTTTTTGGTGATTTTGGATTTTCTGTTTTTTTAATTTCGATTTATTTACTCTGTGATTCTGTTTGGTTCCTGAGAAAGTAATAGCAAGTCTAACAATTTTCGTGATTATTTATGTACGAATTCTTAAATTTTATTTTGGTGATTTTTTATTTTTCTATTTTTTTTCTTTATTAAATTTCGTTTTGTTATTCTGTGACTCTGTTTGTTTCCCGGCAAAGTTATAGAAAGACAACTACTTTCTTACTGCATTTTTCTTTTTATTTTTTTGCTTTGTCCAGAAATAATGGATAAACGTGTTGTTTCGATTTTAATGACTTTCAACTGTTTTCTGTGTTTTAACTCTGTAAATTGAGAGTAGATGAGTAGAAAGTGCGCATCTTCTTACTCTTCTTCTTATTATTTTTTTAAGGTTTGTTCTCTCTTTTTGGGGTTTTGCTTTCAAATTGGTGAGAATTTCATGTAGTTGCATGACTGAAAAGCTTTTAAATTGGAAGCCTCTATTTCAAATTGTTTCATTTTGTATTGTTACATATGGTTTATGGGTTCCACTCGTGATGTAAGGTTGCCCTTTTCCCAGAACTTATGATATGTTAACCTTGTGCATTGTGATGACCGTTTTGAAGGGCAAGACTCGGTGTAATGACAAGGTCACACCGGAGGTTATTTCGTTGATTCCAAGATATGGGAACCTATTGGAGGGAAGTGAAAAAGGAGAAATTTGAGGGAATCTAAATTAAATGCATGCAGCTTTAAGTAGTTGTGATTACATTCATGTGCTTGAGCGAGGAAATTCTTGTTCTTTCTTCTACATGGGTTGCGCCAATTTGTTTGTTGGAAATAGATGGTTCTACAAAGGTGAAACAATTATCAATGGAGCATATGTTGTACTTACCTACAAATGAATGTTGGCTGCTGTTTTGATGCTTTTGTAGATCTTGTTATCTGGGTTTTTATTATTTAAGGCTTCAGAAGTTTTTGCCATTCTCTCATGTCCAGTCTGCATGAATACATGTGTGTGTTTAGGTTCATAATTTTCTAAATTTGGTTGCTTAAGCTATGAATTTGTGGCTGCAAATTGGGTAATTTTGTTGAATTTAGAGCATATAGCCAATTACCGTGTGGATTCTGACGGGTCAATTTCAATTGATAATTTGATTTTTTATTGGATTTGGAAGTTTTATTTTAATTTTGCTAAAGGGAACAACTTTGAGTGAAAATGTGCATATACTTGTATTTAGTTGTATAATTGGGATAGCATACATGTATTTTTGTGATGGGGTGTTTTTTTGCAAATCTTGGACTGGTTTGAGTAATTTGGTTTTTGAAAATTTTGATTGTATCCTTCATTTGTGAATTGGAATACAGGCAGCCAGTGGGGATGCGGTTGTCTCTCTCTTGATGAATAATGTAGTAACTATAGGATTGCTGGTATCTCCCTGTCTTCCTTGCTGTATCTAATTTTAACTCATTTTTGATGTGAACTCATCATTACTATGCTTCAAAACTAGGTTAGACAGATGGAGATGTATTTGACTACAAGTGACGACATCATTTGTGCAAGAGGTAATTATTTCTTATTATGTGCAATTTTGTTCAACCATGCGAATTGGAAATTCTAGTTTGTTGAAGGGTGGGAAAAGCTCCTGAATTTTGTTTTTCTTCAGGTATTCTTCTGCTTGGAGAAGTGCTTACTTGTCTTTCATTGAAGCCCCTGGATGATGCTACTGTACATAGCTTGATAACATTCTTCACACAACGATTGGTGAGTATGTATTCATTGTTGAGCACCATAGCCCACATGGAAGAGGCTTCGGTGAAGACTTTCCAAACACACATATATTGTTTTTCTTGTGTTTGCAACTTTATTGACTGTCTTCACTTTTTCACAACCTTTACTTTCATTTGCTCTAATTTTCTAATCATGTGTTGAGGATGTCATTCTAGTCAAAAAAGAAAGGGTGACAAACTTATGACATCCCTTCTATTATTTATATTGAATACTTATTCTGTGTCATAGCCTTCTATGAAGTTAATACACACTTATTTAGAAAAACAAAATTGGAATGCTAAGCTAGGATCCGCCATATGTTTGTGAGAGATTGCATGTCGAAGGAGAGAATAATTCTTCCATTTCGAGATTTTGATGGTTTCATACTTGGCTCATGCCTGTTCCCATCAGGCTTGGTCTTTTTAGGGACACCCGTAGTAAACATCGTTGTGGTGCCACTGCTAATCCGTTAGCTGTCTATTATTGTTATTTACTGTCACGCTGTGGTTTGTCATCAAAGAAGCATTCATGTTTGGTACTGCTTTCAAAGCATAAGGAGGCATAAAGCAAGTACCTATGATGTCCAATGCTAGAGTTTCACTTTATTTTATTTATTCAGCATCTATCTATTCCCTTGTGTTTTTACATGTTTCTTGCCTGTTTCTGCATCTGCAAGGTCCAGTTTACACTGTTGAACTCATTCTTTTAATTTGATTACAAAACAAAAGATTATTAAGTTTGCATTCTTACCTCTTTTTATTTTTTACCCTAATCTTTAATTTATTATTTGTTGCACTGCAATAAAATTATTTGGATATATCATGCTTTAATCAGGCAGATTGGAGAGCTTTACGTGGTGCGCTTGTTGGTTGTTTGGTGCTGATGAAGAGGAAAAGTGGTGGTACTGTCACTTGCAGGGATGCAAAAGCTCTTATTGGCTCTTATTTACTGCATCTGCAGATTCGGTCTTTAGGACAACTTGACAGAAAGGTAGGATGTTTACACTGGCAATTTAGTCCCAGTTCATCCATATGTTTTCAGGAAATTCCCTGGGAAGCTTTGGTTTGGTGTTGACAAGTAAAATTTTTTCTTGTATTTTTGCCTTGAACTTCTGGAATGCTTACTAGAAGACCATTTACTTCAGTGGTATAACCCTCAGCATCATTTTCTTCAAGTTTTACTTATAATTGAATGACTCGCTGTTTAAATATTATTGGTTATAGGATGGCTCTTCCATAATCATGCCATGTTCTTCCATAATATTTGATTTTCATATCATATATTGATAACTTTATTGATTGCGACGTAGGGTTATGAACTCGTTTCTGGTTTCTGCAAAGCTATTGATGGGGAAAAGGATCCCCAGTGCCTAATGCTAATATTTCATATTGTGGAGACTCTAGCACAACTATTTCCAGATCCTTGTGGCCCTATTGCAAGTTATGCCAGCGACCTTTTTGGCATTTCGGGCTCTTACTTTACCATTCATTTTACACATGTAAGCTTACTGCATAGTCTTAATACTTATTCTGTGGTATGTGTACCTCTGTATGGTCTAAGCTATTCTCATAAGACTTTTGAGGAAAGTGATTATATATGAAATGGATGAGAATTATCTGTACATGTTAATTAACTATGCATGCCCTTATTCTTAGAGGTTTTGAGCTTTTTCTTTTTCTGGGATATCTTAGGCTTTTTGTCTTTGTCTTAGATGTTTTAGTGTGTTGAGAGTCTGAAACAACTTCAAAATGCTTTGACCATTGATTCAATCACTTTTGTTGGAGACGTTAGTTTATTGATGGAAGTTAGCAGAAGTTTTAAAACAAAACCTGAATTTGAGTCTTTCAATTATGTTAAGGTTCGTCCTCCGTGTACTTTGAAACTGGAACTAAATTCTGGAAATTTGTGGGAGGAATTCTGTCCTGAGTGCATTCGTCTCTGTGTATGCAGACTGTGGGTGGCTTGCTTCTGTAGTGCCATTCGACTGTTTTCACATGTAGGAAGTGAGGAATGATGCTCTTTTCTTTTCTTGCTTCTTTGTTTTCACTGTTTCCTTTTTAAGAAGTTACAGGTTACTGCTGAACTGTACTCCCCACTAGATGCTGAAAAGAAGGATAACATGGACACAGGATAATGCCTCTTGGCATATTAGTATGTAATCCTTTCTGAAAAGATGTGTTGAGCCTCCATAGAATGAAGCTTTTGAAGAGAGAACCAAAAAAAAAAAAAAAAAAACCTGCAATTGTTAGATGGTTTTGATGCTTTATAATCGCCGAACTTGTGATCCTTGGTAATATCTTGCACTCTATTATTTCAATGCATTTTCAGTTGATCTAGTGGCAAATCTCATTTTGTTGGATGCTTTCTTTCTAGCCAATATGTTCTAACATGTTAAAACATTGGACTTTCTTGTTCTTTTCTGGGACTTTTTAGTGCATGTTATTGACTTTTGCATTGTCATCCTTCTAATTTCCAGCATCAAGCTGAGGATGCTGATGTGAAAAGAGATGATCTCTCAAGTGCACTAATGGTACATAATGCAGGTTTCATTTGCTGCATTGTTGGAGATTTGTCACTAGTTTTTGATTCAGATTGCTATGTTTTAAAGTGCAATGGAGGCTCTTTTTTTGTTGAGAGTCATCACTTTTGTACCTATAATCCAAGTCAGGAGCCGGAAACAGGCAATTGGCGATTTGTTAATATTCCCCAAACAGGGCTGAATTCATGTGGGTAAATTGTGCAGGTCAAAATTTGTCTCTTTTTTAGGCCTTTTTTCGAGGGCATTATTCAAGTTTGAAACTAGATTCTGACTAGTGGGAAAGCAGTGGATTATTGGATATCGCAAGCGGATAAATTATCTTTAGAATATACAATGTGAAGTGATATTAGTAGATGCATTGTTCTCTTCTTTTGAAAGTTTAGCATGAGCTGAACTGTAAGTAACTCTTCACAAAACAGTTGCAAATGTGGGAATTTTTATGATAGAATATCTGAAGAAGGGGTGGAATGTAAAACAAAAGCTCATTGTGCCTTCTGCAACTTGACTCTTTCATCTAGAATTAATGTAATCAAGGAAATGGAACTGAAGGTAGTTGTTGCTCCTTTCATTGGAAATATCCTACTTGTATATATTTTGTGGAATTTATTCACTAAAATAAAATTTTAGCCTCAAAAAACTTATAATTAAGTAAAAGGAGGGACAAATGTGCGTTAAAGGCAAATGGCCTTTTCATGCTCTTAGTTCAATTCTATGTACATTGAAGCTTTATCTGCATCTAAGAGCATGTTATATGACGGCCTGAAATTGCTGCATATTTTTACATTTTTTGTTTTATTCTGCTGTTTTAAATATTCAAAGGATGCCAAATTTATATATTCAATTGATTCCACGTGAACTGCCAGCATTTATGTTAGATGGGTGACCTGTTGAACTATGAGCTTCAGTGGTTTTTTTTTTTTTTGTCTCCCCCACTATTTTACACAGCTTGCATGTTCTTCGACACCTCTTTTTGAGCCTTTTGCCATGCCATTGCTTGTTGAAAAGCTTTCTTCCTCCTTGCCATCTGCCAAGGTATGTTGCCTTCACTTTTGTCGATATGCAAGCTTAGAATGTGCCTTTGGTTTCCATTTAAAAGACAAAGAATGTGCCTTTGGTATGTTCAAGATGAATGTCTTTGAAACCCCATCGAATTCAATTCTGGCACTTTATGCTTTTAGGTTGATCCTTTGAAGTACGTTGGCTGCTGCACATCACGGTATGGAGCAGAAAAGGTAGCAAAACATGCTAGAGCTCTTTGGTGTTCATTGGGAGATGCAATTTGTAATTCAGGAGAAGAGCATGCCTTATCCTTTGCCTTAGAATTGCTGCATGGTATAGGTACTCAGGGGAATCAAATAGAAAGAGAGGCTCTATCACTCTCAGAGAAGCTTATCATTCAAAATAATGATTTGTTCTTAGGTTTGATTATTCATGATCAAGAGATAAATGTGATTGTCAATGCTGCTACAAGTTACAAGAGTTAAAAAGAAATTCCGACACAAAGCAAGCAAAAATTGTATGCCATTGGTCGTATAGTTTATGTTTCTGCCAAGGCTTCCGTTGCTTCATGCAATAAAATTTTCCAAAGTTTCTTCCCCCACCGGATGATGGTTTTAGGGCTTTCCGTTGAAAGTGCAACTGGCATGTGCCGTTCAAATGGCAATGGAATTGTCTGTGGACAAGCTGACTTTGTCTGCATTGGAACATGTCCATATCTTATGGTGGACGCCCCATCCTGAGGTGCGATGAGACCAAACCAATCGAAAAAGCAAAACAGAGAGAGAAAGTGGCAGTGAGTAATTATGTGAGTGAGAGAGTGTAATAATGTATGTAAATAAATATCTTCATGTGAAGCCTAGTTTTAAAAATTTTGGAAAAAAAAAAAAGAGAAAAAACTAGAGAAAGACAGATGGATTGGCGGCAATAAGTAACAAAGAAGAAGGAATGAAACAGGATGTCGTTGGTTACAAGAAGAAAATACACAATAAGTCGTAACAAAAAAAATAAAAAGAAGAAAATTAATTCTATAGAAAAGAAATAAATAAAGTTCTCTCGTTTTCCTTACCAGACTCCGTATTCTGACGGGGAAGATATTAGGGGATCAGAGATGTGAGAGATTTTGGACCAATCTTCTCCGTCCTCCTCGTTGTAGCGGTCATACAGAAGAGTGGAACCCCTAATAGACAGTATATGAAGCCTTCGCAGAATATAATCTGGCAGTGCCTTCAACCGTGGGCAGCCACCAATTAACAAAGAGCGAAGGGATGGCATTATAATAATAGGAGGATTGGTAGTGGCATCATAATAATCCTCCCACTCTTCCAAGCTCTCCATCATAAAGCATCTGAGATCTTTCAGTTTGGGGAAAGGCCCAACAACTACTGGTGAAGAAGAAGATGCTGATATCTCACTTTTAGTGTCACCAATTTGAGTTTCTATTCCTAAAAGCTCTCGCCCCACTTTTTTAACACCCTCCATTCCCCACAACTCAAGAGTTTCGAGAGACGGCAGCTTACCCAACGAAGGCAAGTGCTCACACGAATTACAAATATATAACCGAATAAAACTCAGATTCGTTAATGAAATCATCCAACCAGGAAAGGTGGTACCTCCGTAGTAATTTATTGAAAGAGATTCCAAGTATGGAGATGGCTACAAGCCTTCCAGCAGCAATTCTTCTTTCTCTGGTGTGCACCGCTCTTCTCCTCCTAAAAAATAAAGGCCCAAATCAGTGACGTGTTCCTTGTTCTTGAGCTTTGCTTGCCCAGGCTCTTCCGCGTGATTATATTTTCCCAAATTTTTTATTCCAAGACTTCCCCGAAGTTGGTTTAAGTTCTCTAGATCGCCGAGAGAAAATGCATCTCCATCACCGCCAACATCGACCATCTTCAATGTCCTCAGGCCAGTTAATTGCCCAATTCCTTTTGGCAACCTACTAGGACCCTGCACGTTATGAAGATGCCTCAAGTTAATTAGTTTTCCAATCCCAAGAGGCAACTGCTTCAATTGACTGCAGCAAGATACATCTATGGTCTGCAAATTATGCAGTTCACATAGTGTTTCAGGCAACTGCTTCAATTCCTCATTGTTGGACAGATCAAGACACCTCAACTGTACCAATTTACGGATGGAGGGAGGAATCTCTGCAAAGTCACCGTCTCTGAGGCTCAACGATCTTACGTGTGTTGATTCACAGAATAACTCTTCTGTTGCGAGCGGCAATGATCCCCGAATAAAAAGGCTTCGCAACTTCTTAGTACCGCCAAAGGAATTGAAGGATGGCGTACCATCTGTGCAATCTAAGAATAAATGACGCACTTTGCTGCTGGATGGATCTCCACGGACTGACTCCGCCTGACCGTTGACCACCACATCAAGACATTCATTCCGTGTAAGAATTCGGGCAAAATCATGCACCATATCGTGCATCTTACAACTGTATATCCTCCGATGATCAAAATCTTTCTCAAAATCTGAAAAGAAAGAATGTTTCTGAAAATCTTGAAAGAAAGAACGCATTGCTAAATTGTGGAAGTAAATTTCTCCAGTGATCTCCAAGTCGTCGCTTTGTCCTTCCTTCTTAAGATGGCCCTGAGCCATCCACAATTCTATCAACTTTCTCTTTTCAATCCTATAATCCTTTGGAAAGATGGCACAATAGGAGAAACATCTTTTCAAAGCTGGAGACAGATCATAATAGCTCAACCATAGAGGAGCAATAACTTCTCTTTGAGCTTCTTCTAGTTTCCAGATGTCACTATGCAAAATACTTTTCCACCCTTCTCTAGTTCCTCTAAACTGCAAAATGCCTCCCAGAGCTTTTGCAGCAAGGGGCAAACCATCACATTTTTTTGATATTTCCCTACCAATCTCTTCCAAATTTTTGCATTCTATATCTCTCCTATTAAAAAATGCTATTTTTCTAATAATTAACCAACATTCATCATTAGATAATTTTCCTACTCTCAAAATATTATTCTCCGAACAATTCATAATTGATGCAACATTCTCGTTACGTGTAGTCACCAAAATTTTACTTTGTGGTGAACCAGAGGTAAGAGATTGTTTCAACCCACACCACTTCGAACGATGTTTATCTTCCCACACATCGTCCAGAATGAGAAGAAATTTTTTATCCCTAATAGATTCAACAATCTTTTGGTGTAAGTGTTCTAATTCTGTGACATTCGGAGTAGAGCCTAGAAGACCCGTGAGAATTGCTTTGGCAACTCTTGTCTCGTCAAAAGGATCTGAGACACAGACCCAAATTTTATTGTCACTAAAATGTGCCTTTATCCTGTCATGGTTAAAGGCATATTGGGCAAGAGTTGTCTTGCCAATCCCCCCCATCCCAACTATGGAGAGAACGCGGGGCTCTGACCCATCACCATCGCTTGGCTCACTCACCAACTTTTCTACTAATACATTTTTATCCTCCTCCCTACCCTTCACCTCTGTTATGTCAATCAAAGAGGTGGTCATAGTTCGCTCAATTATTGGTGGGCTGTCCTCTCTTTGATCAAAATGGAAGCGATCCCTCTCCGGAGCAATTCTGCCTAAGTTTTCATTCAGCCCTTTGATCTTCCTAGCAATGTCATGACGCAGACCAATTTGTTTACAACAAAAGCAAGAGGACCGTAAGAAGGAGCATACCTTCCTCTCAGGCTTCTTCGGATCCTGTTCATCTCCCGGTTTGCTCTGTGAATTGAGAATTGCAGCTTCCCAATCGTCCAGCACGTCCTCAATGTCATAAGTCGCATCTCTGAGCTTCTCCAGCCAACCTCGCATGGTGGCATCCTTCACTTGCCTTGTCTCTGCATCAGCGAGCACAGCTTTGATGGCAGTGAGATTGCTAGTCAGCTGTTCAACTGCATTTTTCACGCCCACTACAAGCCTCACCTCTTGTTTCAGCTCATGAGCCATGACGGAGAGCAGCTGCTCCACCACCGGAGAAACAAGTGCCTCAGCCATTAGTATATTAACAAAAAGCAGGAAATTGAAGGACTAAAGGAAGTGAAAGCTGAGATCTTAAGGAATACTTTTGCTTAGGTTGATGTCCAAGGAAGTTTTTTGTGTTTCTCATATAAATAGGATATTGATGCTCAAGCCTTGGTCTAAGAAGGAGTTTGTTTTGGTCGTGTACACAATAATTTGTTAGGTAATTATTTATTTTAGAAAAAATTTGAAATGTTTTAAGTGAAAAAAATAAAGGAATATAAAGAATAAGCGGTTGTCTAATTATGGTCTGATAAAAAAAATTTAGTATAAATAAATATAAAATTTTTATAAGATATCTGATATATATAATATAAAAATTATTTATATATACTTAAATTTATTAGTCAATTTATTCTAAGCAATGTAGCATCCTTTTCTTTTGAGATTGGATAGTAATGGCACGTGTTATTGTCGGAAATATAAACACGGGAACTCGCGAGCCTTGGACGGTCTTGCTTTCAGATTTGTTGTGATGGGCAGCCTCGGCATCCAAGCCGTTTGGCCTGGAATTTATAATGTGAATACTTAGATTCCCTTTGGCATTCTGTAAATTGCATTGAAATAAAGTTATGGTTAAACGGTGAACGAATACCAATCTTTTTTTTATATGATAACTACATCTTTGTTTTCTTTTTTTTTAATTAAATAAAAATTTAAATTTTAAATTTTTTATATTTAGTCATTTTAAATAAGATATTTTAATTTTGATTTATTGAAATTATTAATTTTTAAAATATAATTAATTGTTAATCAATTAATTTGAGTAAATTATTAATTGAAATTACTCTTTTTTGATAAGTATCAATAAGATAAATAACATAATAATTTAAATTAATAGTTAAATTTAAAACTCATCTAAAAATATTTGATTTAAAAATTAATTAATTAAAAATAATTTAAATTTAAAATAATCTAAAAAATTTAAATAAAACTTGATCTCAATTTTTATTTTTAATAAGAAATGATAATATATGAATCATAAATTTTATGTAAAAAAAAAAAAAGATGTAGTGTCTTTTATGTTCAATATAAATTTTAAGAACATACATTTATAAAAATTAGAAAAAATATATTATTTGATATTTTTTATAATTTTATTTGTTATTCTCTCTTTATATATATATATAATGGCATCATATTTTTATATTATTTTATTTTAATATATCATACAAATACATAATATATTTAATTTACATAATTTTTAATATATTATGTATATTTAATTATTTTATATTAATATTTATTTATTTATATTTAATTATCTACATTTTTTTTATGTACACATACATATATATGTGCATATAAATATGATAAATAATATATATCTCTATTACAAAAATTAAAATATAAAATTAATAAATAAATATAATATATTTTTATATATTATAATATATATATATATATAATTAACAATTTACTTTTAATTTAATTTAAGTAATAAAATAAAAATAAGTATAAAAATAAAAAATTATATAATTTTGACACAAATAATAACATGTCAACCTATAAATTAACTTAAATCCGAATGATTAAAATTTGAAATGATTCAAATTTTATTATAATCTTTATGTGAAATAGTCAAATTACAATAATATTTTTTTTAATAAAAAGAGAGTCAAAATGCCCAAATGTGATATTTGCCAAGAACTTACCAACGTGACATTACTTTTGAAGATTTGAAATCAATCTCTTCCAATGTATTTGTAAGAAAGTTTCAATGAAATAATTTAATGGACTTCTTTAATAAATTAAAAAAATAGAGATTTTTAATTTAAATTCATTCAAAAAGAATAAAATTAATATAAATATTTAAATCATTACTTAAATTAAGTATTTTATTATTTAAATATGATTTTTTTTAAAATTTTAAGTGACTTGTTACTTAAATTATATAAATTACATAAAAAAAATCAAAATTTAAATGATAATTTAGTTTATATAATAAGTTATTTAAATAAAATTTTTTAATTGAACTATAATTTTTTTTTATTTTTAAATTTTTATTAACTTATTACTTAAATTATAAAAATTATATAAAAAAATTAAATTTAAAAAATATTAAAATTTATTTAAATAATTATTTAAATCATATTTTTTATTTAAATTTAATTTTTTAAATTTTTTTTGAGTAACTTAATATTTAAATTATGTAAATTATATAAAAAGATTTTAAATTTAAATAATAATAAATTTTATTTAAGTAATTATTTCAGTTAATTATTTTTATGCAAAATTTATTTATTTTACTATTTTTAAAAATTATTATTTAAATTACATAAAATTAAATTTAAATAATATTATAATTTATTTTAATAATTATTTGATAAAAAAATAATGATATTAAGTATGTCAATTTGATTTTTAAAAGAAGTTATAAATTTATTAATTTATTCTAAAATAAGCATAATATATATTTTGTATTTATCTAATAACTTTATTTTTAAAATAAAAAAATTCTGCTATAATCACGTTTTTTAAAAAATAAAATAAACAAGGAAAAGAAATAATTACGCGAACCGACCAGTCGTGACAGGATTGTTGAAGGGTAATCAATCATAAAGGCGGAAGGCGAATTGTTATTGCCGCCAACCACGGCTTTTTCGATGCGAAAAGGAATCTTTTATTTTAACAAGACTAATTTGCCCAAAATTCAACTAAAGATTGCTTCTTACTTTCACTTTCCAAACCTTTTCATTTTTTTTTATTTAATCCAACTGAATTTTTTTATGTTTTTTAAATTAATTATATAAAAAAATATTGTTAAAAAAAGTATCTAAATAACAAAAAAAAAATATATAGAATATAATTTTTCTTAGTGATTTAAAATATAATTTTTAATTTTTATTTATTAAAATTAATTAAATTATTTTTCTTTATTTATGTAAAAAAATATTTAAAAATTTATATAATATAAATATAAAAAAATTAAATAGACATAAATATAGTGAATTCAAATAAATACAAATAAAAAAATTAATTTATAATATTTATAATAAAAAAAACTACTTTAACTTATTTTTTTAACTATTTTTTTAGTTTTTATTATAGTTACGTCGACATGCATTCTTTCCATTTCGAACCAATATAATTTTTTATTTTTTTATTTTTTAAATATTTAATTCAACTATATTTATATCTATTTTAAATTAATCACTTAAAAAATATATTATTAACAAAATTATATGAATAATAAAAAATATTTAATTTGTCCTTCTTTTTTTGAAATATTTAAAATATATATTTTTTCTTATTTTTATTCATCAAAATCAATTAATTCTTTATTTATTTATAAAAAGGCCTAAAAAGTTATTTAGTATATATATAAATAAGAGAAAATATAAGTAGTAAGTAGATGCAAAAACAGTGAATTGAAGTAAATACAAAAAATTAATTATATATAATATAAAAATTATTTATATTTATTTGCCCAGTGATAGGATAAGTGATTAATACAAAAGAAAGAGCAAAAAGACACGAGATGAAGTGTGATATTATTTTTGAAGAAATATCTTTGGATGTATTTGCAAGAAGATCTCAATGAAATAATTGAGTAGACCCATCAACCATGGGAGGTTTGTTGAAGAGGTCATCAATCAATCATGGAGGCGAAGGGGGGAGACCTTCTTAGCAGAGTAGCATCTTTTTCTCTGGAGCTTGGATGGTAATGGCACATGCTATCGTGGAAATATATAATTGCTCTAGTGGTAGGGTAAGTGGCCAATACAGAAGAAAGAGCCAAAAAACACAGGTTTCTGACCTCACAAGCCTTGGACGGTCTTGATTTCAGATTTGGTGTGATGGGCAGCGTCGGCATCAAAGCCATTTGGCCTGGAATTTATAATGTGAATACTCAGATTCCCTTTGTCATTCTGTCAATCTCATTGAAATAAAGTGTGGTGAACGTATACCAATCCTTTTTTATGATAATTACATCTTTATTTTTTTCTTAAATTAAATATAAATTTAAATTTCAAACTTTTTATTTTTAATTATTTTAAATAATATACTTTAATTTTGATTTATTAATATTATCAATTTTTAAAATATAGTAAATTGTTATTTAATCTATTTGGGTAAATTATTAATCAAAGTTATTGTTTTTTTAATAAATGTAAATATATCGAGTAGCATGACAATTCAAATTAATAATTAAATTCAAAATTTGTTTAAAATTATTTGATTTGAAAATTATTTGACTAGACAATAATTTGAGTTTAAAATAATCAGAAAATTTAAAATAGAACTTAATGTTACTTTTTTTAATTAAAAAAAAATTAGATATGATAATATATAGACCATAGATTTTATGTTGAAAAAAGTATTTTTATTTTTAATATAAATTTATGAATATATATTTGTAAAAATTAAATATATATATATTATTTAATATTTTTTATATTTTTATTTATTACTTTATATATATATAAAGTCAAGTATACAATACTACACTTTTATATTATTTTATTTTAATATATCATATAAATATATAATATATTTAATTTATATAATTTTTAATATATTATATATATCTAATTATTATTTATTATTTATATTTAATTATCTTCTTTTTTTGTATTTAAAATATTATATATATATATATATACACACACGTACATGTGTGTAGATATAAATAATAAATAAATAATAATATATTTTGATATATTATAATATATATAAAATTAGCAATTTAGTCTCAACTAAATTTATGAGATAAAATAAAAATAAGTATAAAAATAAAAAAATTATATATTTTTGATACAAATAATAACATGTCAATCAGTAAATTAACTTAAAATTAAATAACTAAAATTTGAAATAATTCAAATTTTATTATAAATTTTATATGATATAGTCAAGTTATGATAATATTTTTTTTTAAATAAAATATAAGTAAAAATATTTAAATGTGAATTTTGCAAATAACTTACCAATCCTCTTTCTTTTTTTATTGGATTGGACCCTTCACGAGTGCGACATTATTTTTGACGAGTGTGACATTATTTTTCTAGATTTGAGAACAATTTCTTCCGTCGTATTTTCAAGAAGGTTTCAATGAAATCATTTAGTGGACTTTTCTAATTGAAAACAAAAAATAGAGATTTTTAATTAGAATCATTTTAAATAGAATGAAATTAATTTAAGTATTTAAATAAATTATTTTTTATTTAAATATAATTTATTTTATTCTTTTAAAATTTTGAATAACTTACTATTTAAATTGTACAAATTATATAAAAAAACTCAAAATTTGAATAACGGTATAATTTATATAATAAGTTATTTAAATCATGTTTTTTATTAAAATATTATTTTTTATTTATTTTTAAATTTTGATTAACTTATTACTTAAATTATAAAAATTACATATAAACCTTAAATTTAAATAATATTAAAATTTATTTCAATAGTTATTTAAATTAAATATTTTTATTTAAATTTAGATTATTTTTATTTTTATTAAATTATGAGTAATTTATTATTTAAATTATATAAATTATATAAAAATAAATAAATTTGAACAATACTAAAATTTATTTAAGTAATTATTTCAATTAAATATTTTTATTCAAATTTTATTTATCTCACTTTTTTTAAAAAAATTAAAAATTTTATTATTTAAATTACATAAAATTAAATTTAAATAATATTATAATTTATTTAAATAATTATTTGACTAAAAAAATAATAATATTAAGAATATCAATTTAAATTTTAAAAGAAATTATAAGTTTATTAATTTATACTAAAATAAGAATAATATTTTTTCTTTATTTATCTAATAAATTTATTTTAAAAGAAAAAAACTCTGGTATAATCAAAATTTTTTAAAATAAAATGAGCAAGGAAAAGAAATAATTACATGAACCGACCAGCCATGAGGGGGTTGTTAAAGGGTAATCAATTATAAAGGCGGAAGGCGAGGCGCTAATGCCACGAAGCACGACTTTTTCAACGCGAAGAGAAATCATTTAATTTGACAAGACTAATTTGTCCGAAATTCAACTAAAGATCGCTGCTTATTTTCACTTTCCAAACCTTTTGACGTTTTTTTTTTTTTTTTTTGGTATTTGATCTAACTGAATTTTTCATGTTTTTTTAAAATTAATTATATAAAAATATATTGTTAAAAAAGTATCTAAATAACAAAAAATTATTTAGAGTGTCATTTTTTTTAGTGATTTAAAATATATATATATTTATTTTATTTATCAAATTAACTAAAAAAAAATTTCTATTTATGTGAAAAAAAAAACTTAAAAAGTTATATGATATAGATATAAAAAATATTAAATGAACATAAATATAGTGAAATCAAGTAAACGAAAGGAAAAATCAAGCATGCACCCTGTCCATTTTGGCGGCTGTATTTGGGCAAATTGGAAACAGAGCTGACCGTACGGAGATTGTAACAGATATTCTGTTTCTTATATAATATAAGTAATGGCATTGAGTTGGTGAAGAAGAACGAGAAGGATTGTATACATATTAAGTTTACATCTTCAACACATAAGAAGGATCAATTGCATGAGCGCGAAGTGTGCATTTTTGGCCAACTTGAATATTTACATTGGGAAAGTTGACATCATTGCTGCAGTCTCTTACAATGAGGCTTAAGTTGCACGTATTCAAACTTTGTATAGATCTTTTTTTGTTTTTTTTTTTTTCTTTAATTAGACACTTCTTGGTCGTATGTGAGGTCAGTTTCAAGGAATTGAGATCAAATTCCTTCTATCCTTATGTCATGGTATATGAGAAGCTATTAATAAAAGAGTTATGTTGACCGTGGGGTGATGGTTGAGGGGTTATCAAGGCAAGCACGGCGGGCATTATCGTCATAAGGCAGGTCTTTATCAAGGCCACGCCAAAACGAGCCCTCTAATTTGAATGAATTCTTATTGCATCGATAAGGTTATATTATTGTAATTTTCATACAACAAAATTGTATTATAATAATAATTGTTTTTTTTTTTGTAAAATTAAAGATAAAAATTGTGTATATTTAATCTTCACGCAA
>CM034061.1:3690940-3798712 GCA_019804595.1 Bruguiera parviflora | reverse complement strand
TTCCCAAACATCGTCCAGAACGAGAAGAAACTTTTTATCCTTAATAGATTCAGCAATCTGTCGGTGTAAGTCTTCTAATTCTGTGACATTCGGAGTGGAGCCTTCAAGACGCGTAAGAATTGCTTTGGCAACTCTCGTCTCGTCAAAAGGATCCGAGACACAGACCCAAAATTTATTGTTACCAAAATGTGCCTTTATCCTGTCATGGTTAAAGGCATATTGGGCAAGAGTTGTCTTGCCAATCCCCCCCATCCCAACTATGGAGAGAACGCGGGGGCCTGACCCATCACCATCACCATCACATGGCTCACTCAACAACTTGTTTACTAATCCATTTTTATCCTCCTCCCTACCCTTCACCTCTGTCATGTCAATCATAGAGGTGGTCATAGGCCGCTCAATTGGTGGGTTGTCCTCTCTTCGAACAAATTGGTAGCGATCTTTATCGCGGGCAATTATGGCTAACCTTTCATTCAGCTCTTTGATCTTCCTAGCAATGTAACGACGCAGACCAATTTGTTTACAACAAAAGCAAGAGGACCGCAAGAAGGAGCATACCTTTCTCTGAAGCTTCTTCAGATCCTGTTCATCTCCAGGATTCTTTTGTGAGCTGAGAATTGCAGCTTCCCAATCGTCCAACACGTCCTCAATGTCATAAGTGACATCTTTCAGCTTCTCCAGCCAATCTCTGACGGTGGCATCCTTCACTTGCCTTGTCTCTGCATCAGCGAGCACAGCTTTGATGGCAGTGAGATTGCTGGTCAGCTGGTCAACTGCACTTTTAACACACACTACAAGTTTTACCTCACGAGCCACGATGGACAACAGCTTCTCCACCACTGGAGAAACAAGTGCCTCAGCCATTAGTATAGTAACACAAGTTAGGAAACTGATGGATTAACGGAAGTGAAAGCTGAAATATTAGGGGCTAGTATTTCTTCTGCTCGGGTTGATGTCTGGGAGGCTATCTGTGTTTCCTTAAATGGGGTAACGATGCTTACCAAAGAAACGAAATCATCAAGAACTGTTTATGCGAGGTTATAATCTTAGTGCTAAGCAAAGAATCAATAAAAGGGCAATATGGTTCCTTACTTCCACAATGACTGTGGGATCCAATCCTTTGCTTTGACAAAAACAAAAGCGTGATTCGATAATGTTTGTTACTTTAGCATCTACATCTACGTTATTAACACATACTTTCCTTAAGGTAACTGCAAAGGAAATTTTAGATTCTGTAACTAATAAATAAACAGTACAATCAAAAATGCATTATTATTTAATACAAGTAAATTATTATTTTTGATAAATCACTTCATAAATTACTTATTTTATAATCTAAAAGACTTATATATTAAATATTTTTTTAATTAATCTCATTTCCAATATATTTATATTTATCAATATAATTTTTAGAAATATGAAATCAAATTTAGTTTTTATATATATATAAGGATATATGAAAAAAGAAAAAAGAAAGAGATATATATTTTGTATAGTTTATAATATTAAACAGAATTTTATATAAAATAATTACACGACCTTACAATTAGTGTTTTTCTTATTTAATAAGAAAAATGTATGACCGCGGGAGAGTCACTTGTCGAAGGGAATCTTCTAATTTTATAGAATTATTTCCCCATAATTCAATGAAATATGGTTTCTTATATTGCACGTTACAACCTTTTTTATTTTCGGTATCTGAGCTCTTGTACACGTGGCGCAACGCAGTCCGGCGGTGTCTTTTTGAACAGGTTACATCTCCTCCAACTGCTGCTCTCTGATTCCAATTCGGAGCACCCACTCAAAGCAATTCCTCCATTTTCGAAAAGATCATGAGCATCGAATCACAAGCATCAAGGTTTGGCAAAAGGAGAAGGTGAATTGATGATGTTGGCACATCTAGTCATGTAAGTTATACCAGAGCCCTTCCTTAAACTCTAAATGGTAGGGGACGCATGTTTCACCTTGAAAGAAATTTGATCGAAAGTTACCGAAGAAGAAAAGCATATTTCACTTTAAACTCTAAATGGGTATCTTCTGCATATTGCTTTTTTTTTTTTTTTTTATAAGTGGAGAAGATTTATTTATATAAAATAACGGTGTTTAGTACAAGTTAGGAATTAAATAAGTTATCTTTAAATACAAAGATAAGCAGGAGCATGAAAATTGAAACCTCAGAGGGAATGCATTTCAACCAAATGATGTCTGAAACGACCAAAATGTGTCTGTCGGAAAGAAAAAATAAAAAATATAAAAAATCAAACATACACGCTATGGACACATCTGGTACAAGATAAAATTAATACACAATAATCTATACAAAAATATCACGATAAATATAAAGAATAAACAGTAAATAAAATATATTTAAAAAATTATATATATATATAAAATTGTATTTTAGTTACGATCCCCTCTCACCCTTTCTCTTGAATTTAAATGCTAGCCAACTAGAATTTTATCGTAAACTCCTAATAGTTATTTACTACTTACAAACTACCTAAGTTAACAGAGCTCCCAATAACTGAAATATCTGCTCTACTCTAAACTTTGGCTCTTATTTAAAGTTCAAATCCAGCGATTGGGTCTTCGGTTGGTTGTGATCCTAACAGGACATGGCTGGGACCATTCGGACAAGGAAGTTCGTGACCAACCGTCTCCTCTCTAGGAAGCAGTTCATAAGCTCCCTGGATTTTTTTTTTTTTTTGTTTTTTTATTTGAATTATCATACTTTCTCTCTGTTTTGTTCAGACCCCAGCAGTATTTTGTGATGTTAACATTGTGGATCTACTTGGCCTTTGATCTTAAGCTAAGGAGAGAAAAGTAAAAGCAAAAGAACAGGAAATGGCTTGAGGCTCCTCTTAGTGCGCTTCAGCTTTGAAGTTTCCTTTTTTTTTTCTCTCTCTCTCTTTCATTGGATTAAAATTGAGCAATTTCAGTCATTTTTTTCGAGTTTTGTCTAGTTTTCTTTTTCTTTGTTTCTTTTTTTGTACTTCTTTGCTCTGGGATATTAATATTTGATTAGTTATGACTTGTGAGATTGATGCTCGGGGCCGGTGATGCGAGAAAACATTTGCTACTCTTGATGGGTCACAAAGGATCCATCTGATAATTCCTTTCTACCAAGATCTCTGAGGCCTTGAATCTCTCTATTTTCACTTAGTTAATTTGCAGTATCATATAATGGACATTTATGTTTTTATGATTATATTTTTGTGCTTTTCTGAAGAGTTTTCTTGGTTTAATTAGCAAAGCATTGTACAACTGTTAAGGTGACATTGAGATTTATAGAGACTTTTGGAAAGATGGTTTTTGTTGGAGTTGGATTATACTCCTGTCTTTTTTATTCCTAGAGAATCTTGAATTGGTGTTAAATTAAAGGAGAGAGAGAGATAGAGTGTGTGTGTGTGTGTGGTGATATAAGGGCATTTTGGTTACTTTAGACTATCATAATGACATTTTTATTATTAAATTAAACTTTTATTAATGGTCATCTAATTGACTGTTATTTGTATGCTATAGAGGTATATAAATTAAACAGGCACCAAAAAGTTTTCCACAATTAAAAATGGGAGAACAAAAATTACAATTTTTGATTTTGTTTTTTCTTGGCTTTTTAATTAAGCAAAGGTGTCTCTGGAAGGACCATTGTCTGCATTGCTGGCTTGGATCCTCAATTAAAAATCCTAGAGCATTGCCAACTGAAATCCCTGTGGACCTTATAAGGAGGCAAGTTTGATTACCAGGCTCAATCCAAGACCAAGACCAGAAGGTCCTAGTTGAGGCAATGAAGTGATGTGCAGGCTTCGAACACCCCACTTTTAGCAAGTTAATAACAAAGTTAAGATCTCTTAAAGATACCCATTATGAGTTTTAAGGATCAACACCTCGCTTCACCCATCGTTCGATGGTTGAGTTCTCTTTCCGTCCCATTGTGATTAAAATTCACTTATTACAATGCGTTAATAATATATAAATAAGTTACTATTATAGCTACTTAAAGTTATCATTCTCATATCATCTTCATTTTTATATTCTGTCTCTGATACTCTCTCGTTAATTTAACCATTAAAATGTTAATACTAGAGATTTCTTGTATCTCTTAGCCATGCATTCTTTGGCAAGATCAGGCCAACTCAGTACCTAGTCTCAAGCTCATTGCAAGCCCGATATTCTCTTTGGCGAACTACTCATCAGGACCCATCCCAAGAAAATTGCCTAGATGTTGCATGTTTTGCAACACAGTCCAATTTCACAATAGGAAGGTGATCGAGGAGCCACTTGCCTATGCTGCAAAGGCGAGATATTTTCTATATCGTAGCATTTTAAGTCACGCAATTCACCGAGGAGCTATACCAAGCATGCTGTTACCAATATATGCCACACCACTTCCAACTAATAAAGTTTAAGGCTGCGCACGCACTTTTTCAAGCAACCCAATTGGATGTGCCAGCATTGTCACCCACTTTGTGCACAGTAGAGCCGTACAATGAACCAAAGCCACTAGTGATCACCATTCCATATAATTAATGTAAAGTTAGGGTCATAAAAATGGAAAAGCAAACATCTTGTCAACTAAGAAGCCTTGCTTTTTTCAATTAAAGGCCTCTCATTAATTTCTTCTGTGTCTGAAGATAGCTGTGACTTCAAGAAGACTTTTGTTTAGTTGCTCGCTAGCTTTTTGGAGCACTTAACCTTAGTATAACATACATTGTCTCATATGGGTCATTTTCATTGCTCGTGAATATCCAGGTGGTTATGGTCTGTGGGACAAATGTGCCGTGTGGGCAAGTCGTTTTTGTTCGATGAAAATTGGCCGCGTGTGGTTGAATTGGAGACACACACTTGAGCGCTGCGTTTGCACTTCAACGGTTGGAAACAATGAATGAGAGAAAAATGGGGGAAAGGGGACAACGCCTTCACGTTTTTAGTAGGAAAAACTCTATTGGTGGTCAATTGCCATTGTATTCACAAGTATTTCAATCAAAATGCAGTGAAAGGCTTGCTGACTTTGGCTAAATTGCCTGGAGGCCATCTGCTGATACCAAAACCAACATTTGACAACATTTTGACAGCACTCGTATCAATTACCACCGCAGATCTCTGTGAGACATTCTTGTGGAAATTGGCATTGAAAGGACTTGAACGTATTGGGTCGTTTCTTAACGGTTCTGATGAGTCCGAGAAGACAATGAGCTATATGGAACTATATGCTGGAATTTTTTCTGAAGCTGGAAAAAAGTATATGCATGAATCTGGCCGAGGTTTATGTAAGTGTGCACAACTGTATCTCTGTTTCCCGGGCTGTTAAGCCAGGTAACAAGAGACCTATTGTGCCCGGTGAAAACAGCTAATGCTTGTACTCTCCATTGCATAGGTCCACGGAAACCTGAAGTCAGCAAAGATCATACTCCGGCTCTTGGGGATGCCATTATAGGGAGTTGCATCCATTGCATAATATTTTTTTTTTTGGTCAACTTCTTATCTGTTTGTATTCTCGTTTATCCCCTCAATCGCCCTCTGTTTCAAGAATTGTTTGCACCGACTTAACACCAGATAATAATTCAGTCTATGCACCAGTATCCAACTAAATATTTTGGTGATCATAATTTCTAGAATGGTGCAAAATAAACACCAGAATAACAAAAGAATTCCACCAGCATTAGAATTGGCAAAGATGCAAAGGATAAAAGATACGTAGATCGAGAAACAAGAGGAACAGAACCTATTAATTTTACCTTAGATCCGCGTGAAAATGCTTACACGAATTGGAACAAGAAGAGATATGAGTGCCTCTAAGATCTCCAGCCTCTTTATACAGTTTTCAGTCATTATCTGTCTCCAATGGTATTGGAAAACCTCTATATCCTAGAGCCAACTTCAAATTGTTAAAGAGGCTTCTCGATGCTTGAAACTCCCACGCGGTGAGGCTTGGGACGATCAGATGTGCCCAGTTTTACTTTTGTATTCACAGAGAGATTATTTTCACAACTCGATATAAAAATTATTATGATCCGCATGAAAATGAGGGATTTATACTGCTACATCAGATGACTTGGGTTGGTAATTTCCAGACCAACTACAGGCTTTGAATTATCTTCACCGACATTAGCATCAAGATGAATCATTCAGACATGTCATCTTCGGCTCCACTGTACTGGCCAGCTTGCTGGTGTCTTCCAGGGCTATTGTCCTCATCTATTCTTGCCATCTTCGGCTTCAAAATATGACCCTTAGAATTTGAAGTGCCCTGAAAGTACACCACAAAGTCAAAGTTACAATCCAAAATAGTATGATCTACACATAAACACACAAATCCATGAGCCTTACCCCTGAACCTCCTTCTGTCGTGGCAGCAGTCGGTCTATTTCTCACAGTCAATCTTGAAGGCACTGGGAAATGTTCAACCTCATCACCTGATCTTCCCTCTATGGCTTTCTTCTTTTTTAAACCAAGCCTTGTGGGAAGGGCCTGCAACATGATAGGACAAGGTTAAAATCCACCAGAGTAGCCGACATAAATTTTGGATTTTTTTAGAAGGAAAGTAAAAAGGATAAATTTTAAAAATAGTGTCCAATTTAATACCACAAAGCGGGCCTCATCATCGTGAAATGAAACAAGGAAATTCTCATTTGCATCATCACCTCGTACCTGTTGAAATGTCATAAAGAATAATTCATTAAACAGTTTAGCAACTGCTTGCTAGAACAACTAGAAACTCAGAGGAACATACATCCCAATGGTACTCGCGAAGCCAAGAGTATGAGATTTCCTCTTTTTCATCATATATATCCTTTGACAGCTGCCACCACAATGTTAAATGAACAACAGTGCAATTATGACAATCATACAATGGTGCATGACAATAGGAGTTTCAAAACTTTATAATAGACAATTCTAACAAGGTGGATCAACCTCATTTGGATTAGGGGCCATATATGCCAAAAATTTTTCTGGATTAGCGGGATCTGAGCCTCTTGCCACACATGCTTTCATAATTGCCTGCAATCAAACACATGGAAAATCCATTAACAAAATATCGGATGCATTCCAAGGATTTGTGCAAACAAAAGGTCTCAGAAGCATATGAGATTTTGCATGTTATTCTAGCCTCTTGAAAGGTGAGACACAACTAACACAGCAAGCATATTTGAACCCATTCTGCATCACAAATATTCAAAACTCTATTTATTTTGTTGTTGCTTGACTATTGCATCACCAAGTAATTCGGCATCTTCGATTCAAGGTCATCACAAACATCTTTTGTTTAGGCTACAATTCTGCTGCTTCCATGCAATAAGTTCACTTAATTAACTTACCTGTTTCTCACAAGTATCACGAATAGATTCATCCAACTTGATATAAGATTCTGAGTCAGCTGTAGGAGCACCATCAAATGTCACCATGACATGTTTATCTTGATACCTGGTATAGCATCATAAACCACACTCAATAATGGGATGCACAATATGATCATTGGCAACTTTTAGAAGCACATAATTTTGTCAGCCAACACCCAAATACTTCGGGTAGAAACAACTAATCTTTCATTCCAGAGATGAAGATGAAGACCAACAACATACTCAAGAATACACATTTTTCTGCACGTCTCAGCAGTTTTTTTGGACAACATAACCCATATCTGAAAGATAACACTGTACATATTACAGACTTGGTCCATGACTCAAAAAATGTCATCTCAGGATTTTATTATGGTACAATCCATGTACTGCAATAGTTTCCCGGTGAGGGTTGGTGCAACCTACATGGTTCATTCTGGAAAGACAAAGGGCAAAACCAATTCCCTGATGATGCACCTTTTCTAATAAGAGATTCCATAATCACTGTGCCACCTGCTTACCAGTTCAATCTTATCCCTATTTATTTTACTCATTGAAAAGGATATACCAAATGCTTAAAGCAGCTTATCCTTATTTATTCGAACCTTAATTTTTGGATTCATAGCCAATTACATTCAGCGTGTTAAGGAGAGGAACATTTAAGCAAACATGTTAGATAGCCACATCAAACTCACAATAATGGTTGACTTGATGCATTTGGAGAATACACAGGAGGATGCAACAATCTCACAGAACTTATCCCACTTTCAGTTATTCAGGAGAATACAAAAGCATTACAATGACATACCTCTCAAAATAAGGAAGCAGTGGCATGACCTCAACAGGCCGTAAGCTCTTATTGGTTGCATGGACAGGGGGTATCTTGTTCACCACAAATGAATTTTGAATTGCCTTGATTTGTCTCTCCCTGAGATAAATATTAATTGTTTGCAGTAAATGAAAGAGAAAAACTTTATAATTAGTACTTTCCAATTACAGTTGCAATGTTTTCTTCTTTGATGAACAGATATCTCTTTCAGACAAACCATAGGTTGCTAGCATGGTCCCCATGACTGCAGCTCACACTTAGTTCATGGAATGAACCATGGGGACTCGAACCATTAACTGTGCTACTAACCCACATATGCCCACTAGGCTAACAATGGGTGGTTTATTTTGCACTATTTTCTTCATGTTCCACTTTGCCGAAGACAAACCTGTCATTGAGGTTCTCCAAAAGGCTGCGGTCCTCCATTTCTTTCAGTTCTTTTGCTTGCTTTTCTGTCAGAGACTGTCAAATTCCATTTCATAAGGTTATAAAACAGCATTCACTAATTTTCAAGTAGAGTACAGTAAAGCTCATAATAAGCTACCTGTTTTGCTGATTCCATGCTAAGAGGAGAAATATACTGTGTTTTAACCAGCCAAGAAACACCTTTATCAGTGGGACGTTCTTTTTTCCTGATGCCATCCTTTTTTACTGGGGTAACTACATCATCATCACGCAACAGTTCCTCATCTTCAGGAGCAAGAGGTGGTCTAGGACCTTTTGGAGGACTAATAGCATCAACTCAAAAAAAAGGGCAATCAGGATTGAAGTTCCATATACCAATGGAAATAAATCCCTCCCTCCCAATCAGCCTTCCCCAGCCCCCACCCCAAAAAAAGAAATTGTTGGAAGTCATTACTTGTATATGCTTAAATCAAGCAGGTCAAGAGGTATCCCAAGATCTGGCTCTACATGTAGTTGCGGCTTCCACATTTTTTCCAAAGATGTTATTGTGTATCTTGTAAATCTGCAGGTAAAGATTGCAACTTTAACCAGAGTACTTTTGCAGTGGAGACAGAAAATAGTATTTGATTATACCAGATAGCAGAAGCATTTTTTTCAATTCTGACAACAAATCTCTTAGCCTGATCTCTATGACACAAAAAGGTCTGCAGAATCAGCTTTATTAGGCAACAAAGCTTTGATCAGCACCCAAATCAAACTATTATCCCAATAAGCTACAGCACAAGCTAAACACGTATGCCAATAAGCTACAGCAGGAGCTGAATTCAAAGTCACCAAGAAGCCTAAACTCAGTTTACTTGGGCATCCCAGTGCACAAGGTTCCCACATTTGTAGAGTCTAGGAAGGGTTAGATGTACGCATTCTTACCTTTGTGCACTACAAGGTCCCCACACTCAATTTGCTTACGACTGTCAATTCACTTACTACTGTCAATTCTTTGGCCTCGCTACTAATTATGGAATCATCCGCAGCTTTCCTCTGAGTTTATCTCAGATTTCCATTAAAAATACAAATATGTTTTATGAGCTTCTTGATACCTAACATCAAAATAATTGCACCCAATATTATCATGTCAGGTTTTTCCAAATCTTCCTCGTGTAATGTATAGCATGCAGATTATGTTCCACATCAGGATTCCATATACCAGAAGTTTAAACCTACATGCCTTGCCAACTTAAAAGTCATTTCCATGGAAGGATATCCCTCCCAAGACAACAAGATTCTTCATGATCCTAATGAACTTAGTAAAAGTGGCAAGAAAAGCAGCATCCATCAACTAAATCTGCTTTCTTTGCTCTGAAAAGTCTTTAATTGGAATTTCTTCTTTTAAGCAGTTGCAATGAAAATTTTTTAATTTTGAGATTCGGCTGACTTCAGGCCACTGCTTACTTTGTTTGATTTTAGTCAATGAAGCCCTTTCCTTATCATCTGAGTGGCATAATAGTTGGATATAAACCTCACTAATCAAAGGAAGAACAACATAGTTCAAGTGCATATATCTACATAGAAAATCTAAATCTGATCTGTCCTTAACAAATGCCTATTAAGTTCACGCATAAGAAAAACCCAAGAATAGGCCTACATACCGATCTTCGTCTCTCTTGAATTTCATAAGTTTCATTTGAGCACTAGGATCAGGCAGTTCATTTCGGAATCTGCATAAAAAACACAACTAACAATACTTTCAGTACCTGATTAAGCCAGTAAGAACATGTAAAGCCAACTAGTGACATTGACAGTAGGTGCAAAAGCAAGATCAGGGAATGGATCCAACAATAAAAAAGATACTGCACACACAAGGCTGCAATAAGTCAAGCACATTTTAAGGTTATCATAACCCAATTCCCAACACTCAGAAGACCTCATTTCCTAATGTCTGGGACCCAATCCTGCCATGTATATCAATGACCAACCAGAGTGCCAACTCAAACCTAAAATGCCAGATCATGTCATATCTAACAGCAAGTTTTAAGTTACATGCAGTGAACAGAAAAATTAAAAGGACTGCAGCGAAAAAAAAAAAAAGGAAATGTAATTGCCCAAACTGTGTTGATGGATTCTTATATTTCAGCAACCCCAGGCAACAACTACTTTATAAGATGGTAAAGAAAATATTCACATGATTTTAATCCGGTAGACCTGATTCCTTCAGAATAATTGCTCAAGATAGTATCGCCGAGCTAGAGGAGTTATGGGTGTTTTAAGAGTTGTCGCGGAAATACCGAAATACAAGCAAGAAGTGACAGGTCTCTAAAAGAAAGTGACAGAAATGTTTTACTGCATTTTTGACATAATCACATGGCCCTGCTTCATTCTTTAATCACTAAAATGAGCTAACACACATTGAACTGACACAGATATGTATTTTTCAGTTTTGGTGGCAACACAAGGAAATACTCATGGATTGGTACCTTCTCTACAATTCTACATGCATCTAAATTTGCAGTGCAAGAATGTGAGATCCAGAATCATTGTCAACATACTCACTTCATCTTGCACAAGAACGTTGTTGGTTTCTTCAACCTATTTTCCGTTCTATCCCCAGTTAGAAGTGGAGTTGCCCTCCTATCCCCCATCCGCGAGCCAACGATTGAGCCATGACCCTTCTGTGCAGACAAAATCTGGGTCTTTTGCAGGATTGAATTCTGTGACTCTTTCAAGTGCTGCTTATGTTTCTCCTCCTGCCTTAGCTTCTCAAACTCCCTCTTCTTCCTCAACCTCCTCTCCTCCTCAGTTTCCACTCTACCTGAAGGCCCATTCACCTTCTTTGCCACGGGAGGAACTAGTGGCTTATGGTGGTGCTGCTTGCCACTAACCTCATGATTTGAATGCCCGTACTCTCTCCTCTCTCTAGACACCCCTTTGTCTCTTTCTATCCCACTCTCCTTAGGAGGTGGTGGTGGTGGGGAGCTGGGAGGTGGTGGGGGTGGTATGGAAGAGCTAGGAGGGGATGAGGGAGGTGGAGGTGGTGGCATAGCGGGTGGCTGCATTGGCTGCTGCAATGGCTGATGAGCATACTGGGAATACTGTGAAGGCGGGTAGTACATAGTGGGTTGTTGCGAATGTTGTGGTTGTTGAGGAGCCGGTGGAGGAGGTGGAGGGGGATATGACGATTCTGGTGGCGGCGGCGGTGGAGGTGGCTGATAGGGGTACTGCTGATGGGTTGGTGGTGGCGGCGGCGGAGGGCGCTGAGCACGCGACGGAGGAGGGTAATTCTGTTGTGGTGGCGGCATTGGTGGGTAGTTTTGAGGGAATGCAGAAGAATGAGGTGGTGGAGCCATCTGGGAATAGCCTTGAGGGTACTGAATTGGCCTCTGCTGCTGCTGCTGCTGTTGTGGTGGCCGCTGCGGCGGTTGAGGAGGGTTTTGGTTGGGTGGTGGTGGTGGTGGAGGGAATGTGGATTGGGGAGGAAATGGCCTATAAGAGGCCATTGTAAGTCACTAAAAACAAAAAAACACCACAAATATCTACCCTTTACAATCAGTCAACCAAATATCCTTATTTTCCTCCTTCCAAAACCAATCCAAGAAGCCTAGAAACAAAAAATACCCAAGAACAAAAAGAAAAAACCCAATTCTTGATCTCCTTCAAGAACTAATCCCAACACAACACAGTAAAGAACCAGTACTGAATTCCAATAAAGATTGAAACTTTAACTTAATAGGGGAAAAAAAAAACCCATTTATTGATCTTCTTCAAGAAGTAACCCCAGCATAAGAAAGTAAAAGAACCACTACTGAATTCCACTAAAGATCAAAACTTTTACTCAATAGAAAAAAAAACCCAAAAACCCCAAAATAAATTTAAAGTTCTTGCAATGCAAGAACAACCCTAGTAAGAGCAAAGCAAATCACCAATCAAAACTGACCCAGAAAGGGTACGGAAAACCCCAAATCCCCAATTCAATCAAGACAAGCCCCAGATAGAGACGGAGAGCAATTGAGCAACTGGGGTTTTCTATTTTGAGTGAATTGGTGCCAATTTGTTGGTATACACCAGATATGGAGAGAGAAAGAGGAGCGGGTTTCAGAGAGAGAGAGACAGAGAGAGGGGGGGATGGAAGAGAGGAAACGTAGCAATAACTACTGTCTTCTTTGTGCTATCTTTTTTTTCTTTGAGTGAACCGGATCGGACCGGAGCCAGCGGCTGAATCGACCCGGTTCAAAACCGTTAGTTCTCCAAACCATAGTCGAATGATTTGAGGAACGGTTCTATTCATCGGTTCAAAATTAGAATTGACACAAAATCGAATCGTGGTCAGGTCTATTCAAAAGTCAATTTTACCAAAATCACCTATCATTAATCACTTGTCTATACATATTTTTATATTATAATTATCACTCTACATTAAAAAAATAAAAAAAATTAATAACCTTTTAAAGTTATCCAAACTTTTTTCTAAATCTTAGTATGTATAAAAAAATTATTCATATGCAATTTACAATTTTATAAATTTTTTAATATACTAATAAAAATACAAACTTAACTCTCTCTAAGATAATTAATAATTTTTTTATATAAACTTAGATTTAAATTTTAGATTTAAAAGATTAAATGTAGAGATACTTTATTAAATTTTATATTCGTTTATATCAACAATAAATATAAAAAAATTATTTTAAGTTTGATAATATGTAAATAACAAAGTTTTAATAAAAAATTAAATCAAGACAAATGGATGATTTTATCTTCAACCTATAGTTGTGACAATCAACATTCTTGCAACTTTATTTTCATTGAAAAAACAAAAACAAAGTCTAGGCTTAAAATTAGGAGTCTAATAATTGTATGATTAAACTACCTAATTAATGGCAATTAAGGAAATGATTACGGCAAGGATTATGATCATACTTCCTTTATTGGATTGCTCCTAAAAAATCATTGCATCTCTTTCTAGACTCTCTTGATCTTTGCTAAATTGGAAGTCCATAGCCTATTTATGACATACCATATGCACTAGTATAACATAAATAGCAATGACAACAAGTGCTGTAAGAGGCTGACCAGGAAAAACCCAAAATAGTTGGCTATAAAAGGGAAGCGATCCTTTTTAGGCTATTGTTGACCACATCATAGCAATTTACTATTTTTCTTTATTTTTTTCTACAATGTTTAGTCTCTCTCTCTCTCTCTTTTTTTTTTTTGTTTTTTTGTTGGTTTCTTGTTTTTTTGGGCTGCCGTACGCCCAAAAAGGGCCAGAAAGTTTTCTTCCTAAAAAATAGAACTCAAACTTCTATTTTTAAACTGTCGAGTTCTAATTTAAAGAAATATATAAAATTTATATGAATAAAAAAATTATTTTTATTGTATAATTCTCTACTTAATTATAAAAATAAAAAAGAGAGAAATACTCTAAGAATTTATAGGGAAAAAAAATTGAAGAAAATGCGAAATATCTTGATGTAATGAAGGGTCTCTTATGCCCATTTTGATTTCTATTTCTTTAATGAATTATAACAGGGGTTTTGGATAAATGGAGAAGGGAAGAAGTGAAGAAACATGCAAATTGTTATCAGAAAAAGGCATGAGATTCTTACACTGAGGAGTATAATTGCAAAACAAATTATTGCAAACACCACGAGCTGATCACGAGCAATGGGCTGGACCAAGCCTTTGATGGGCGAAACGTAAAGACCAAGAAACGTCTTTGTGCTTGGTCTGATAACAAAACTTAAAAAGGGTCCATCCTAAAAAGGGATCGGAGTTCCTCGTGGCTGTATTGAACACCCAAAAACTAGCCCAACTTGAGGCACCAGCTCTGCTCCACAGAAATTTCCTTTTTTCCGTACTTTGGGGAACATAAAAGTTGTTAAGAATTTAGGTTTTTATTTTCAAATTTTAGTCTTGGAAAGAGTGATAGGAGATTCATAAAAAATTTTTTAAAAATTTTATTTCATTATGCAATTTACAACCTAATGAGTTTTTTTTTTTGTTTTTTGGGTTGGATTGAACTACACAATGAGTCTCCTAATAGATACATATATTTTTTTTGGCTGGTTATTTCTGAAGCTTTTGCGATAAGGGAAGCACAAAGCACACCACATAGGCCATAGCAAATAGGCTGACCAATGAGATTGGTGTCACTCAGTCAGACTAAGTGCCCTTTAGTAGGCAGGGCTAAACCGAGTTATTGGCTAGCAAAAGCCACTGGTTTACGAGCATGCCCCTAAAAAAGGTCTAGGGCTATCTCACGACTAGAGCTGACTGTTGGGCGAGTTTCACTCAGAACTAGACTGGAACTGCTGGCCTGGCGAAAACCAGAACCGGCCGGAACCGTTCGGCGTTGGGGTGGGTAGGAGGGGGGGCACAATTGTCAATTTGACGAATGAAACTTGTGTTGGGATAGAAATGGACTGATCTTGGATGGCCATTGGGTCACATTTCGGCCTGCCTATTTTGCAAAGTGTCCTTTGACGGAGCATCAATGCAAGGAATATTGGGAGTCAAATTAACAAGCAAAACTTCCATAGCACTTGCATTAATGCACTTTTGGATATGCATATCTATTACATAGCTTACTTATATCCGAACCCCACAAGCTTAGCTACTTATCCACCAAACCCTCCTTTTATTTGGCTTTATCCGTGGTATTAGTACACCGCAGCAGTGCTTAGATTCACCATAAACACAGCTTATAATCCTTTGGATGCAACCCATCTCTTGCTGGTATCTTTACTTGCGGCGACATGCTGTTTCAATTGGCCCAGCTTGCCTTGCTAGCTGAACAGATCAAGAACAAGGAAAGCACATAATGAGAACAATCCAAGCTAACAGTGCACGAGATTCCTGAGTCTGAAAAAAGGTCATATGTCCGTAACACTACTCTCACTTACTTAAAAAAGATGTTTCCACGACAACTCCAATAACGAGAATGGACTTATTTAGCGATACCTGAAAATAGGCCTCAAGCTTCTTTTTCAGTGTTGCATATTCTCTCTTGAGTTGTTGAAATGTCCTCATGCATCTGCTTGTATCCATGAAAATCCAAATTAAATCCTTGACAATTAATTTATGGAATTGAATTTTGCTGCCTACCATATATAAATTGCAGGTACTCGTGAAGGGGGGGGGGAAACCGTACATATAGATACTTATAACTAGACCATGACAGGAAATTAAGAAGTGGGCCTAAATGAATCTAGGCCCTTCATCACAGATGATTTCTAGAAATAAAGCAAAAAAAGATGAATTATTACCCTTCTGCATTCCCTGCTTTGCAATATTCCCTAAAGAGAGAGGACTCAGCTTTCACCTTTTTGGCTCCAATGCTGCACCCAATTGCCAATACAGAAGAATAGAGAAAAAGAGAGAGAGAGAGAGAGAGAGAGAGAGAGAGAGATTGTTGTTGTTGTTAAGTCCAACACAGAATATACTTGATGATACCTTTAATAAATATCTCATTGATATGTAACTTTCCTTTTTTTCTTTATATCAATTTGCTAGCTATAATATTCTTATATCATTGATTTACCTTGAGCAACTTCCCTTGAATTGATGCATGTAACCATCCAACCTATTAAAGTCAAGAGGACCCTTCTCTCTGATGAATGAACACATGAAATGTTGTTTAATTAGCAACAACACGAATATACTTAATCTAGCTCGCTCTATGACATAGATAAGAAATGAAAAGTTGGGGAAAGGAGGAACAAAGTTGCGGACTCACAATGCTTGCTCTATGTTGTGGATTAATCTAGCTGAATCTCTGTAATACAATGTGACAACTTCCTCCACAAAATTTGGGTTAGCATCATCTTGGAGCTCCTCAAGTTGGATAAATTGTTCATCAAGAAATTCCTATTGTCATGAGCCCCCCACTCAAATTTGGATACGGCCAATAGGCCAAATTATTCAAAGGAAACAGAGTTATGAACAGTGGTCATTGTAAGATGATATATTCATAAAATGGTAATCTCAGTACACAAGATTCTTATACTTTTATAATTTAGAGAATAATCAGATATATATAATTTTATCTTCTTTTTTTTTATTGACAAAAAAGTTATTTATGTGACACCCTTTTGGATAATTGTAATGAAATTTCGAATTTGGACTATTTTGGTTAATAGTTTAGGAGCCCTTTTACAGTAACCAAAGGCAAAGTCAAATAAAAAAAGGGGTTTCCACGAGGATACTCGAGAAACTTCTTCAATACACAAAAATCATGCACCAATTCTTATAACTCCTTCTAAGTGAGCTTTGAAATCATGGAAAGAGCTGGAGGAGAGTACAATATGCGGTGTAGCCTACCTATATGTATCTTGGTTATAAAATGAATGATATATATGCAACTCAAGGCACCGGCAAATGGTAAATTAGCCAGAACCTGATCAAATAGAGACTGCCTTGTGAGAGCAACCTGCCTATGCAATTGGTTTCTGTCCATTTGATGAGGGAATGCTGGATAAAGCTAGCAAGATAATTTGAGAAAGTGTGTGTGAGAGAAGAGAAGAGAAGAGAAGAGAAAAGAGAACACACTCTGGAAGGCTTGAATGATAATGCAATGTGGAATGGAGGCTTTATAGTAGAAAAAAGGAGGTGAAGTGAGAGTGTATGACAACTTTGTACCAATTGAGTGACAATTCTTGGAAGAGAGAAGGAGGGTCTTGCTGTGGAATGCATGTGCAGACAAGTGTAAAGCAGAAAGAGAGATCCCTTAATTACATTAAGATAACCTAAGTGTAATATGTTGACATTCTTATATCTTTAAGAGCTTGGTGTATACGCAGAAAATTGATGCGAACGTACGTGAGTTCACGATATCAAAATTGTATAATTCATAATTAAAATAATATAATATCTATCTATATTTATTTCCCGGCCAATTCACTGACATTCAAATAACATTTATGTATCTTTAAATCTGAAGTACAATTCTTTATGCGGATGTCCTACAACAAACAACAATTAGAACACACCACAATTCTTCTTCTTCTTCTTCTTCTTTTCATTTTTTATTTTTTAATATATATATATATATATATATATATCTTTTTGTTAATTGAAGTCTTTGAATCAACTTATTTGGCGCCCAGCGACACAAACCACAGAACATTTTACATCCAGTGGATGGTTTCCTTTTAGTGAAAGAAGGTAGAGAAAATTACTTGAACCAATCAAACTTCTTCTATCTATCGCCATTTTTACTTTTCTTTTGTTTTGATAGTTACCCATCTCAATTATTTGCACAACCTTTTCAGAAATGCCATCGAAAAGTCTCCATCACCTTACAAATTGGTTTCCTACCTTCTGGTATTGGGATTATATCCAATATAAATGTTTCCATTCTGACTCGCACGCAATGCTTCCCATGCTTACAACTTAAACCCACTTTAGTTTCTTTTTTCGTCCACTTAAAGGTCTCGATGGTTCATAGTACTCTAATCACTCGATTTAATTTATTTGAAACTCAACTCAAATTAATTCGTACTAATTAAAAAAATTAATAATCCATAATTCAAAATATTCAAAATTTAAATAAGTTAAATTTTAATATATTCTCTCTGTTGTTATCAGGCTTCTTAAATATGATGAAAGAAAGGTTAGTGGAACCTAATCTCAAGGCAACACAACATATTACTTCTTAGCATATACTATTTTTGTGCTTGATTGTGCTACTCTCATAACAATCTTCCCTTGGTAAACTCTTAATGGGCATCGCATGAGGCAAATGGCTTACCATGAAAGAGCATTAGAGCCAAAAGGTGCATTGTTTAAATTGGCCAAATAACAAATTTTGAAGAAATGAAATGACATTGACATGATTATAGACCATCACCATTGTTCTTATTGTCACATCTTTGCTTCTTCTTTTTAGCTGCACTTTAAGATTTGGATACTTCCATTATAAAATAAAAATTCTCTGTTGTAGAGTACACGTAAGCATTAACTTGTCTAAGTTCAATAGAAAGTGATTTTATTATCAATTGTGGGAATATAAACACATATATAACACCATTAATTTAATATGTCCTAAATGTGAATTGTTAAAATTATATTTATACATTTTAATTATTCAATATATAATTGTAATAAAATAAAGAAGTATAAATGTAGATTAAGAGTATAAATTATATTTGAGATGCATCCAATTAAATTAATTTAGTGCGCACAAACGGAATTCTTTTATGAGTGTGCGTCCCTCGGCTAGTAAATTCAATGATCAAAATACTATTTAAATCGAAGTGGAGAGAGATGAGGATTCCGTGAGAAAGACATTGTACGGAGACACCTTTTTTTTTTTTTTTTAAACATTCCACGGAAAGTAGACTTACTTTGCAATTTTACAAAGTAAAGTAACATAGGGTTACGACGAATTACATTTCTATTTTATGATTTTATGTAATTCTTATAAAAGACAAATTGAGCACTTTGTCCCAAAACCAAAAAATCACTGTAGAAGCTAGAAGGCTATCTCTTCATTTCTATTAATGGTTTTACTATAATTATCTTCTAATTGAACCCACGTTTCTTTATTTTTCTTTTTTCTTTTATGACAATAAAATTCTTTCATCCAAATCTTAAATTATTAGCATAACTTCTACCATCACAACTCCATTTAAAAGTTGAACATAAAATGCACTCAAGAAATTTGAACAATAAAATCATGCACCGAACTCATATAGTTTTGAGTCAAATTTCTTTCTTTTTCTTTGCCTGGAAAATCACATGGGTTAACCAGGCTGAGGAGTCAACCCCACTGTCTGCAGGGAAAAAGAGGATGATTATAAAAATCCTTTTGAAGATTGTTTCGTGATGTTAAAAGTTTTATATTGAACATTTCAGTTCTTATGTATAGAATATTAATAGATACAGAATTTCAGGAACAAGCATATACAAAACAAGACATTGAGGCTAGAGTGTAGATTTTTTTTTTTTTAAATTTTTGACAAGTTTTAACATTTTTAGTTTTGATCTAAAAGAAAAATACATTGCAATTTCAATGTCTAAATAGTGGCTGTGACTCACAGCTCGATTCTCCACCGCAGATTTGGAAACCAAAGAATAGCATCAACGGTGGGCCTCATCACACTGCAGCCACTTAACTCTTGTTTTTTTTTTTTTTTCCTTTTGCCAAATAAAAAGTTCATCAAATCTCAAGCTATATAACAGAGTGATTTCCTTAATTTTTATAAATTTTATGTTTTTTCTTTTTTATAATTCGAACTTAAAATTTTAAAACCAAGATGGGAGTGGGGAAGACGAGACAGAGCGACAGACCCAAGAATATTATGAAGGAAAAAAAAAAAAGAAAAAAGAAAAAACCCCACTTGCCTGCCTGCACATCAAGTAGTTGAAGATGGATGGGACAAGAAGAACAAGATAGTCTTTTCACAGAAGTCAACCCTTTACTTTCATGTTGTTTCTAACAGTTTGTGAGGCCACGTGCCAGAAAGTATCAGAGGCAGTGCTCACGTGATTGACCCATCTCTCACGAGTCACGACTCTTGTGTCAAACCCCAAGAATTGGAGTGGTAAGTGAAGTGTGTGTGCTAATTTCATAACCATCAAGATCCAATTTTTGAAGTGAAATGTAGTGACTTAACACAAATAAACTATCATCGATCGTTTCAAGTTACTCTCAAGTCCATCTATCAAAATAAAAATTGCATGCTAAAATTATATAAATATCTTCTGTGTAAAAATAAAAATAATATTGATTATTTATAATATTTTACAACATTGAGCCTCATAAAATGTTTTTTTTTTTTTTTTTTTTTTGGTTTTGGTTTTGGGTTAGATTGCTAGATAGAGAAATGATTGTCAAGTGATTAGATATCCAAGACAGTTGAGGAAAGCCCTATGCTTGGGACACCAGGACAGGTCCTCTGATAGATTCAACTAAAAGGTGCAATTATATAAGAAAACTAGGGGTAATAGACTTGCTCACGTAGCGGTAAGAATCATATAAGAAATCTACACAAATTCAGATTTCATGCGAGAGGATATATAGATCCAACACACACACACACACACACATTTTAATTAGCTCATGAGGTCTTCTGGAGCTACGAAGGTGAAGTGCTTGATGATAGACTCTGGCTACATCTTGCCATCTAGATGCCGTTAGTCTAAAGGCTGTTGTTCAATAGATGAATGGATTATATAATTTACGCAAACAAAGTAACACAAGAAGAACGCAGACCACAAAAAATTGTCACCTTATAATATTATAATTACTAATTACATATTTATACAGTCATTTAATATGTAATTACAACTAATTATTGAAATTATAAACGTGCAATCAACAATTATAATGTTTATGCATCGTTGTCTAACTTCAATAGAATCACATTGGAAGCGTGCAGTAACTAAGGAGTCTTATTTATGTTGGAAGCAAAGTGAAAACTAAGTAACTTCAACAGAACCCCATTGTGCGTCGATCTTATTATATTTTTCAATGTACAGCATTCACTTGACATGTAATTTTCCAGTAAATGTTAAAAAAAATTTCTTTAGTTATTGTAGTCCTTCATAAAATGAAAATTGCATCTTTTTTAAATGTGGCAACCTAACATAATCACAGAATTCTCCTTGAAGGTTCTAAACACAATGATATTGTCAACATCAATGCTACAGAAACAAGTGAAGGTATGGTGGGTCGAGAATATTAACAAGACAGTGCATACACCAATGAAAGAAGCACAAAAGGCCAAAACCCAAAAGAGGAAAATTGCAAAATGCTACAAGAATTAAGAAGGAATCCTCATAATGATTGGCATCAGAACTTAAATTTGCAGGCAGTGGTCCTTGTCATGTCCTTCTCTCCATCTGCACTACCAGCAAATTTTGCAAAAAAAATGTTATTAAAAAGGGAATAGAGGTGTTCAATTCAAGAAAAGATTCTGTCTTTATTCCCCTGCCACAAGCCCAAGTGAAAGGCAGAAAAGATGTTTCACAATAACAAATGTATATATCACAGCCCGCAATTCTCTCTCTATCTCTCTCGTATTGCAAAATGTGTGGTCACATCTACATTCCTTGTTAAAAGAGTTAAAAATGAAGGGTTTGAGGGGGTGTGTGGATGGAGTGGTATCAGAATATGGCTTTGGTCTTGCTTTCTGGTATAGATCGTGATTCTCTTTTCCTATCACTGTCTCCTATGTTGATAAGAATACCACCCTGGACATCAATCCCAGCTATTAGCATTAAATATACTTTGCTTGTGCATGAAAGTTGATCCCTCTTTTTTTAATCAAATAATTAGAATAATTTTGCATTAGCACAGCAGTCATGGTAATGTTAGTTCAGAACTGGTTCTCACTTTGGCCAGCCAAACAATGGAACAGTATTAAGATTTGAAGATTGTCCCAATGGTAGATTTCTCGGTTTTCCAATTCCTACTTCCATCATCTAAATGGCACATTTGTCCTCCTCTTCCATATCCCATATTCAGTAACCATTATGGAAACCTTGATGCTGAAGAATTATTATGATGATAGTAATATCAACACAGAAAAAACCTAAAATGTGTCTCCCAACTTAAGGGGGAAATGATAATGAATGTAAAGTCGCATGATTTTTCTCCTGCTCATATTGTGTGTGTGTGTGTGTGTTGCATATAAAGTTACTCAAAGAAAATCATTTATTTTTACTTCAGGCAACCATGTCATCAGGAATGCTGATTCTAATTTTACATGCTAAATATAAGGCTTGCTTTTGCAGTAATTACTCTAACAATAATCATTCGGTTCTGTATATCCAATGGAATTCTAGCAAAAGAGCAAGAAGCACCTGTCAATTTAGGGACTTTTACAGGTTGAAAAAAATGGGTATAAACATAATCCAAAAATAGTATTCTGAATCTCAGACCAATAAACAAGAGCAACTTGAAATATATTATGCAAAGAGTCATGCACGGTTTTGCAGTAACATTGGCTAAAAAGTGAAGGACAGGGCAAGTTGCCATATCATGAAACAGCTGCCAAGAGTATTTTCGATCTAGAGGATAAAAAAAAACAAAAACAAAAAAGAGGTTTGCCATCACAAAAAAATGTGCTAGCTTATGGGAATAATCCAGAGTTGTGGGCACTGCTACAATCATAGAGTAGTTAGTCTAAAGTAGCCATCTCACAATAACCTTTTCATAGATGTTCCCCTCACAGCATCAATTCTCCTCATCTTTATAAGAATCTCATAGCCTTAGTAGAGACATTATTGAAAGCAGTTGCCCCCACTACAGGTAGCTTTTTTCACTCAGCCTACAAAATTTATCCAAATGAAACTGAAATGATATGTGTTCCTTGTAGCTAACATGAGAAACTACTCATCCAATGACCAGTAGCCAACCTAGCTTCTTATTCATGATTGAACATGAAGAAAAGGAAAGGCAATGCTTCTGAACTTATGAAAGAGAGAGGGGAAATCTGCACGATGTTGCCAAGCACCTAGTTGTAAGGATTTCAACAATATTCGATCATCATTTCAGTGTATGGTAAGACCTTCAGGACGGGAAAAGCTTGCAAAATCTGGAATGGTAGGCTTTAGATGTTAGCTTAACTCCAGGTTAGTCAATGGGCTTAGGAAGAACTAATTGGTAATTATGATCCAATCAGCCTCCCTATCAACAATGCAAGGAACTACCATTTTTAAGTTCCAAGCTATTCACTTGTTTTATTAAGCATGGTGAAAGCACACGTGGGGATTCACCTATCTGTGACAGAATCCTTTCACTAATGTCCGAAAAAGTTGTGTCTAGTACGCTGTGTTGTGAGTTTTTCAATGGTCTTGAACCTGGAGAAACATTGTTGCAAAGTAATAGACGAACACACCAATGGGCGTATGTATGTGTGACCTAATTCACCTTTGACACAGGACTTGCCTACTGCTGTTCCAATTCCCGGACTCTTTTAGCTGATATATATGTATATATATTGGCTCATTGCCCTTTATTTCTCCACTCTGTCCAATTCCACGATCATTTCTCCTTTTCAGGCCTTTTCTGCCTATTCTCTGAGCTCCCAACTTGTTTAGGATGTTAAGAGGCGAGCCGCAACAGCCGGAAAAAATTATACAGCAGTGCTGGCTTACCACATATACAAATTGTTGATATGAACTCTGTGTGACCGTGGTCATGTTTGTTTCAGGGTGTCTGCACAGGAAAATTGAAGATTAGTCATTACGAAGGCTTTTTAAAGGCTAGAGACAGAAGGTCTGGGTTTGTGTTACAATCCACCAGAATAAATGCAGCTACACTTTTCTGTTAAGTGATAACAAAAAGCATTCCAGCTACTATAGATGCAATGTAGACCTTAATTCGGTAAGAACTAATACTGGCAAGTTATTGCCACATAACCATTAAATTGTTATACTCTAGCTGTTTACAGTTAGAAAGAATAAATGAGACAACCTTCATAACCCTACGTCAAAAGGATGCAAGACTAACAAAGAGGTAAAACAAGTTGACATAGATAAATTCTTATTGTACAAAGAGGGGGAAATGAAGCCCAGGAAAATAAGCAAATACAATTTCCCTTCTAATTCAGAGTGCTTGGATGGGACAACCCTCGCCATTGCTTAAATCTGACCCACAGTCTGAGCACTTGCATGGAATGCTGACTGTCTCGATGGCTGGCCTATTAACTTCAGGGAGAGTGGAGAGGGCTCTCTCTGGCTTCTCTCTGTCTCACCTAGACTGAGGTGAGACATGCCAACCAGTTCATCTACATTGACAGGCTCCTTCGGAACTATGGGAATTGGCTTTAAGACCTCGTGTTGAGATGACTCTGCAACAATTTTTTTGTCTTCAAGAGGAGTGACATGTTGAGGCCAATATGGACACGGGACTGGCATATAGGCTGGAAAGAATCCAGGAACAAGAGGGTTAAATTCACTGTGCCCAGGAATTAGTTGATATTCATGCAACCTGGGAACAGCCGGGGGAAAATCAGTTGACCCCATGATTGTTCTTTCAGGTTCTTTAACTGGTTCTTCAGTGGCAGTCTCCATGGCTTCATAATCGGGCTTGAGAGAGAGGCCCAGTGAAGGTAGGGCATCTGGATTATCAGTTTCTCTTGCCTGAGAAGACGGCAACTCTCTTCCCTCTGGAACTGGTTGTGGATCTGAGGCCTGATATGTACATACAAAGTAAGGAACCAAAGCCGTCAAATTCCCCAAATATTGTCGAATATTTTCTGGTTATATCTTAAAAAGATGAAGAGGAGATATTGCAATTGAATAATGTAACTCATCATCTACTGGTGTCCTACAGACTGAAAGAAACTCAACTTCCTTTCATACAATCATTGTCAATATTTGAAAAAAAATAAAAAGAATGGCAGTCATCCCCATGCATTATGTCACACGCTACAGTGTTCTGCCTCAAAAGAGTCCCACATTTAATTGATATCTATAAGGATGTCATATTTAATATATGCTTTGCATAATAGGCAAGAAGGCAAACAACAAATGAACATGCTAGACTGAAGCCAAATGGTAATAGCCTGTACAGTGCACCCAAAAGACTAGTGTTTGTAAGCAGACATGAAAAATGTGTATAATGAAGCAACACAAACCATGTCAAAAAGACTGGAGCGTCTCTTTCTTTTGGTGGCATTGCTCTGCCGGATGAAGTACTTTTGGGCATGGCTTGCCACCTGGGTAGGAGTCCTAGACACTACATAGTTTCGAGCTATTCCACGCCAATCTCCTTTCCCCAATTTCTGGAGACCGACTAAGAACATCCGATGCTCCTCTTCTGTCCATGGGACACCTAAAATCACAGAAAACAAATAACTGAAAAGCTTCAATAGATGGCAGGCATTAAAACTTTGATGTGCTCAACCCCAAGTGAATCATTATCTAATTCAAGAAATGAGGAAAATGACAACCATCAGCATGTGAAGAAGAACATCTTTAACTCGCTAAGAAACAAGCTAACTTTATGATACACAACTAGTCAACTAAACTTCATTTTAACTTTTACCCACTAGATAGATGCTGAACAAAACAATTATTAAGTGCCATATCATCAAAATTTCTGGAAATGAGCCAATTATGCAGTCAGATTGTGAGATGCATGAGAAATCCTTGTTTGAGATGCAGTCAGACCGTTCCCAAAATTCTAAGTGCAAAAAGCATGCAAATTTTCAATATAAAGAAAGAATAAGCTTGTTACTCATTGATAAAATTAACTCAGTCAAATACTACAACAGGATGACTAACAAGAGGAACTAGGCAGGACTGACCATTGTTTTACTGACTGATCAAACTTAATTTGCTTATTTACTGAATCAAAAAGTATGCTCACTCTTCTTAAGTTAGATAATTATTAGTTCCTTAAACAATTGAAAAGGAAAATTAAAAAAAAAAAAAAAGGATGATGCAGATAAAAATTTACACTTTCAGTGTTTAATAAGGATCAGAGGACCTATCAATAGATTCTGCAACAATATCTGAACTCAAAAAGAGAAGTTGTGAGAATCCAAGCCATTTCTCAGTACATTTTCGCACTCCTCTTTTTCTCGCATGAGAAATCCAAAGATAATTGACACTTCAAACCTGGAAATCACAACTATTACACAACATAAACACTCTAATCCTATGAATTATCCTTAACAAAATTTGCTAGACCCACAAAACTCCTATATTGCAGTATGTAAGTGACTTGGAATAACCTTACCATTACACCAAAACTCTGCTTTCAACTGCAACAATGGGATATAAAAACATCTAAGTCCTCCTCATTAATAAAAATCCGAGAAAAGGGAAAAATGGCAATTCCCACCAAAGCATTTCTACCATCATTTCTCGAAGACATTAAAGAAAACATTCAAACACTCCCCATTTTCAAGATTGAAACTTTTAGCCTCCCAATGGTGCAAACAAGAACAAAAAGGATAATGTTGTTTACGAGATACCATATCAGAACGGCACCACCCAATTACTCATTCATTTTGATTACTCGTGTGGACCCCACAATGGTATCGCCATAGAAATTAACAATACTTGATTTAAAGCCCTTTTATATATATATATATATATATATATATATATATATATATTTGAAATCAAAAAATACAGTTGCAAAATAAAACCCAGAAAATTATCTGAAAAACAGATTAAAAGTAGAAAAAGTTAAAAAGGAAACAATAAATCTGGAAAAAAATAAAATTAAAACAGATTAACAGACAAGATAATAACTAACAATTAACAAACGTAATTAACGTTAATCATAATTATATCATTATCATGGGCGATTCTTATCCACACACACACACACACCCTCTATATATATATATATATATATATTTATTTATTTATTTATTTATTTATTTATTTCAAAAACCAAAAATTATTAACAAAATAAACAAATAAATAAAATAATGAGAATAAATAAATCGCGTGCAAAAGATGTCACCTTTCTTTCTCTCTCCGCGGCGATTGGCGGAGCCAGTGCCGTGGGCCGGGTCGTCGGACAAGTAACCGTCGGGAACGTGGCCGGAATCGCGGACGTGATCGGACAACGGAGAGTCGGGGTTGGGGGAAGCGGCGGCGGAGGAGGAGGAATGGTAAAGCGCCGGGAGGTTGCCCATACTGGCGCTCTTCTTGATGGAGCCATCGGTGAGGCGGACGCCGAAGAGCTTCACCGAAGAGGAGGAGGAGGCAGCGGCGGAGGACGCGGACGCGCCGCCGTATGCCGCGCGGGTGGGACAGGTTCGCGAGTTGTGCCCGTTGTTGCTGCAATGCGAGCAGCGCCGAGTCATCGCTTCTGACTCCGCCGAGTCGCCACCGAGTCGCACCGAGTCAGAGAGAGATGAATGGAGAGATAGAGAGAGAAAAACGCAGATGGAGGATATTTAACTGGAAGAAGGAGGGTAGGGGTAATTTGGGCATTTAAAAAAATAAATGCGGAAGGGATCAGAGGAAAGCGGGGGATCGCTCGTTGGAAAGTTTTGGAATGACACTTTTACCCTTTGTGAAGGATAAGGTTATCTTTTTCTTTTTCAAATGTTTTTTTTTATTTGAGAATTATATTAACATTCTTTTATGAGTGGGGAAGTTTTTTTTTTTCATATATATATATATATAAATAGTTTAATAGCTTATAATAGACTATCAAATACTATCAATGATATCTACTATATATTTTTTACTATAACAAATTTATTATTTTTAATTATATATTTCTTAATTAAAATTTACTTAATTTTTTATATTTAAAAATGAGTTAATTTAATTATTTTTAAATAAATTAAATTATAAATTTTTATTATTAATATTAAATTTAAAAAAGTTTAGAAATAAAATCAATAATAAATAAATAACCTTATTTAGTCAACGTAAATTTTAAAAATTGTTATAAATTTTACTCATGAAAATTAAACATCTTAAGTTTTAATTTTAAATTGAAACCATGTATTTCAAGAGAAAAAAAATTACTAAAAAAAATAGATATACTAGTTAATTAATTAAGTCATCCTTACTTTTCTTAATAACTCTTACAAATAAATTACACAAGTATAATTTATTTTAATCAAATAATTAGATACCAGATAGATTTATATAATTGATTCTTATATGAAAAAATTTATTAAGTGTCACTTGTTTGCAAAATTTGTTTAAATAAAGAAGATGTGATACCTAAATGACTTGTCAATTTTCAATTTGGACTTTCCATTTTGTTCCTCTTTTTAAGCAACTGTCTCACCGTATTTATTTTCTATTTATGTAATGATGGGTTGCCTAAGCTAATTTTATCTTTTAAATGGTAATTGACAGTAAGAAAGTTGACATGTATTAAATATAAATTTATATAATATTATTAATTATTAATTATAATTTTATATTAAAATATTAAAAATATATCATCAATAATGATAATTATACAATATATTAATATACATCTAGTGTGCATTAACTCACCCACGTCCGTGCAAGCAAGTCTTTGTGCAACATCCTGCTTGCTTAGCTATGGCAGCTCGTGCTGGATGGAACACCTGCAATTTTGCCATGTTGGCTTTCCTTTCAAACACGGAAGCAACTTAATAAAGGGGGAACTCTCCTACCAATTTGGAAATAAAATTAAAAGAATTTGTATTTATAATGCAATAATTATTAAGTAATATGATGAACACAAAGTATTAGTAAAAAATTCTTTTAATTTACTTTTATTTATTTATAAAATAATATAAAATATGATTGATTCACATGTACTATTATTCTTTAAATATTGTTACCTTTGTTTTTTTGTTTTGGTATACACAAGTGTCTTACACTATAAATTAAAAAAAAATCATTTTTCATACATATATGTATAAAAAATTTTGTACTTATTTTAGTGAAGAGGGCTTTTTGTAAAAATTCAAAACTATACCAAAAAAAAAATAAGCTAAATTTTTTTTTCTTTCTTTTATTTTTTTTTTTTTGGGTTTACAAACTTTATGACTGTGAAGTAATTTCACATGAGGAACATTTGTATGAGTCAATTTGGATAATATTTTGTTTGCTAATTTATGGAAATGTGTGGTTGAGATGTAAAGCCACAGCGACTCAGACATTACCCAAAGCTAGCAAAATTCTCGGAGAATTTTAGGACTTCAAGTTCTGCAAGAAACCTCCTATTTATTTGACTAAATTGCCCCCTCCATCTCAATATTTTTGCGACGAAGGGGAGGGGCATATTCGGAAACATCGAATAGCAACAACGTTTGGACTTCTTGTGTCGAGAGTTTCACTATCCACCGTAAGCCACGCGTAAAAAGTGGCCCCACACAGACTCTTTGTGGGGCCATGATGTATTGGTCACCACACACGTGCACATGCGTTAGCAACGGTGATTTCTTCTTCAATTGGATCATCTTCCTAATCTAGAAAGGAAGAGCCAATAATTATTGTGTTTTGTTAAAAATCTTTTGCTTTAAGGTGAGTAATAAATCCCAATGTTAATTGGGTGTCACACAATTTATTTCAATAATCACTAATTTTAGTGACTACAAAAATTGACCAAAAAAAATGTGAATTGTCAATATTATTTTATAACATATTATAATTATTAATTATATATTTATAATAATAAAAATCACAATGATACCATTAATTTTCAATTCATTCTTGGTTAATTTAGTGTTTAAGAGTTTTGACTACAGCCATTATATGTCACTCAATCTAACAATTATACATTGTATTTGCTTGTGCTCTCATACACATGACATCCAAAACCTTAATATTATGATCAAGACCTCTCATCTATTTTATCATCCAATAATTCAAGGGTTTTATAATGAAATATCTCCAAAGGAAGGGTTTAAAAAAAAAGACAAAAAAATCTAATGGGTACATTTTTGGAAATTTGCATTTGATTGCTCCACAATACATAAGTCCAAATTTATTATTGTTCAAACATGGAGTCCAGGTAATGTTGGGATATAGGGTGCTCTCTAATGCATGTGTCTTTTAGCAGAACCACCTTTTTGCTTTTTTTTTTTTTTTTTGTTTTTGTTTTTTTCTATTGCTATAATATCAGATTTTCTCGTTCATGTCTTGATCATGACATGTTTGAACAATCTCTTTTTTTTTTTTGTAAGGTGAACTTATTACTAGAACAACCCGTGTTATATATCTCCTTCTCATTTTTGTTTTTGTTTTTACTTTTTCGTTTTCATGTATGAGTAACTTATATGTTAATCAAGGCGAATTCCTCTTTGGTATAAAAATAAAAAATAAAAAAAGAGACATTTTAGAGATATGCACCATTGTTTTTATATGAAAGTCATATATTACTTGCTAAATTTTAGACAAATTTTTTATAACAAAAATTTATTACTAAAATACTAATAACACTCACGACTTTTAACTTTCACATTAAAATGATGAGGTGAGATCAAATATAAAATTTGCATGTTTTCTAATCATTTTTTCTCGGAAAGAAAAGAGTTGGATGATACTACATGTAGATTCAAACCCCATTTCGAATATGTAACCATGCACGGAGCACCAAACTCCTGCTTCAAGTGATTAATGCGCATTCCCTCCATGCCAAATGTCCACACCACCTCCTTAGAATCGTTGCCAAGGGTATAATAAATTCTAAAAGCTCATCAACCAAAATTCACTTGTTCGACAATGGAAGTCCAATAAAGGGCCCCGGACTGCCTGGAGTTCTTGGGGTTCCGAGTCCCCTGTCCAACTACAAGACAGTAAATGGCCAAATTAATTTAAATAATTAGTCCTTTTTTTTTTTTCTAGTTAGATTGTGAAAAGAGATCATTTTTCTTACGAATAAAATTAAAAAATTCAAATATCAAATCTCACTTTAACTTAATAATTAGTCGCGAATAACTTTATCTTAAAAAAAGAAAAAAGTTGAGAAGTCTTGACCTCGAGGATTGTACGGACATGTGATATCATTTTTTTGTCGGGGTCACTTTTGCAGATTGAAAGCAAAGTCAAGCTTTTTGAAGACTGTTTAATAACTGTATATCTCCACGTAAGTATAAAAAAAATATCTTCCTAACCTTTATTCTTGGGCTCCACTTTGGAATAAATAAATATATAAATAAATAAATAATATATATATATTTATTTTTTTTTATTTTCTTTTCAGACCTTACCTTTGCCCCTAAAGTCACGGGGAAAAATGCGGCTTCAGGGACGCGTGGCATCCCTGTGGCGGCACACTTAAAATGCGGCTTCGGAAGTGTATCAGTTAAATCTAAATTCTCAAGTGCATTTCATGTTTTATCATGCCCTTTAATTTCAAAATAAAAGGAAAAAAAAAAATCAGAACAATTGGTTAAGAAAAACACAGAAACATTTTCACAAAAATCTTCATTCCCACTCTCATAAGCCATTGATAAAAGTTATTGAAATAGGTCAAGATCGCATACTGAGTCTTATTAACACTGGATTAATTCGATTAGATTAAAAATACAAAATAAAAAATAAAAATCAAATCATTTAATGCAAACAAAAATAAATTAATAAATTTCCTAAAAATATTTAGAAACTCAAACTGAAAAATGAAAAAAAAAATATAAATGTTATAAATTAGACGAAATATTTGTATTTTAATAATGTAAAATATATATATACTCTATGATATAAAAAATATTTATTGTTAGTGGTGACCTTACCCACAACTATCCCATTTTGAGACAGCTGCGTGCATCTAATGAAACGAAGCTCTTAGCCATGTTCATTTGGCCCTCGAGACTTGGAGCAAGAATTCCTACCAGGGAAAAAAATGGACAACTTATTTAAATTAAAGGACAGATGCCACTTTTTTCCATTTTTTCTCCTCCGCTTTTCCTTTCTTTCTTTATTATTATTTTTTTTAATTTTTTTAAGGGGATGTGGACAGCTTATCTGCCCCCAGCCTGCTCGCGAATCACCAAACTGGGGAAGACGATGACCCCTTTAAAGGCATCATCATTGAAACGGTGTTCTTAGCAGGTGATGGATGCGATGCAGACGAGAGGTTCCATTATATTGTTCGTGTATTATACCATTTGTGGTCTCGGCTATGGGGTTGTTAATTATGGATCGAGCAACTTTAACTATACGATTAACAATCATAATACATGTAATTACGCATGTCCTGTGTCGCCGTGACGTTTCTGGATCAAAAATACCTTTTCTTTCACGTGCTACAATTTGGAACCACTAACAAGTCTTCAGCTTGAAAACAAAAGAAGCAGTTGAAAGTGAAATGGGCTGTCTGTCTACATATCTAGCCACCTGGACAATGAAGTCACTGGAAGAAAGAAATACAATCAGAGTTGTCTTGTGAGTGTGTGACCCACCTAGCACTGAGAACTTCTCCCACATATTTGTTTCATTATTTGGTTTTGACAAGTTTCCAGAAAATAAGGAACACATAGGTGCCTGTGCATGATGTCTCTTCTCATCTTGTGACCTTGCCAACCTTTGCAGTTTCCTAGGAACTAGGAAGATAATGGAGACAGAAGTAAATACTTTACTTGAAGTTTAGCATCCGTAGACACATCCTCCTTTTTCTTCTATCTGTTTTTTTTTTTTTTTAAAAAAAAAAAAAAAAAGGTATGGAGAAATGATTCAAGCTGTTGAGTAAGACCCGACAAAAAGAAAAAAAAAAAAAACTCACAAATAAACTCAAAAAATATTCTACCAAAAACTCATCCAACTAAAATTTATATATTATTAAGCAAAAGTTAAAATAAAAATACAGTTTTTTATAGATAAATTTATTGAGTTAAAAATATAACTTCATTACTTTATTTCAAAGTATATAATTTAATTTTAAAATAAAGAATGAATATAGTATTACTTTTAATATTAGGTTAAAAAAAATTATATCGAGTAAATGATAGGCTCTACCTTAGAACCTATTTTGTTCCTAATAGGTCGTTCCTGCCATTGCACTGAAAGTGCGGTATAAGACACCAAAAAACACTCAACTCCATTTTGGCACATTGGCCCACTGTTTACCAAGCATTTCCCTTCACCAATTACCCAGCATTCTAATAATTGTAGACAAGGTCTGTGCATAACACCCCAGATTCAAGATTTGATGTGAAAGAGGTTCCTAGCAGAGAGTTCTAATGGTAGATGGACCTTCTCCTCTTCTGCATCCCCTGGTCAAATTCACCAAAAATGGTTGCTTGATTAAGTTGGATTTGGACCCACTGGGCCTCTACATTAGGGTATTTCCAATGCAGACAGTAGATATGCCAGGTTTAGGCATCTTGTAACCCAAGTGAATCATATCTTAACCCAAAAGCTGTTGGACTTGGATGAGGAAAACTCAGCACCAACTTCTAGCTCCAACCCCCCCAAAACATTTTTTTTTTGTTTTTTTCACATTCTAATTCTCAAGTATTGCTTGCTGGGGTATGCAACTCAGAAGTTTTTATATGCTTTAAGAATGATTCTAAGCTGAACTGAATACTCATCATTATCCTCTTCTATATTTTGACCAAATATAGAAAACATTTTCTAAACATATCAATTATTATATCTATAAATTAAAATTAACCTTTATTTATTAATATTTTATTTAATTTATCTAAAAGAAATTATCACTCCAACATTATTAAATTTAAATTAATTTCTTCTATATTTAAACTTAATATTAATAAATTTAAAATTCAATATTATATACTTAATATAAATTCTTATTTTATATTTAAAGACTTGCAACAGGTAACAAGAAACTCAAATAACATACAAGGAAACAAGATCACCAACTAGTGCTACCACCTAACATTCCATTATCCCCCCTTCTGATTCTTTTCCTTCTCTTTGATTTTATTGACTTGGAGGCCAGGGGTTTGCATCAAGATATAGAAGACCGTATATCTTAGAGCCTTGCGCACTAGAAAGACACTTTTTTTTCCTCCTAAACTGTGAGACAAACTTCTATCACTTTTGTTCAATTACATGGTATGCCTGCAGAGAATCTGATAGAACAGTTCAAATTTGAACTTCCATTTTCATGGAAAAAAATTTTCCAGGTCCACAAATTGCTGTTTCATTGACCCAATTGCCATCTTCTGCTTCTAACCCCACCAAGTGAATTACAGGACTGGCAAAGGATGAAAAATTTGATAAAGTACAAAAGAGACAGTGACACAGCTGGCCGTATGACTGAAAATGAACGTTGTTTCTTCTTTTTTCCCTTTTTTGCTATTTTCCTTCTTTTTTTTTTTTTTAATTCTCTTTTAGCTAACCTGGAAGTATGGTTATCCTTAAAATCACAACACAAACTTCTGCATTATCACCGGTAGGCACGATACGCTGGGCTGTACATACAGCTCTCAGCATATTTGAGCAGATCCTGAGGTTGAGGGAGGCGAGTAGCCAAACCTGCATGCGGCAGGATTAGATGATATTATCAATTCAGTAAGATGCTATGAATTCATAATGTAGACCTCAGGTAAGCTGAATTATGAGCAAAAGGCTCACCAAGTTCATAAGCTTTGGCAGCAACTTTGGCAGCAATGTTTGCTGAAATCTTTCTGATGTTTGTGAATGGTGGGTATACGAGTCCCTTGTCAAAGTTCTCCTGGGTCACTTGGGCAGCCAAAGCTTCCGCTGTACGAAGAAGTAAAGAGAAAGCGAGAGAATTTATCATCTCAGAAGAAACTAGGCATGATATCTTTTCCATGTTCATTTTCTTAACGTGTCACAGCCTTTAAGTGCTCAAAAGAGAAGATATGCATAACAAGTCGAAGCATCTACTAGTATGGGGAAAAAAGGGGGGGGGGGAAGAAAAATTCTTAGAGTTGAACCTAAAAACTTGGAGATGGATTGTTATTTATATTGTCTCCAAGGAAACAAAGAAAATGCAAGAATTCAAAAACCTTGAAGCAGCTTTACAAGGGCAACAAATTGGCCCATGAGATTTTGGATCCCATCAGAGGAAAGTTTTAAAGATTGATAGGTAATCAAATGCAAGAACAAGCAAAGTGATAGTGAAAGCAAACCACACTGAAAAAACTGATTGCTTCATTTGAAATGTAAGGTGTGCGAGAATTTCATATGTGTACTCACAGGCTACTAGAAGCATATCATCATGAACACGGATTGTACCAGACATTATCAAACCCAGGCCCAATCCAGGGAAAATGTATGCATTGTTGGCCTGAAAGCAAGGAAATTAAACCATGATCAATTCTCAACACGTGACAATATCTGTCAGACTTAGCAAGTCAATTGGATGAGAACTTTACCTGGCCAGGCATGTGAAGTTTCCCCTCATATTCAACAGGAGCAAAAGGGCTTCCACTAGCAAAAATGGCACGACCCTGAGAACAACAAGAAGATAGTTAAATGTTATACTTATAAAGGCTTTGTCAGAAGAAAATAGCTAATAAGATGCTAATTTCTTGTGGATACCACAGAAAGTTGTTTCCATTACCTCAGTCCAAGTATAGGCTTCTTCAGCAGTACATTCAGATTGTGAGGTTGGATTGGAAAGGGCAAGAATTACAGGTTTCTGCATGCAGTCATCAAAAATTAACATTATATGTGTGTGCATTCTCCAATGGAAAAATAACATCACGTATAAAACTCACCTCATTGAAGGAGGCCATAGCCTCAACCACTTCTCTAGTAAATGTTTTACCTACTCCAGATGTTCCAATCAATACTGTTGGCTTAATGTCCTGATGAAATAAGAAGAGAAAAAAGACAAATAAGAGGCCGGTATATCTTTGTGTAGAGGGAGAAACAAGCAGGGTGGGGGTACAAAAGAGGGGGAGGGGGCTGGGAGGCAAATAGACAAGACAGAATGAGTGTTCATACATTAACGGCATCTAGAAGTGTCTTAACAGGTTCATGTTCGTGAGCCCATGGCTTCTTGAAATGTTGGATTGATTCCAACCGAGAGCTAACAATCAAACCCTGAAAGGGAATTTGCAACACAAAATTATGTGACAAATGATACAAAACCGAGTATTTTGACTACCTCAAACAGCTAGAAGCAAAAATAGGTCTATGCTACCTTTGAATCCACAAGCCAAATATTCTTGCGAGTCTCTTCCACTGGCATATTTGTCTGCAGAAGAAATCATGATTTTTTCATAATAAGTTAGCTTTATTTGACATATGAATCCATCCATAACTGGTGGTGGAAAAATATCAAAACTATCAAAACACTACACCTGCTTCGACATCTCAAGAGCTATGAGTTCTGCAATCCCAGTGCCAGCCTGTAATCCAGTAATAAAGAAACTTATGGAAATGAAGAGTAGGTGAGTATGAGGCATTGTTGGCCAAGTGGCCAGGGACATACCTATGCTACCCATAAAGTAGTATAACATGCAACTACTGACAGGATAAAATTAAATGAAAAAGGTTTATGTTACCTTCTTCACCTAACTTGGATGTAAACTTTACTAAGCGCAAAAATAATTAACAAGCTAATTGACATTTACCAGAACACGAGCATCACCTCACCTCTCCAGCACCAAGAAATAAGAATCTATGGTCAGCTAAGGTTCCACCAACTAATTTTAAAGCTGCAACAAGCCCTGCTAGGACCACAGATGCAGTGCCCTGAAATTGGATTAAAATACACAAATATTAGAACCTTGACTTTTCCTGGTCACAAAGATGTCAAATGTGAATCCCTCACCTGAATGTCATCATTGAAAACAAGATGAGTTGTTCCATATTTTGCGAGCAAATCAAAAGCATTGTGGTTTGCAAAGTCTTCAAACTGGAGAGTTTTAATTACGAGCATACAAATAAATAAATGAGTCCTGTGAATGTAAATTAGACAAATAAACGAAATCCTTTAATCAAGACAAATGGTTGATGAACATCTTTTTCTATGGACATTACCTGAATGAGGATCCTTTCACCATAGTTCTGCTTGACTGCTGTCATGAACTCATGTAGCAGCTCAGCATATTCCTAAAACCACATAAAAAAGAAAGCCGTAAAAAAAGGAGGAAGAGGGGAAAGAAAGACAACTCACTTTTGTATGAGAGGAAATTCTATGACATTAGCATTTTTCATGACCAGCCATGCCATACCACGAACCTGTCCAGTAGCCCTTCTTTGTCTGAGCCCTATGTAGAACTCATCATTTAACAGCTTCTCATTGTTGGTCCCCACATCAATTGTAACAGGAAGGCACTGTCATAACAGACACATTTGTTATCTTTTCTGTTGAATAGAAGTCAACCATAGGCAAAATGGAATATTTTGTGAAGTGGTCTGTACAACAATGCCAAGAAGTTAATACTTTATAGGTGAAATGCCATTGTCAACTAATAAAATAAATTTGGTGCGGTAATAGAACAAAGAGGAGAGAGAGGAAAACGTAGAGAAAAAGGTATCACAACATTCTTACTTACAGCTGAGGGACGAACTCCACCGAGTGCAGTATACAGAGAAAGTTTGCCCACAGGTATCCCCATACCCTATTATAATTGCCACAGAATCAGTTACGTCACATGAAAGCAAGATAGGGTGCATGAAAGAACAAGGTGTAGAGAATTATCAGTCGAAAAGGCAGATAGATCTTACATGACATCCAAGGTCCCCCAGACCTAAAATCCGTTCGCCATCAGTGACAACAATGACTTGAACATTTTTCTCAGGCCAGTTCCTCAGTACCTCCAAAATTCTTCCCCTGCAGGATGTTGTTACTTAGCTTCCATTTATAAAGTAACAAAAGCATTGTAATAGGAGGAAATTCAAAATAGACAGTAAGACTTACTTTTCTTTCAAACTGATATAGAGACCCTGAGGACGACTAAAGATGTTCCCATACTTTTGGCAAGCCTCACCAACAGTAGGAGTGTAGACAACAGGAAGCATCTCCTCAACATTATCAATTAGAAGTTTATAGAACAGTTTTTCATTTCTCTCCTGCAGTTACATTTGCAACTATATCAGTTGTGATTGAAGGAAGCTATTAATCAGTGTTTCTTCTCCTATTAGTCATGCTAGTGAGAGAAAAATAATGAATTCAATCTCCAATTTATCACAAAATGTCAAAAGTGATCACCAGTGTGAGCACTACTCCTGATTACTTAAAGACAGTGGTTCTTGACAGGAAATAAACAAAACAAATCCAGAATTGGAAGTAATGTGGCACTACCTGAAGATCCATCATAGCCATGTACTTCTGCAATGGAACTTGATACTGGCGGATAATATGCATCATTTTCCTCACCTGGTAAGCAAAGCGAGAAATGTTCGATTCTTTCTTGTAAAGACCAAATACCAGAAATTAAAGTTAACAAGAAATTGAAAATCAACAAGAAAATTAAACAACCTGGAGCTCCTGAGAAATAACCGTCGGGGGAAGAAGGCCACGCAAGTAGTGTGCATCTCTCTCTTTATCAGTGAAAGCAAGATCTTTATTGTGGTGTGGATCTCGTAACAAGGAATAACCACTGCAGCAGAAAAAGAGAAATTACTGACAGAGGAAAATAATCAAGGAAAAATCAATGGTTACTTGAAAGTCACAAAAATTGTGTTCACCATTAATTATGTGAAAAATCATAACTTCATACGATAAAGATGTGAAATTTTCACTCAGGTGAGTTGAACAATAGGGAAATGGTAAAAGCAACAGAAATTGGCTAAAAAAAAAAAAAACTGAATGTGGATAATGCTGCACAACAGGAAGGCAATTATCATTAGAAACTTATGCATGAAAATTGATGAGAATAAGAACTATTGAAAGAGAGAACAAAGATCTTTCTTATGCAAAACGTAAATGTACTTGGGAAAAAAAATTAGCAACTTAAATACAAGTTTACAAACCAAGTTCTCAAATCTTCCAAGTATAAGTACAAAAATAAAGCCACAGGAATCTATTTTTCCTTTTTGTCTAATCTGAACTGAGAATTAGTTAACCAACCAAAAAAAGAAGCAGCAGAATAGGCAATATATGATAAAAAACAATAAAACATGGCAATCAACAAAGACCATAAAATAAACCATGCACAAGAGAAGATCATGGTGACTTATGGGACACATTACAAGACGCAATGAGGACGTGGACCCCATAAGGACGACAAATGTGCAATCAAGGATCATAATATGGTTGCATCGCCCTGTCTAGCCTGAGTCAAGAGAAAACCGCATAAATCCATACCTTTTTCTTACAAAACTAACACACGTGTCTAAAAGATGGAATTAAAAACCAAAATTGCACCAACTACATAACAAGCCAGGAACATCGATATCATCGAGGCCCAAAAGCACAACCTAAAATATCAATCTTCTACTAATTAATTAGTCTAATGATATACTTTACCTAGCAACAGATATTGACCAAGGTGTAACAAACTGGTCCTCGGTGGCGGTATCCTCACCGTAAACATCATGGACTCCGCCAGCAGCGGCAGTTGTGGAGTCCAGGTCGATCACTGAGGCTCCATCTCTAAATTCCTTCAGCGTGCTCTCCATCACAACGCTGCCGTTTATATCCCTATTGGAACTAACAGCTGCTACTATCTTCAATGAAGCTGGAGGATGTATTGCTCTCTGCCACCGAGAAAAAGGGCTACACGAGCCTGAGATGCCCGTTTTATTCTGCTCAAAAAATTCAAGAAAAAAAAAATGATGCATTAGTTTCTAGAATCAAGATTGCTAATTGCAAGAATAAGAAAAGATGAAAAAAAAAAAAAAATCCAGATCACTATCATTGGTAATTAATGGTGACTTGCAAGGAAACCAGCAAATCGAGATTAAGGATAGAACTTAAAAAAAAAAAAAAAAAAGGATCTTGGGTCTAAATTTCAGGTGAAATGCCAGACAAGAAAGAGACCCAAAAGCTAAAAATTTAATTCCTACAGATCAACCAATCAACCGAAATTTTACCAAGAAAATACTATCTTTTAGACCAAGATATGGAAATCTGATCAAATGGTACGGAAGATCACCAGTTTTCCTCCAACAAAAAAAAAAAAAAGAAAGAAATTTTGGCTACCTTCTTTCAACGTAACTGAGCCCAAGAAACAAAAAAAAAAAAAAAAAAAAAAAAGAAGATTGCAAATGAAAACGATAAAAATAAAAAATGCAAAAGAAAATAAAAGAGCCCCAATAAAGCAAAAGTGAAAAAATAAGAAGCAAAACTGAAAAAAAAAAAGAATTTTTTTTTCACCCAAAGCATGCAAATTATGCAAACAAAGCAAGAAGAAAAATACCCAGAAACAGAAATGGCATAAAAGAATCGCAAGGAAATAGATAGATCAAAAACTTGGTGGTTACCAATGGGTTTAGGAGAAGTATGGTGAATTTGAAAGTGTGGACAGAAAAGTGGTTTGGTTTGTATTATCAGACCATTCTTTTTTCACTAGAAACATTCAAACTATGTAAATAAGCAAAAGGGGCAAAAAATAAAAAAACCCACAAACAGAAATGGCCTAAAAGAATCACAAGAAAATAAAAAGATCAAAACTTTGGTAGGTATCCAATGGATTTAAGAGGAAGTGGGTGAGTTTGAGATGGCGAAAAGACAAATGGGGTTTGGTTTATATTACCAGAAAACAGCCTCTGTTCAACGAGATCATAGCGTCGTACATGTTTGTATAGACAGAGTCTTCCGCTTGTTGTAAAACTCCCTCTCTCTATCTCTCTCTCTCCAAACCCAGAGGAAGTGGAGACAGTAAGAGAGAGAGTCTAAAGGGAAATACAAGGCCTCTCTCTCTCTCTCTCTCAGTTTCTTTGAAGTAATGCAATGTCCGAAAATCAGGTGGAGAGAGACGGATGGGAGCAGAGGTGGCGAGGAAGCAGGCTTATAAAGTGTCTGAAACCCGTTTTTCTTCCCTCCACGCATAATTAAAAAAATAAAAATAAAAAAGTAATAATAAATAAATAAATAAATAAAAGACTGCACGGCTCTCTTTAGTCTGAACTGAAATGACAAATATGCAACTGATTTTGTTTGAATATTACCCATCTGTTCCAAAAGGAAAAAATGTAGGTGGAGAGAGGAATTAAATAATTACTCAGTATAATAACCTTTATTTAATCATTTTTATGATAAAATTTTATTTAAATATTATTTAATTTAAATAAAAAATTTATGTTTAATTTTAATATTAATAAATCTGAATTTTTATTATTATATGTTTCAATTTTTAAATTTAGTTTTCCATAAAATATATCTTCATATAAAAATTTAAATTTAAATTAATATAAAAAATACACTAAATTATTAATTAAATCATTATTTTAAGTGTTAAAATAAAATAAAATAAAATAAAATTTGAAAATACAGAATTTTGTAAATTCATTTGATCATAATAAAATTCTAAATTATATAAAAAATATTTTGTATAAAAATATTAATGTAAAAGTTATTTTATATTATATTATAAAGTTAAATTGTGTTAAGATTAGTCTACGAAATTTGTGTAAAAAAAAAAATTCCATAAAAAGATGAGAGGGCAAAAGGAAAGTGGAGCCTATTTTACACTAAAGCGTCATAAAAGAAAAATAAATTATGTTCTTTATAAAGCAAATTTGCTTTTTTTTTTTTTTTAATTTGTCGTGTAAGGGACCAAATGTTAAAAAAATAATAATAAAATTATTAAAATTTAAATACATAATTAAAATTTTTTAACAAATTTTTTTAATTAGATGTAATAAAAACATAAAGGAAAAGAAAACTTTTGATGGGATAATGATATGCAAGGGGGTGTCATATGAAGGGCATAAACTGTCTTTTGTGGATTGGTAAATTTCATGGGCATGGTGGAGACAATGAAATATAAGGTTGGGAAATTTAGATAACAAAATTTCGAGTTTTTTTTTTTTATTATAAGTGAGTCTCAATTATTACGTCAACGAGTCCGTTTGCCGTCTAAATCCTTTGTATTCATGTACTAAGACTCCTCAAAAAGTGTCAAGTTGGGGCCCCCCTTTTTGTGTGGTTTTGTTTTGTGGTCGTAAGAGCTTTGAGGTTGTCGGGTGATTAGTGCAAAGTGACAAGGTTGTGGTTGTTTCGGGCATCAAAAGATGAGAGATCATCGATCACTCGGCAGTTTTGCCAAAATGAAAAGGAGAATTTGGTACGATGAAGAAGGCCAAAATTGTAAGACATGTCATCTCCTCTCCCAAAACCATTGGATTATGATTCATCTTAATGATTTTTTGAGCTTTTCGTGATGGGGAAGGCCACATTTGCGAGATAAATCTCCTCAAAAATTGGATCCCGATCGAGTGTAATTATTTTAATCTTCTTTTTCCTTTTCAAACAATTTTTTCTTTTTCTTTTTCCTTTTTTTGGGGGGAGGGGGTTCATCTCGAGGTATTCTTTAGTCCATATAAAAAATAGAATGGTGGGTTTTTCTTCTAGTATATTTGTGACCAAGACTTTCACTTTCAGAGTCAAATTTTTAATCACTCGCATGTCTACCCGAAATATAAAATGCCAGTGATACATAGTATTTTTAATGTTCCAAAAATAAAATGATAGTGACATACCGACGAGGGGTTGGAAAGAGACCTGCCAGAATTAACCACAAATTTGGCTGCTCCCGAGCTTTCAGTTTGGAGTCTCAAGAACAAAAGGCATTAAACTCAAACCTCTTCAACTGATTCACGGTGAATGAACTCCCTCATAGAGATTTCACAATGGATGATGTTTACAATGCATTTATAGTTTTCATCTCAAGCATGGCAGATCTGACCTTTCTTACAAATTAAGCATGAATCAGTACACATTTAATTATAATAATTAGCTTAATCACTCGTGCCTGATATTAGTTTTTAAATTCGCACAACATCAGAACAAAGAGAACAACAATGTAATATACATTCAATTACAGCTTTTCAAAATTACAGGTTTTTTCTTCTTTTTCTTTCTCTTTTTAGATTCTAAATTAAATTACTCAAATCTGGCACTCAAATGAATTTGGATGCAATATAAAATGTTTCTCTTTTACAAATGATTTAAGTCGTAGGATGAGTTTACACAAGAATATGAAGCATGTCGCTTGATAGGTAAATGCAAAGAAATAGATTATTTATATAGATAGATATAAATGATTGATATGGATGAGTGGCTGCATGGCACAATGCAGGAAATACGGGGCCTCATTGAGATCTCAGCCACAACATCAAGGCTATGTGAGTGGTGCCATTAGAATATGCCAGCAAAATTAGTTGGGTATGATATGTTGTTCATTGTTCAACGTCCTGTTTTAATGGTCAGACAGATCTGCCGTGGGCTGGCAAAAGTCTCGTTTTAATGCTTATGGGACCTTCATTTATAGCCGCCAGCTTCTCTTCCTTGGGATTTGCTATAGGATATGTTGGTTTCCCGAATATAATTTTCCATCAAAAAATGATTCCATCAAGAAGACCCCTCGTCGATATGGTTCGAAAATGATCACAAATCTGCCGCCGGTGGTTCATCAAGAATGTTGACATTTATTAGTGTACATTGTGACCTTAATAATAAAAAATTAATTTATTATTATGTAAACATTATAAATTTAAGTATTCCACGAGATATTTCATAAAATTAAATATATTTTTAAAATTACGAAATAACGCTTATATATATATATATATATATATATATATATATATATATATGAGGCACCACCAATAGGCTATCAACTTGTACATTCCATATTTAATTTGGTCTAAGTCTTCGAGTTATTTTTCCCTCTTTTCTTGAATTTTTATTAATTCTTAACTATTTATTTCGATACGAATTTTTAAAAATTAACATGATTTTAATTTTATAAATTTGAAATAAATTTATTAAAAATTTATCTATATAATAAGTCATGTTCACCTAAAACTTTTTTTATTATTTCTATAGAAAATATCTACATAATTTTATTAACAATTATAAGAATAAATTAATCATACTAAAGAAAATGATTGAAAAACAAAGTCAGTGTAATACTAACATAATTTTTGAGTTTAATTATTTTTTATACTCTACAATATAAACGTCTTGTACATTCATAGGCTCCCTCGTATGAGTGAAATCAGTTGAATTCTTTTAAAATTTGGCCCCATGTATGCTCTAGCTATACTTAAAATTTGATACATATCATGCACAAACCGAGCAATTTGCAAGCAGCAGATACAACCAGAAGTATTCAGTCGTGGACAATTATTGTGGAGGGAGATTTGAGAAGTCACATCTTTGTGAACTCCTCCCTCTGCTAGCCAATGAAAGTGGAACCTGTAGGCTATAAACGAGCACAAACACACACACACAGTCAGTTCCAGCCAACCTGGATGAACAGAAAAATGACAACCACTGTCACAACGCGTCATTCTACTAAAAGTGTAGGGGCCAATTCTCTACAATTTTCTGATACTTCCATGTCACGTTGCCTCGTGAATTTATATTGTTCAGCACTCTCCTCGAAATCTCAGGTCCCCTCTTGGCCATATGTTCAGGTGGCATGACCTATCGCAATGGGCTTCACTTGGCTCCTTTAGCGTTAGATTCCATGAGACTAATTGACCTTTCAGTCCCTTGGACCCTCACATGGCATGGCATAAATGTTGCATAGAGGTAAAGTCTTTCGACGTGGTTCAAACGAATGCTTATAAATTTGCCGTGTTATGGTATTGTTGGATGCATAATCACAACTAATAATAGGACTACAAACACGCAATAAATGGTTAATTTATAGTACTTCATCTGCATATGAACGAGTAAATCGTAGAGGAATGTCGAAAGACGAGAAGTTTTGAGGAGTCTATGAACGAACATGTACCATTATGTAAATTTCCATAATTCTCGAAGGCAAAATTCAAGCTTTGGATATGATGATTAATTTCAACGTACACATTGACGTGGTAAAATATTTTGGTTTTTGAGAGATGGAATGAGTACAAACAACGGGGGGAGGTCGTCCGGGGTAGGTGGCGGGCCGAGTTCTTGTGGGCAATAACGAGGGTAGTTGAAAGTTGGTTCTTGTTCATTGCAAGGACAAATAATAATAATAATAATAAAAAGAATATAATTTTACGTGCATGAGGGATATCCTTTGATTGGACTGTTAGCCAGACGAGTATTTTTCTCTCTCAAATAATTGTGCTCCTACTGTGTGAAAGTGATCTCTAACCAATCAATTATAATATGCTAAAGAATTTCACTATGCAGATACAGCGTATGCAAAACAAATATAAATGAAATATTATTATTATTATTATTATTATTATATATTAAATCATAAAATTAATAATAATAATAATAATGATATGACATATTTTATAGACTATTATTATCAATAAATCTGCGTTGATGTAACATTTTGAACCCCCAAAATTACAGGGAAGGACTCGAGAGGTGATCGAGGGTCATTCCAAGGCCTTACATGGGAAACATACCCCTGGTGTGGACCCAAGAGAAAATGCAAGCCAAGATCCAAATAATTAAATGGGTATCAAGATCCCAATAATTTACACGTGTATTTTGTCGTTTTGGCCGTGCAGTAACTCTCTTATGAAAAAGAAAAAGAAAATAAAAATTTAATTTTGCAAATGCACATTCAGAATTCTGGATAAAAGATTGTGTGATTTCGATAGCAAATACGTGGCAATTTGTCTACGGGAAGTTGAATATATATTGGTGGCTAAAATCCGAAAATTCAGGGTTCTTGGCAAGAACTACAGGCCATTAAATCAAATAAATTGACAAGGGACCAGAGTTTTTAATTGAACCACAACTTCGGTGAATATCTAAGAGTTCATCTGAGGAAAGTCCATGCCTACACGAGTTGAAACTTGGAAGTCAAGGGAGCCATATCTTGGGGAGGCTGCTTTGATTTTGGTTAAATTGCTTGCCACTGTGGATTTTCTAGTTATAAACCAATGCACTGTCCTTTTTTATTTCTCTTTTCATTGTTTCTCTTCTTGTCATAGAGTTGAGGTCTAGCCATTGGAGAAACATTTTTTCCAATTCAATTTCAGCTGGTCCAAATATGACTCTTTTGAACAAGATTTGATCGCATACAGAAAAACCAAAAAAAAAAAAAAAAAAAAAGTGGCAAACTTGACTAATGATATACCAAATTGGGCAATTTTTAGAACAATTTACCCTACGGTTGTCTCTCTAAAATTGATTGTAATTCATGATAGATATCTCTCACACCAGTGGTCGGCTCCTTATAATAGCTAATCTAACACCTTGTATTAGAGAAGAAAATAAAAATTTGAACTTTATCTCATTTATCTCTCATTTTTTATACATGTATAAATTATATAATTTTCTTTTTAGACCCAAAAAAAAATTGATAAAAATTTGGATTCTTATTCTTGATAATCAATCTTAAACTTCAAATCTTGACATGAATATATAAAAAAATTACCGCAAAAATCAAAAGAAAACAATTATTTTTTAATATAAACTTATCAATTAAATAAAATTTAATTTTACATAATTATTAATATTATATTTTGGATAGATAATTTAGTTTTAAATTTTTTCTAAAAATGTAAATCTAGTTAGAATATTTTGTACTTTTTTACAATATTCTCAAATCTATATCTTCTTTTCCTTTTAATTTTTGATAAGTCAATTATTTATTATTATTATGTTAAAAAAAATAACTTTTGAATTACTGCAAAAGTCTGGAGTCGTGGGGGTTAAGTTTGTAACCCTGGTTGAAGGAACGTGGTGGATATAAAAACACGTAGGCGTGTTAGGTTGGTGCTGTGATGGCACTTAGGGTCAATGCCGTCCACAAGCCTGATTTGACGTCAGCATCCACACCACTAGTTAAAATATTACCTTTAAAATTTTAAAATTTAATATATAATTTATTATAACTCTTTTTATTTTTATTTTTTAATTTTGATCATCTCTTAATAGAGATGGATAAATTAAGATTTTTTGTATTTGAGTTATATTTATATTTTTTATATTTAATTATGAATTTTAATAATAAAAAGTTGAATTTAAGTCAAAAAATTGTAAATTTATGTGAAAAAATAATAAAATTTAATATATATAATTTATTGAAAATTTTGAAATTTTAAATTAAATAATTTTTCATAATAAATTTTGATTATCTTATTTATTCAATTTATAACTTGTATATCTCTCTTGTTAGAATTAGATTTTAATATATATATATATATATATAAATTTTTATTTATAATATAAAATATTTTTATATAATATACAAATTAATTATATTTACTTAAATTTATTAATTTTAATTTTAATTAATTAGATCTAAATTAAATTATAAAAATATTAATTATCGTTATTGCAAGGCTAAATTGTGTTACCTGTTGATCCCGAGTTTATGACTTGATAAACCACCGGAGTTGGGAATTTAAGGTTGCATATGACACTGTGTAATGTACCCAGTTAGAGTTCAGATTTCTGTAAAAATTGCATGGAGTTTGAATTTAATACCCTAAACAAGCCCATTTTCTTTCATTTCTAGCCCAGTATTATTGGAAGTGGGCTATTTGAACAAGTTCTTTGCAATAGGTGAGCCCCTGCAACCTGCCTAATGTTCATCCTGTTTAGCAGTTGATGTTCTTCTTACACGTGGGAAGATTTTTCTTGATGAAAGGGGAAAAATTGTAACATGTAGTAATATTGAAGAATATCATCAGTGACATGCTATTTTCTTGATTAATATGTTATCATTGAAATTCTTTTTAGCTTTACCAAAACAAAATTTAGTTTCCCATGAATATCTAACTGTGGAATTCTGCATGACAATACTTGTACCGAATACAAGTGCTATTCCAAACTGTGCCAATCAAGCTTAACTCAGTTTAAGACATTTACAGATGTATGCATGTTGCCAATTATAACTTGTGTGGATATCGCAGGTTACTTCAAGGAAAGAACAAGAGCAATATTCAGGAGAAAGAAGCAAATCAAACGGATACATATCAGTTCCTGAATTTGCACAAAATTTCAAGCAATTCCATGTGGAGATGCAGCTAAACAACGAGCTATCTATGCCATTTGACAAGTCTCAAAACCACAGAGCAGCCCCGATGTTGGAAAAATACACAGTGCCAACAATGAAGCTATTAAAGGCTTGTTGGGACAAGGAATGGCTATTGATCAAAAGAAATTCGGTAGTTTATGTCTCGAAGACAGTCCAAATTATCATTATTGCATTCATGACATCCACAGTATTTATAAGGTCTAAAATCCAAACTAGAAATGGAGAAGATGGGGCACTTTATACACTGCATTTTTGTTTCACTTGGTTATTGACATGTTTGGTGGTTTATTTGAGGTTGCTTATATCAATCGTGCAGTCTATTGTTTGGACAGCTATCACATATTACTCTATTGGATTTGCACCTGAAGCTAGCAGGTATGAGTTGCCAATATTTTCTCGACTTATATCACTTTATGTATGTTATGTACAAATTATCATATTATCTTAGGCTTATTTTAGTGTAAGCTTGAATGTAAAAATCTAAAGCAATCCCAGGTTGGTGGGGGGTGGGCATATTGGGTTTCACCTTTGATTTATGGTTAGAATGCCATCACCATTAACAAAATGCTTTCACCTAGGTGGTTAACAAATTGGTATGTTATTCAATATTGTCTTATACATACATGTCAAATATCCAGCTATTTCATGAAATGGAACAGACATAAGATCAACCCATGTTTTACATTTTGACAGCATTACAGGTGCCAGACAACTCTAGCATCTTAGGCATAGCAGTGCTCAAGAGCTTTGATATATATATATACTGTTGCTTTTGTAGGCTTTATAGTCCCTTAATTTCTGTTCTATGTGCTTATTGACTTATCTCTGTTGGAAGTTCAGATGGTGGATGCAGAAGGTGAATATAAGGACAAAGAAGGCACTAAAAGCAACCAAAATTGCAGCAATTGGCCCCTTGAAATTAAGATCATAGTCATAATGATCTTGGATATATGACTTGATACTCGGATCTGGTTCAATCCCAGGCACCTTGATAGTGTCTTCAAGATCACCAAATTGTGTCACAATCAGTCCATATACACTCCATGCGAGAGGGCAAATGTAGGAGTACCATTTCCACCACTTGGGAAGTCTCTGCAATGTCACATAACGTACATGACATAGAGCACTCATACTACATTTGGTTTAATCAATCACGGGTTATGTGCCTTTGGAGTGTAAGAAATGGACTTACCGGTCTAGGGATGAAGAAGCCAGAGAAAAGAGAGAAGATAGCATAAAATGCTGCTGCCAAGATAGCTGCTATCTCATGATTTGGTGTGACTGAAACGGTCATCATGCCGTAGTATGTAAAGTATAGGAGCGTGCAGAATGTGATGAAGTAGAACCAGAAGAACTTGGCTACTGTCCATTCAAAGCTCACCATTGGATATACTATGAGAGAGTAATATGTTGTTTGCACAAGTATATATGGTATTTCAACTATCACCTGCATAAAAGGAATGGAAATGAAAACAATGGTTTGTTTCTTATAGGAAAAATTGTTGTTTCTTTGTGGAGTTGTATTGATCTGTTTTTGTTGGTGGATATGTTGGAAGCTCCCTTTCCTTACCTGTGCCAAGGTATAAGCTAAAGCTGAGTACATTCCTGCAGCTTTTTCGCGATAGAGGACTGCTCTCTCTATTGCCACAACTGGTTGTACTACAAAGCAATTGTTGATTCCGAGAAACATAACTGCTACAAGCATGGCTCCAACAGTCACATTAAGATCAAATGAGGTTTCCCTATTTATAGAAAAAGAATTGGAATTGATCAAGACATAGCATAAACAAATGAAAATTATGTCGGAAGACAAATGGAGAGAGAGTTTGGCTTTAGACAGTGGGCACTGACCTTTTGTTTCCTAGTTGCCAATACATTGTGCCTAGTATAAGAGCTGTTGCTAAAGTGAAAATATACCGCGCAATGTTGTAATCGGGACTTCTCCAATAAGTCCACCACTGCTTCCATAAGCAAGATTTAAATTGTCCCCATCTGGACTGTGTATACTGAGTGGGAAAATAAAGGTCAGTAGCTCCTTCTGGGGGCGCACTCAAATCTTCAACTAGAGCCTTTGTCTGTCTACAAATATAGCCAATTGCGTTATCCAAAGGCTCAATAATTTGACACTGTGTTACTAAATTTGGAAACTTTGTTCTGTACTTACTGGAACAGCGATGATGATTTGTAATGCTCGGCAAAATCTATTCCAAGATGGAACTCAACTGACATCGAGCTTGCTTCCAGCATCCATGCTGCTGGGTTCTGCTTGTCTCTAATTTGAGGGACTCCAAGAATTGACTGAAAAATTTTACCAATAGTTGTACCGCCAAGTCAGACGTGTTTATGTTCTACTAACTGTATGTTTCCAGGACAAGTGTTATGTACCTCAAAATATTTAATCATGTTGTGAGAATGCTGGCCTAGTGGTCCTGAGTAGATAAGTCTTCCTCCTATTTTCATTAGTAACAGCTCGTCGAAGGCTTCAAATATTTCAATGCTAGGCTGATGAATTGTGCAGACAATTGTTCTTCCAGTGTCCACGGTATTCCTTACTGTCCTCATCACAATGGCTGCCGCCCTTGCATCAAGACTAGAAGTCGGTTCGTCCATGAATATTATTGAAGGGTTTGCAACAAGTTCCACCGCTATCGTCAGCCTTTTCCTTTGTTCTGTAGAAAGTCCTGTAATTCCCGGTAGCCCAACTATAGCATCCTTAAGATTGTCAAGCTCAACTAGTTCCATCACTTCATCCACAAAAACCTGGGAAAAACATAATTTACATTTTGCAGCCAATTAAACCTGGATCAAATGTTGTTTGCCGTTACAAGCAGATATCGGAGTGCATTCGTAATTCTTACCATCTTCTCTTTGTCGCTAACTTCTTTAGGGAGCCTTAGGAAAGCTGAAAATATTAAGGACTCTCTAACAGTGATTTGAGGAGAGTGAATGTCAGTTTGCTCACAGTAACCAGAAATTCTTGCAAATGTTTCTTGATTCTTGGGGAATCCTGAAATTCTAATATCACCTTCGATATAACCATCAGTTTTTCTGCCTGCTAGAACATCCATCAGTGTTGTCTTGCCAGCCCCACTGACTCCCATCAAAGCAGTCAGGACTCCTGGCCTAAATGCTCCAGTGACTTCCTTAAGTAGCTGTAGCCTGTCCTGAGTCACTCCTTGAAACTTCATTTCCTAGAAGATATAATCATTTAAGGTGGTTAAGTTCGTTACCCCCGGACATATGATCTAATTTGCTCAATCGGCCGGGGAATTAAGAAAATACAGATATCGAGAAAAGAAGGATGGATTCTCACCATTGGCATGTCCACATAGTAGTTTACACTATTAAAGGACATGGACAGAGGTATGAATGGAAGGATCATTCCCCTCTTTACGGAAACCCCATCTCTGGTCTTGGCATTACATTGGCTGCTGATTCTCAGATTTTGCATTTCTCCTTCAACATTAGTGGTTTGTATCAGTAACTCACCCGTTGCAAAAGTTTCCAAGTATTCTTCTAAAATTATTTTTTCACAAAAGTGTTGTGCATGGTTTAATTTCTTACTTGTACTAATTTCGTCATTTGGTATCTTTGTTTTTGGCTTTTCTCCGTCATTTGTTTCTTCCTTGACAGATTGCTTATTAGCTATATCTTCAGATATAATTGCTTGTGGCTTTCCAAGAGCTATTCCAAATGATCGTAGAGTTAGCAAGAGAGAGAGAGAGAGAGAGAGAGAGAGAGAGAAAAGATAGGAAAATTAGAGAAAGTTATAGCCTTTTTGAAGGAGGAAGTAAGCAGAGCGCATTGTTTAAACTTACAATTCAAGTACATGAGCGAGAAGGTGAACAGGACATTGTAAAGAATGGTGAACCCAAGAAGTGCTGCACATCTAATCCAAAACCAGTATTCATTGGTGTTTACATCAAAGTTATCCAGGAATGCCATGCCCAACTTTGTCGTACTGCCTGGTAACTGCAGGGTGTGCTTTGCATGAGATTTCTCTTTGCATGTAATTCTTATTTTGCTAGTACGTTATTGGAGCAACAAAAAAAAAAAAAAGAAAATCAATGTGACTAACAAACCAGTTTGTCCGTCCATCTTTGAGCAAGCATCTCATTGGCTGCCAAGGCATCAAAAGCATAAGAAAAAGGTGAAAGCCAATGGGTCCATGACCACCATGCAGGAAGGATTCCTAGTACATTGAGAGCATTATGCCATTAATTCAATAAATCTGAAATGCTTGCTTATAAGGAATCAGTGTGATAACAACCATATTCTAAAGACACAAATGCGAAAAACTTAAATAAAGTAGAACTAATGCAAATGTTGAAAAATAGGGGCATTTATATATATGCAAGGTCCAACATTATAATTGTATATGATAGCTGAAAATAGTGTGCTCCTCCGTTCGGAAGAGATGGTAAAATGACAGGTAGTTCTTTGCAGAAAATCTTGAATATTCATGATTATGGCATCAATTTTACTCAATCGTTGCTAAGACTATAATTTCCTAGTAAACACATACCTTTTGGAAGGATGAAGCCTCCTAGAAGGAATAAAATGAGCGTATGTAGTTGTCCTACAGTATATGCAATAACCGTGGACCTGCACAACCCAGCCATGAGCCTAAACAAGCCAGCAGCCGTTTGCTGTATCAGAAATACCACCAACAACTGCTTGAAAAACCTGACATATTAATCAATTCAAATTATACAGTCAAACTCATGTATCCCATTTGAGGATTTGTATCTAATGCAACATTGGAGCAGTAACCTTGCCTGCTAGCTTCTGGGGCATATCCAACACTAAAATAGGTGACAACAGTCCAAACTGCAGACTCAAAGACAGTAATTGGGACTCTGAGCAAGAAGTTTGGGAGTGTGTATGCCCAAGCAGGATAAAACAGGAGATCTCTTTGCTTATAAAACACAGGAAGCCTCATTATGGACATAGATAGCTCAGAAAAGCCATTGAATGTATTTGTGATTATAGAAAATATAATTGAAGTGATGTACAACAATCCACAATCATATGTGATGTCAAGTGTTGTCCTTAAAAACACGGTAGACGTGATGAAGGCAAGAATAGTGATTTGGATAGCCTTGAAAATGTAAATGAATAAGGTTCTCTTGATCAAAAGCATTTCTCTATCTATAGATATTTTGAGAATCTGCAATGGTGGGATTGTGCTCTTTTTGAAAACAAGGGCTGCTTTGTGACATTTAGCCTTGTTATATGGCACATTGAGGTCATTCTCAAGCTGGATGCCAACTTGAAATGCCTTAAACCTGGTTGCAAATTCAGGTACTGATACGCAGCAATAAGGCTTGCTCCCATCTGCCCAGTATTGCTCTTGGTCTTTCGTTGATGTAACCTGCATGTAAACACTATCCATGTAATCACCGATATTATTATTGTTACTATTGATGCTATTATTTCTGCATGAGATAAGTCAAGAAATCATATCTTAAACTCTAATATGTCTCCCCACACAAAAGTGTAACTTTCTTGAATTAGAAGCGAAAACAAACGAAACTCACTTGGCCCCAGAAATTTACAATTAAATGTGAGGACAACATCATTCAGATTCTTGATCTTCTAGTCATTAAGATTCTGATATTATCTCACAAAATCATTTGACTCACAGGTTTAATCTATTAGTTGAGGGGGTCAAAAATGGATCGCATCTTATACTCTAATTGGATATATGCACTATCTACTGCAATGGCTCAAGCACTTCTAAGTACACTGGCAGTGTGTGCTGCAATTAATAATATACTTACCTCTTGCAAAAAGTCAGCTGTCGCCTTTCTCTCAGGGCACTTGAATCCGCAGCTCTCAAAGAACTGGAGCACTTGCTCCCGTGGGCCCTCGTACACAATCTGACCCTCTGACAAGAGAATGATATCATCAAACAGATCAAACGTCTCAGGATCAGGTTGGAGGAGTGATATTAACGTGGTGGCCTCAGTGAGATGAGTAATTTGTTGCATGCATTTCACAATTTGATGGGTTGTGGAGCTGTCTAGGCCAGTTGATATATCATCCATAAACAGCACTCTGGCAGGTCCAACGATCATCTCCCCTGCATTAAGCAACATATTTCCCCTTTTAAGAAAGCCATGCCAAGAAACCATTTAAGGCAAAACTAAGGTTCTTAGGCAAGTACAAATCGGCGTTACGAAGGTTTTGGTATGAATTAAAGTCAACCAAATTTAAACCGAACCGGAATTGGAATTGGAATTAGTTCCACAATTCTGCTTGGAACCAACACTGTGGGAGAGGTAATTCCATTACTATTTTCCCTCTCGAAAAATTAGGAATGGAATCATAAGCATAACCGTGCAAGAATTAAACCAAAACTGCCAATTAGGACTCACTGTTCCTCGAGAAGATAAAAAAAAAAAAAAAAAGATAAATAGACGGAGGTGTGTCTGCTCCAGAACCGGAACAAAAAATTGAAACTGGTCAGGAACTGGAACCGTCGCAGAACTGAAACTAGACCGAATTGTCCGCATACCGTTGGTTCCAGTATTATTTAATCATAGAACATGAAAGTCTAAGTGAAAAATATGACTTAATTTTGTTTTTTAACTCGTACAAGAATTTATGATTTAATTTAAATACATAATGCTACGTCAAAGAATTATTTTATTTAAAAATTTAAATTATTAAATTGAAATAATGCGATGTGATTTATAATATAAAAAATTAATAAACTATAATTAAAAATACAATTAAACTTATATAACAACTATCATTAAATAGTCTAGTCTAAACCATAATTTATCTTTTTTAATTTAACAAACAAAATACTAAGGTGAGGAAATAAAAAACTTAAAAGGATAATTAACCTGTTGTTACTCTCTTCATTTGTCCACCCGAAATTCCTCTTCTCATTTGATCTCCAACAAACGTGTGCTTACATACATCAAGTCCCAATAGCTGTTTAATCATATAAATGCGATTAGAAATCGTTCTACTAATAATTTGGTGAAGTGCCAGTGGTAATCAGTAATTAGTATAACTGACTTTTAAAATGTAATCAGTAATTAGGCTGCTCTCAACTCCTTCAATTGCAGTTGCCTGGGATACAAAAGGTAAGCATCAATGCAATTATCAGTCACAATTCATCTTTTTTTTTTTTTCTTTTTTTTCTTTTTTTTGCTTTAAATATGAAATTTTGTGCTCTAGTGTGTATACCTTCATGAAAAGATCAACATCGGGGTCAGGAGTGATACCAGCGTCTTTCTCTCTCCTTAAAAGTTCAGCCAGCAGTTCTTGAAATTCAGAGAACATTATTAGTTCTTGAGAAGCTAAGCCTAGTAATCTAAGTGCTCGAGGCCATCAAGTAGTTAAAAGTCTACACATCTATCTGGGAGGCTTCCAATTCCAAAGAGAGAATTGTGAGGTTATGGGATGATACGTTGCTTGTCGGGAAAGAAAGCAATGCAAAGTAGAGAACATTGAAATAGATGCATGGCTAATCCAGGAAAAATTAGATGAGAAAGAGCAATGCTTTATTGCCCAACTTCGAACATGTCTGAAATCATACGAGCCTTTGATCTTGTGGTTTCTACATGTGGTGTCCACAAAATCAATGACTATGCTTTTGGGGTATGGCTAACTCGGAAAAACATCTATATTAGTGTAGAATATGTTAAAATTTTGGTACAGATAAAACGAAAATAATAATAATAATAATAATAATAATAATAAATTGAGACAAGTTGATTTTGTACTAATTACCAGATGCAGTACCGACACCTTGAAACCTTGCAGAATAATCAAAGGTTTCTTTAACCTTTAGATCTCCCAAGTGCACATTATTTTGGCTGACATAGGCTGCCGTCTTCCGTGGCTCAAACTCATCCAGCCCATGTCCATTGTAGCTCACTTGGCCTTGAACCTGATTAGAATTTGCAAGGACATAATTGCATTATCAAAAACGAAAAAAAAAAAAAAAACTATTTGTAGCATAAAAATTACGCAATTGTAGACTTTCACATTTCTGCATTGCAGGCTTGTACTGTTGTTGTTGTTTTTTTCTTTTTTTTTTTTAATAGCTAACTCGGCTAGAATATATGTTTTAGTCAGCAACCCTTGTTTTTTTTATTTTATTTTCGGATGAATGAAAAAACAAATTTCGTATGATAATTTTGTACTTCATAGTGGAACTGCGATTTTAATTTGGTGTCACGAAGTACTTCGGAAAAGACTGTTTCAACTAACATTTAAAGTTGGGTCTAACTTTCCAGCCAGTGCCAGCAGAAGGGTTGTCTTGCCGGACGAGGGAGGTCCTAACAGTAACGTCATCCTGCAGCGAGATATTTCAAGTCAGCTCTGACCACCCAAAAAAATTGTTTTTTAAAAAAAAGAGCAAAATTCAGCAAAGTTCATTCTCTAGATATAGAATTTTTAAATTTTAGGAAAAAAAAAAAGAAAAAGGAAATTAGAGGCTGCTTCTAACAAGTATGAGCATTGGTCTGTAAATGTGGAAAATGCTTTTTTTGCCCGATTTTGGGCATGTCCGAATTTATCGTGGCCTAAAAAAATCAAAGCCCATCAAGCAGAATAAAACTTTTTATAAGATAATAGGATGTAAATGTTAAGATAATTTAATCTCTTAAAATATTAAAAATGTTAATTATTTTTTTATTAATTTAATTATTATCATTATTATTATTATTATTATATTAATTTAATTTTTTTATAAATAAAATTTATTATAATTTAAATAATAAAAATTTTAAATAAGATCGTATAACACATAGCACTCTGTCTCTGTTATAACCCTCTCTGTTATAGTATATTAAATTTAAAATTTTTATTTTAATTTATTAGTAACTTATATATATATATACGTGATTTGTTACCTTGATGGTTTTATAATTCCTGAGATATCCTTAAGGATGGTGAGTTTGATTCTCTTGGCCAATCTGACTCCACATAATCCAAGAGCCGATTCCAAGAAGTTCCTCGAAGTGTTCAAAAGAGTAGGAAGAGCTCTGGTGCCAACATAGCAGTCAGCTTCTATTCTTAGTTTCTCGAATCTGACTTCCACTGTCGGTAATTGAAGCCCAACCCTGAAGCAAGATTTGAAGAAAAAACCAAGACGACAAAAAGATTCCCAAATAATGCAAAAATTTTCACGATTTGACAGATGCAACGTACATCCATGTATTTAAAAAATGGATGGCAATTTATGCGCACTCAAAAGTATTCGTTTGACTCTATGCAACCAAAACATTATCTTAACCCAGAAAAATGTCGGCTACCATTCATTAACTTTGTTTAATTTAAAGCTTAATTAGTCAATTGTACCGCCAAATGGTAGAGCAGCTGAGCACTTATTTTAAATATTAGCACTGACCAATCAAATGAAAATTTTCAAAGCATACTTAGCCTCCAAGACTTGATATAAACTTGATGTAATGGTAATACTACTTTATAGGTTACAGTTTCGCAAAACCAGTTTCTTTGAGAAACAAGGGTAAGGCTTGTGACGAGGAAGAAAGAAGAAACCGCCAATTTTGCATGTCAATAAAAGAAAAAGTCTCCGGACAATGCAAGCAGGTAATCAAATAAATTGAAAGGGGCTTACTTACTTATCAATACGTTCTCTGATCTTGCTCAAGAACTTCTCGTTGTCTTCCTCAGCAACCCTAAAGTTCCTCTCAACAAACTGCTGCCTGTCATTCGAAGTAAGCTTCCTGACATCAACGTCTACTATAGACTTCAGTAAACCAGTTCTCAGACGATCATAAGTGGGCAGTCTCTGTATAGCTTCCCATACTAAAGCCTCCTCATCGTTGTTTTTTGATTGTGAACCACGACCAAACATATCTCTGTTGTCCACCATGGCTAAAACTGACCTTAGTTTGCACTTCAATTGTATGACATTTTTCGGTTTGGTTTGGACTGCGGTCCCGAAGCACTCTCCCAAAACCCCTCAAAGGCCGCAATTTATGGAGAGAAAAAGAATGGAGTTGGCGTATACATATACGTGTATATATATATATATATATCTGAGTAGACTATGTCTATATTCGTTTTTCCACGTGCAAGTGGGAAGGGAGTGGTTGTGCGGGAGACAAGGTGCTTGAGAGTAATTAATATGCAATATTAGTATAATATATTGTTGGGTGATTGATTGGCATATGTTCGTGTGCACTATTGATACCATTTAGTTTGAACTGAGCCGTTGTGATTGTTCTGTTAATTGTGAATTCTTTACTAGTGAGGAGAATTTACACTTTGTTTACACTACACTTTGAAATACAATGAACTTGCCATGTAAAAAATTGTGTTAGAATTTCAGTTGTTATTCATATATGTTGTCTTACTCATTATTTTTAAACTCTAAAATTTAATAATTTTTTTTCATATAGTGTGTAAAATTAGTTATTTAGTATATCACGAGATTTCAAACTAACGTGGCGTGCATATAATGCAGATCTAACATGCCTGTCTTAAATGTGTACAAAGCGCCAATGTCGCATGGCCATCTTGCCTGGGCCAACTTTTTTTGGGTGCAATGGATTATTAGAGTCGTCGAATAAACTTCAAAGCTACAATTCTCAGCCGCACGATTTTACACCCTTTTGATTGTTAAAGAAAAGGTTTCATGTAGGGATCTTGTGCATAGGGCAAATATTACCCGCACGATTATTTATACAATTTTTGTTTTTTTCTTTTTTTGGGTGTGCACTGATTTGGTACTATTTATTTGTCAATTCTCATTAATTATATATTGTTGGGGTCAATGTTGAATATTATATTTTGAAGATTTTATTTCTTTGAATCATGCATGACGCGGCCAGAGCGTGGGAAATAAGTTAGATGATGATCAGATTATAAGAAGAATGCACATGAATTCCTCGGAAAGGAAAAGGGAAACTGAGATTCTATTGATTGTGAGAAGTCCTTTTTTCATACGTATTTATTGATTTTTAATGTTGATGTGTCGCGACGGTATACTATATTCAATCAACTACCATGCTAAGGAATGGTGGCTGATTGAATGAAATAAACATGTTCCAAGCTAATTGAGTATTGTCAGAATGAATGAAAATGCACATTTTGATCTAAAAAATTGTGTGTGTGTGTGTGTTTTTTTTTTTTTCTTTCTTTGTTGTCTTTTTCGTTCATAACAATGGGGCATGGACCCACACACCCTAACAAAGAACATTGTGTTCATCATCGCCATACACATTTGAACGGACCCCTCAATACAAAAATCGTACTAATTAATCTATTACCATGTAAATCTTGAGAAAGCTCTTCGTTAATGCGTTTCCGATCAGTTTAATAGTAATTTGCATCGTTACGAAAAAACCTTGGTTTGGCAGGGTCTAGTCCCATGGGCAAGTCAAAGTCTGGACCGAGTTTTATAACTTAATTACTCCATCCAGGTATCTAAGCACCACAAAGAAAGGTGGAAACCCTGATAATCCCGTATTGTGCAAGGGGAATGTAGGAGTGAAGTTGGGCTCTTCTTATTTTGTTCGATATCTAAAAAAAAAAAAAAAAAAAAATAGTTGAAATATGATAAAGTTATTAAAAATTAAAGTATCATAAAAATCTAAAACTTAAAAAAAAAAAAAAAAAAGAAGAAAGAAGCTTTCGAGTGTAAATCAACTTGATTTATATGATGCATGTATGCAGAGTCCAGTCTGTTTCATAATCATAAATAAGAAAAAGAAAAAATGGGGTGTTAGGTTTCCGTGGCAATACCAAATAACGACTCTATTCCTGCTCACCGACGGCTGTACATCTTCCACGTCTTTTGCATATTTAAGGGTTTGCGTTTAGTCAATTCCTGCTCCCCGTCCTCTGTCGTCTTTTGTCTCAAAACCATGGCGGCCGGTGCGATGGTTCTCAGTGTCAATTCGACGCGCGTTTATCACGCGGAGTTGAGTTGCCCTTTGAATTGTGATTTTTGAGGTTCACATCTCAACTAATAAATTAAAATCGTTAAACTTTTAATTCAACAGGCTTGTGTAAAGAAGAGAAATATCAAGGTTCGTCCCCTGAACCGACGCGGGTTCAAATCAATTGTCACTTCTAAACATGTGAATTGTATTGGATTAGCGAATCAAATGCGGAGAGACAGTGGAGATTGAAGTTGTTTACAACAAACAGTGTTGGACCCCAGCCATTGCGACATCTCCAAGACAGTCGCTGGGGGCCCGAGAAGAATGACACTGAGTTTACCCTTTCAATTCCCCAGAAAAGACAGTTGAATTATATATTACCAGTTATCAATGAAATTTCCTGTCTCCTCCTCCCTGTAAAATTTTCATTTCGACGGACTCCCAATTATACCTTAAGAAAATTAACTGTTCTTCCATTGATGGACCATACAGTGCTTTCTTGACCATGGATTGGACTCGCTGAGATGATAAAAGAGTTGGTCTCATATATAATTGTAATAATAATAATAATAAAATAAGAGTAAAATTCCTAAATCTTTTTTTTTTTGAAAAAAAATTACGTATTATTATTAGAAGTGTAAATTTTGTAAATATACATTTTAACTCAATTGAATAATTTAAGCAAAAAATCAAACTTATTACCTTTAACATGCCAACAAACTCTGCCCCCACCGCTACTACGCCACAACATTTGGCGGTACTCTCAATTGGATCATTGGTATGGCAAATTGCACAATAATTAATTGATTTTATTTATTTATTTATTTATTTATTTTGTTTTTGTGTGCACTGGGCGTATTTGTATCCCACCCATCCACCGGTACCCCGTGAATCTTATAATCAATAATCCTTGAGAGAGATGTGGATGGCCACTTTATTTCGCATGCAATGTATGAATCAGAGTATCTAAATGTCAATTTTCTTTTTATTTATTAGGCCAAATAAGGGGATGGTAACATGGTCGTGAATCTATCTCTTCTTCTTTTCTTTCTTTTTTTTTTAATGAAAATTAAAAAAAATTAAGAGTGTTACACTCCAATTTTGTCAGAGAAAATTATATTCTCACACTATATAATAGACTAATTTTAAAAAATATATATATATTATAATATTAAGAATAAAATTTTAATTAATTTTACAAAAATCATCATAGAGAATTATGCTCTTACATTACATAATAAATTAATTTATAATAAAAAAAAAACTAAAAATAAATATACTTCATACTTTAAATATACGTTTAGTCCTCCAAAATGCCTTAGCAGAGGCTCAAACCCAGGACTCTGCCTGGTGCAGATGTGTTTCCTTACCACTAAACCACACAATTATATTCGTAGTACCTATGCTCTAATCTCTTAAGGATGGGTGGTTGCTAAACTTGTTTATGGGATACCATGGATAAAACACCCTTTGTAGTTTCGAAAATCAAAATAAAAAAGCTCTAATCCCGGAAATCCATGTTCTGTCCTTGAATTCTTTTTGTTTTTTTATTCTAATTTGCCTATTGTCCCCTGCATAAATCATCTTAAAAAGTTTAATTACTATCCATTTCCCTGGAGTGAAAATTTCCAGCCAGCTTCAGATTTCCTCCCTTTCAGTCCAGGAGGAATTCGAGATTTTCTGCTCTACACAAAGAAAAGGAGTACAGCAATCTAGTGATCCAGGTCACCTAAAATTGTACACAACATCTAATTACAAGAAGAGCATGATAGATATGAATACACCTAGGTATCGATGAGTTCAATAATGCAACATTAAATCTTGAGGAAGCCCCTGTTGATAATATGAGAGTCAATTACCATTTCCGCCATCTTTATTACCTACGAAGAGCTATCAAGTAAGTGCTTACTACCCACATTTTTGCCTCAAAGTGGAAATATTGTCACCTAACTCTCTATACTGCCGCATTAAGTACATTTCACAACTGCTGACCAAGCAAAAAAAAATTAAAAAAAAAAAAAAAAAAGAAGCAGCCACTATTGCTGGGATTCCATTTGGTGCGAGAATACAACTGTTGACATCCTTTGCCAACTTGAAGGGATACTTTGGATGGTAATTATTGGATCACCGTGTGATTTGCATTCAACCATGCAGACCCTATAGAGAGGAGGACTGAAAAGATAAGCCAAATGGTTCGCCAACCTCCTCCAGAAATAGAGTGGTGCTCACGATCTGACAGCAAGTTCCACCAATGCTTCATTTGTTTCTAGGTACATCCGTCACGAGACGAACCATAGTTATTGTAGGAAATTTTCATCCACAGGTTGCTGAAACGAATGCCAAGTATGGTAATTTAAGCCGGGAGACCAAAAGGGTATCTACCAAAGAACCAGAAAACAAAAAGCCATTTAAATAACTTGAACGATTGGAAAAGCCATCTTGGCCCATTGCCAAATGCCAGAACACAAACTACGAGGACCATAGATGATACCTGCAACCTAATTTTGAACCTGCAAAAATGATTGAATGGCAAAAGAAGATCGAACGGATCACTGGACATGATAGCAGAAAACTTGCATAACATTCAGTGCCCCCTAATTACTAGTTGCCAAGTAAAAGCAGACAGCAACTGAAGCATGCCAATTCCAACTATAAATAGCACATACTCTCCACAGTTGTGATTGATCTGGCCTAATGCTTCAAGAAATCAGGATCAATTGGGGAGAGGGAGAAACAAAGAGAAAACAAGATAAAAAGGCGCTTCGTCAAATAACGTATGCAAACTTTGAACATGAAAGAATATCTAAAAAGGGGTGCATCAAGGCAGTAAAATCTTCCGAGCATTGGTGTGAAAAACTTTTGCTAGCCAGGCACAATCACCCATCGCTTGCTATGTGCTCTCATGCTTGCCTCTGCCAATACTGAGTGTTGGTCCCTAATCAGAATCTTCGTAAAGTTCACCATCAGACAACTCATCAAAAGATCTTACGTCGAGCTGGTAGCGAAGGATACCTCCAATTCCACCAAACCCACGGCAAAATTGAGATCCCTCTTGAGATTTATTAGTGACAAATTCAAGAGTACAACCAAAGTGTTTATATTCATTGGCAAACCACTCAAGCAAGGGCATCTTTTCCTGAACATCCAAATCCGCAGAGGTGACAGGATCCCGAAAATTACTCTGATCAGCCTCTTGCTCCTTGTTGAAGTGCTTTATGACAATGTCACCCGTTGCACTGTTCTTCAGCACATACCGATTAATGTCTAGATTTTCCCACACAATAAGGGTTTCAACAGCACCTGCATCCAGAGCCTGCAACGTGTCATCAACACCAAAGACATATTTACCGGTATCCTGGCTGATCTCCTCAAAGTATTTCCCGATCAAGCGCTTTTCTTGGATAAACTTCACATTTGATAGAATTTCTGCCGACAGCTCAATAGCTTGGTTGAAGCCATTTTCTCCACCGTAAGAAACATCAACCACATTCAATATCTTGGCTTGCAAGCGAGGATCAAACATGTCAGACTGACTCAGCTCAGTTTTGAAGTCAGCTGAACCAGCTAGTATCAGCCCTGAAACATTGGGCTGACTAGTAGCAGGATTGATGAAGAACTGCGTGGCAAGCTCTGCAGTCTTCCTGACATAGTTATGCCGTTTCTCCATCCGAAGGCGAGCAAAACGCAGAGCAGACTGCCCTCCCCTCCCATGCTTCTTAGGCAAATCAACAGTAAACTTATGAAGAACTTCTCGTGTGTTTCCACTCAATGTCCCAAACAGAGTACCATTGCCATCCATAACAATGAAACCAAATTTGTCATCTGATTCTAAGAGCTCATTCAGTGCTTCAGTGTGAAATTTGTTGTCGCAGAGGTACAACGATGCATTTATGGGTTTAAAAGGCTCGAAATCAATAGTCACCTTCTTTTCCTTGCCATCTTCAGTAACAACCGTTCCAGTATAAAGCACTAGTCCATTGGGAGGAACCTTGTTATAGAGCTTAAGCCTCTGTTGAGCAGATGTAATTGCACCCAGAACAGACTGACGATTGACTCTACTCTTAATATTGGAAGCTGTTCCAAATTCATCACCCAGCATCTTTGTGACCCGAGATATCTGATCACGAGGGGGCATTATAAGAGATATCATACTTGTGCCATTACCCCTTGCAGATTCCAATGCCTTGATCAACTTTTTGATTTTCCATATTTCAATGGTCTTATCCGATTCATGACCACCATCTGCCATATTGAACAACTACAGGCCCAAGAGAGCTGCACCTCGCCCTAACACAAACACAAAACTTTAACAAATAACTTTGGCCGGCAGCTACTTCTCTGTACTGTAGATGGCAATGAATGTTCATTTGTGAGCAAGATTAGGGCGGTAGGAAGTCAGAACAGAATTTTTAAACATGTAGCAAGCTAGTAAGTATCACAATTTCAGCTTAGTAAACAGGAGAAAATATTATTCTCTGTTAAATAATCATGTAATGTTCATGCACACATATATACTTGACATGCTGCAGAATTTGCAAATAAGCTGAGTCACGCAACATAAAATAGATGGAACAAATGGCATCACAGTGATCACGCATAAACACTGAGAACCAATACTACTAGAGACAAGGAAGTCAGTTACTACCACCCCCCATATTATTGCAATAAAAAAAAGGGGCTAGTGTTGTAGAGAACTAGATGGAAATTCAGGCTTTAGATAACAATCATAAAATTGGACCTTTAACTGGAAGGCTGTTATCAGAGATGGTGGAAGTAATGCGAAGTGAAGACAAGATAATCTTGGTGATGTCAGTGCTTGGAAAGGAAATGATTGATAGTATTAGTGTCTATTCTCGGACTGATGAAGTTGAAAAGAAAAATATGGGGATAACATGGATGAGCTCCTAAAGCAATTCCATTGAAGGAAATGGTTTTTATGGGAAGGCATTTGAATGGTCACATAGGAAATGATAAAAGAGACTAAAGAGGTTTAAACTGCAAATTAGAATCAGGGAGGGATACCCAAGAATTTAAGGGTTTTAAATTGAGTCACACAAAAACAGAACATATGCATTTTAATTCAGTAATGTTTAGAGAGCAGGTGGGCACATTGTTAGACTAGATGGTGCAGAAGTCTGCCAATATGATTAATTTCTTTGTTTAAGCTCTATTATTTAAAGGAATGGAATGATAGAGGAGCATGTTCTTCAAAGGATGTGGGCTGGAGAGCTTATATAGATATATAGGACTAAAGTTTTGTGTGTCTGCGAAATTCTCGTTAAATTGAAGGGTAAATTCTATTGAATGATAATCAGGCCAATGCTATGTGATACTTATTGTTAGGTTGTCTCAAAAAATGAGCCTAACAGAAATAATAATGCTTTAATGGATACGTAACCCCTCTAGGAAGCACCAACCAAGAAATAAGGATATTTGTAGTAAAATAAGTATATCTACCCAAAACCTTAAAGTATTAAGTTGATGAGTCCTTTTCAATTTTATGTTAATAAAATAATTCTTAACCACTTAATTCACTGAAATCCCAACCGTCTACCACTTTTTTCTAGAGTTTATTTACTATAATTCATCTCTTCCATCTTTATGGAGGCAGCAACACAAGTAAGCAGCAAATTTGTGAATTTAACATTATATTTCAACTCAAAATTTAAAATATTGAATTTATAAGTCATTTCACCTTATATATTACCTACTTTTTCCTCTTACTTACAATGTGAAATTCTTTAATTACAAAGTTATTACTTGAAATTCCAATATGTTATTACTGTTATTATAATAACTTGTAACTAGAATGCTGGTAAATATATATAAGGATGCATGTGAATATTTCTACCGGTATTTGCACTCTCATGATACTCTATCCATTAACTTTTCATGCCCATTATAATTTAGAAACTAGACAATCTAAGACAGCAATTTAAAATCTTTGACGATCTAGAAAGGTGGGTTTGATTACCATTTGTTCAATGTCAACAAGTTAGATCTCCCAAGGTCAGCAGTTTGAAGCTGACTGAATAATTTTTTCTACAAAAACCATCCGTTGCAGGGAGAAACAGGGAAAGTGGTTGTTTATTTAGCAGTCCATACCACATTAGAAGGACCATTACACTAAAACATGGACATAATGTCACTGTCTGCTCTTCTCCCTAAGCAAGTTTTTCTGGACAATCTTACAGACATCACAACATACACCGCTGACTCTTGGAAAGCCCCCAAAGAAACAATAATTTCTAATTATAATCATTTTCCTCTACTCAACAAAAATAACAACAAACACTCATTAGAATATCCAACATACACCCCATGCTGTTCTAGAATAAAAAGTCAGTGCAACACTTTGTGAATTGGGCATTGGGGAGAAGACAATCTATTAAAACACAAAAAACAAAAAAGAGCCGTCCCAATGCCCTACGCTCCCACCTACACAGTGGAGTCCAGAGAGGAAAGTCTGTAAATCGTTCCCGCCACAGTGAATTTCTCAAATAACCCATTGAAAGAACTAAAACCCAAGCAGTGAAAATTCAACCAAAAGGTGAAATCTTTTTTTGAAAAAGAAAAGGTCTTAAAAAGAAATTCCAAACTAAATTTTCAACCATTTCCAAGCAAAAAAAAAAAAAACAACACACCCATCAAAATTTCCCCTCTCCTATCCCTCAATTTTCTCAAGAACCAGACAGAATGCACACAGAACGACTCAAAATTACTAAAACTAAACCGGGACAACCCCAAATCACAAGAATTCACAGAAAAAGAAACAGTCCAGAAAAAATCACCAATGATCCAACAACATCAACAACAACTACTACTACTACCAATGAGCTGTAGTTAGTTCACTAGTACTAGAGTCGTCTACTGAAGGTGTCGAGTTCAAGCCGATCAAACCAAAAAAAAAAATATAAAACCAGCAACTACTACATAAATGCTGGATTCATGATTTTACCTTACTGAAGTTGGAGTTGAAAAATGGAATCTTTTCTTTTGGATCAAGAGATAAAGCGGAGGAACTTCGCAGCCTTTCTGTATGGCCGCGTTTCAGTGGATCAGCGAATTATAGAGGGAAAAGACATTGGGATATCGACACGTGGAATGGTAATGGAACAGTGGGACCCAGAGTAAATCGGACGGCCAATGTACTTATTGATAATAGGCCTAGTATCTTTTTCCTTCTATTTGGATAGTCTTTTTCTCAAATTTTTTACCCATTTTAGGGCCAAGTGTTTAATCATCCCATGTTTAATATAAGAAGAGAAAAAAAAAACATTGGTGAAGTGTAATCATATTAATCTAACTTAAAAAAAATTTACTCTTTAATATTTTAAATTATTTATTTATTTATTTATTATAATAAAAATATGTATTATGTTAATTTTTATTTTATAATTTAATTATATTATATTTTTATTTAATTTATATTTTTCGTATAAAATTCTGATTGAGACATGATTTGAATCCTCGAAGTGATCACTCTAGCTTGCTTCGAGTGATCACTCTAGCTGCTATATGCAGGTTTGGAATCACGGAAACTGTCATCATTTCATAGTATGTGAAGTAGAGGGAGCAAAAAAATATGATGAAGAAGAACCAGAAGAATTTGGTGGCTGTCCATTCAAATGCCAGCATGGCATACACAATAATTGTGTAGTATGTTGCTTGAACAAACACGTATGGTATTTCGGTGGTGACCTATACAGATTGGAGCAGAGTTAAGCTAATCGATAGTTAGGTACTAGTGCAAAAAATGGTTATCCTGAACATGTTTGCTATGTGAATTCTAGTACAACTTACTTTTGCAAGAGCCTTAAGGCAGCGCAGAGTACATTCCTGCTGCTCGTCCGCGTTAAAAGACAGTTCTTTCAACTGCTACTACTGGTTAAGAAGTTACTAAAACCAACAAAAAAGACAGCAACTTACATTCCTGAACCATGGCGCGCACATATTAGTTAATTTTCCTGGCCAACAGAAGTGATGCCAGAATGATATTCTGGAAAGGGGACTGAAGGACACTCGCAAACCTTTTAGTACCAACCTTCCAGAATATGTTCCCGAAGCTCTTCTGCTCCTGGCGGTGGTGCGCTTAACTCCTTCACTGGAGCGTTGTTTCTCCTGCTGAAATGGAAAAATGCATTAAGCACAAAATTCAGAAGCATTTTCTGATGATTAAATCATTGATGTATCTAAGAATTCACATACTGATATAAGGATGATGACTTGTAACGCTCCGCAAAGTCAAGTCCAAGCCGAACTTCAGCTGCAACAGCGCTCACCTCTAGCATCCAAGTTGCTGGACTGAACTTATCTTTAATCTTAGGGACCCCCGGAATTGGCTTGAAAGTGAAATGCGTTTAAAGTAGGAAATTTCCTTCTCCTTTGCAATTATCAGATCAACATAATTGTTGGGTGGATGCATTACCTCAAAGTATCCTAAACTTTTTGAGTAGATGACTTCTCCCTTCATCAACAATAACTCGTCAAAGGCTTCAAAGATATCTATGCTAGGCTGATGGATTGTACAAATAACTGTTCTTCCAGTATCCACAGTGTTTCTCACAGTCCTCATGACAATGACTACTTCCCTTGCATCAAGACCAGATTGTTGGTTCATCCATGAAAATGATTGAGGGATTGGCAACAAGCTCCACAGCTACTGTTAACCTCTTTCTCTGTTCTGTTGACAATTCTGTGCCCAACTATAGCATCCTTGAGATTGTCTATCTCCACAAGTTCCATAACTTCCTCTACAAATACCTGATTACGACCGAAAAGACGTCAATCAGCTCAGAAAACATAATTTCCTGCCTTTTTTGTGTTTGCAGGAAATTTTTAGAAAAAGAGAATTTGCCAGCTTTTCCTCCTTGCTGACTTCTTAAGGGAGCCGAAGGAATGCTGAGAGAATCAAGGATTGTTTAACTGTCACTGGTGGTGGATGGACATCAGTCTGTTCACAGTACGCGGAAATTCTGGCAAAAGTTTCTTGCTTCTTGGGGAACCCTGAAATTCTAATGCCTCCTTCAATACATCCACCTGTCTTTCGCCCTGCCAAAACATCCATCAATGCTGTCTTTCCAGCTCCACTAACTCCCATTAGGGCCGCGAGGACTCCGGGCCTAAATGCACCGGTTACTTCTCGAAGTAGTTGAAGCTTGTCAAAGGTGAAAGCCGCTAGGCCAATTGCCACCATTTGGAATTTGAGCTGTCACCAATTAGCAAACACTACGTTGATGCATGGCATAGCCAAAATAGCCCTTTCCCCATGCACAAGTTCTTTGCAATTAAACTCTCTGAGCATGGCATGCATATATGTTTCTGATTGAAATTCAATTGTGAACCCATAAAATCCTGGTTTCACACTTACCTTTAGTTGGGATGAAACCCCCAAGCAAGATAACTAGAAAGAGAGTGAGAGCCCCTCCAGTGCGCGAAATGATCATGGTTCTACCAAGTTGCACCAGTGAGCCTAAACATACCAGCAGCTGCTTGCTGGAACAGGAATATTAATAGCAATTGCCTGAAAAACCTGCATATAATTTACTCAAAAGGGTTACCATTCCTAAGAAAATTGACTTAGATTTTTGAATTCAAGTTTAAGAATCATTTGTACTGCTAACCTGCTGGCTTCAGGTGCAAATCAAATAGAGTAATATGTGACAGCCACCCAACTAATAGACTCCACCATTGATATAGGCACCCTCGGGAGAAAATTTGGAAGAGTTAAAGTCCAAGGAGGGTGAAATAGAAGGACTCTTTGCTTGTAAAACACAGGGAGCCTAGCGATCGCCATTGAGAGCTCAGCAAAACCATCGAACATATTAGTGTTCATGCTAAACAAAAGTGCACCATCTTGCACATTCCTGTTGTGTATTCTAGACCTCGTAAACACCGTGGATACTATGACTGCAACAATAATAATTTGGACCGTCTTCGAGATATAGACTGCTGAATTTCTTTTAAGCAGTAGCCATTCCTTGTTCAATCAAGCCTTGAGTAGGTCCATTGTTGGAACTGTGCCTTTTTGGAAACCCAAAGCTGCTTTGTGGCCCTTAAGACTTGTCAAATGGTACAGATAGTTCTTTGTTCTTGGTCTAGCTGCATGCCCTCATGGAATCTCCTGAACCTTTGTGCAAATTCTGGTACTGATATGTATAACCATCAACATGGAACATCCCAGTCAAGTTTGATTTGCTAAAAATTGAGTTTGCCCCCACTAAATCCAAAATAGAATCCAAAGATAACTTTTTATTAGATAATATAAATAATAATAATAATAATAATAAATCAAAGTTTTTAAACATTTCTCCACTAATGGACAATTTTCTTTTTCCTTGTGGTGTCTTCTATTCCGTTGTTCATTAAAGCATTTGAAACAAAATTTCATTATGATTGAGAAATAATGGGCCATACTTTGATTGTTACTAAATTGGGTCAAAGCTACCATATTTAAGTAATCTTCAACATGATTTTTACTTTTAGTAAAAAAATTAATAAAAATCGTTTACTTAAAGTAACTAGTCTATAAATTTTATATCCCAAATAATAATAATAATAATAATAATAAATTATATCTCTTTCATCTCTTTAAATATAATAATAATAAAATAAAATAAAATAACCAGCGGTCCTTTTCTTTTAGGGCAACCGAATCGACGGCTCTCAAAGAAGTGATTAACACGCTCTCGTGGGCCCTGACAGACAATCTAGCCCTCCGATAAAAGGACCATGTCGTCAAAAAGATCAAATGTCTCAGGAGCAGGCTGTGGCGCAATCTGCTGCAAGCACTTCACAATTTGATATGTTCTGGAGCTATCTAATCCCGTTGATTTCTCATCCATGAATAGTGTTTTTGCCGGCCCAACAATCGTCTCTCCTCTACATATACCAAAATTTGGCAAATTAAGATCCAATTATGTGCACATAATATTTATTATTATTATTATTATTATTCTTCGTTTGCAATGACCAGGGCCTGAACTCTGCAAGCTGCCAATTTATCAGTAGAGAAAAAAAAAAAGATAAAAAAAAAACAGTATCAGTAGGCCAATTTGAGACGTGGGTGACAGTTAGAAATCCTAATCTCTACCTTCTTGGGACTGGCTGGCTGGCTTTCGAAAATGCATTTGATTAGGAAAATTCAAGTGTGTTCTCGGCACTGTTTTCGTATCAATATAAGATATCGGATCTTCTGGCCTGGCCTGCGTATGGTTGGATCAGCTAATGGGCCCAACCACCTATAGTTTTTTTTAACAATTTCTCTTGCCTGGTAGGATCAAAAATAAATCAATATCGAGCAACCCAAAGTCGACTTTAATCTTAAATCAAACATAAAAACTGTGAACCGAAAATGTTGCAAATATAGACATATATATTACCCTATTATAATTATTATTTTCACAATCTTATCTTTACTCCTATCATTATAATAAACATTTAAAATTATAAAAATATATAAAAAAATCCTAATAATATAATAAAAATAACATTTAAGGTAGGATAAAAAACGGGTCTTTTTCAATTTTAGGAAGTTGGTATCAATCACCGAGCTAGAGGCCCACCTTATTATACGATACCACTCCGCAAGAGGTAAATCACGTTTACCATCATTAGTCTCTTTTGGTGGTCCATGTAAACTTTTTCAGAGCATCAGAGTTGATACTTTAGGTAGCAAAGGTAGTAATGGGGTTACAGTTGTTTTTCTTTTTGATATTATAGTCAGGTAATATCATCATTCAAGCTTACACCAATTGCATTCAGTAGAAAATCACATAACTATTACTACCAATCTTGCGATTTGGCAGTGGAGTCTTAATGTGGATAAAAACACAAAATGTGGAGACTGAGCATTGATCACTATAATCCAAATGTGCCAAGGAGTAACAGTACTAGGTATTCATGAGCAACAAGCAGCTGTCAGCCAGCCTAAAAGTTGAAAACAATGGGACCAAAAAAAAAAAAAAAGGGTGAATCAAAAGAAAGTGAACAATTTTAGTGGTGATTCTTCTGATGTCTTCAATGGCGATGACATGCCATCATTGCTGTCCCATGACACTTTAACTTTAGCTATATTGTATCAAATGTGATGGCTTAAAAAAGCAAAGAATTCATATACTAAAAGGATGTAGCTGTCTCCCACTTGGTGGAGATCGAGAAAACGAACTAAAGAAAGAGTTGAACGTAAGTAAGGATTGTTTTGAAAGGCAATCCAACGAAGTTATATACCATAGCAACAAAAACAAATTTACCAAACAAGCAACAACTGTAGTGTCTTCTTATTGATGGCACACTCGCCTGAATCCATGCCAGAAAACCCCATTGATTTTCGTGCCCCGCCACCGTCCCCGATTGCCTCTGGCCGGCGGTCATCCGTGACCAATGACGATATCTTGACTGAATTTCTTGAGCACTCATTGCGCGTCCCCGATTTAGTCTTGCCTAATAAGATCTTCCCTAGACAAAAAATTGTCGAAAAACCTTACACAATTGATTTCGAGTCATTGAATTCTACAGAAAAATATGATTCAGTCTATAGCATTTTGGATTCCTTGGCAAGAATCGGATGCTTTCAGGTAGTCAACACCGGAGTTCCGCGTGAATCCATAAGGTTGGTGTTGACCATGGCTGCCGGAATATTCAGCCTGCCACGGGAGAAAAGGGCAGCGGTGATGAGATCGGCGGAGAAGCCACTTGGGTTTGAGGAGGTTCATGGTGAGGAAGAGAGTGAATTGAGCGAAGAGTTTGTGTGGTGTAGAGACGAGAGTTTGAAGCTTGGCATGGAGGCAATGTGGCCAGTTGGATATTCAAAATTCAGGTAATAACTACCTGCTATGTTGATTTAAAGCTTCTCTGTTCCCATAATTGTTTTTTCATTTCTAATAAAAAACAGTGTAATTGCTCGAAGAAATTTATAAATTACATTTTCCTATATGGTTACATAGCGTATTTGCCATTTATTTCAAGTCTTACTTCATTCTTGAATTTGCCCTTGAAGTCAAAGTCGTTCTAATTTGCAGTGAGAAAATGGAGACTCTTGTGTCTGACATAGAGAATGTTGCGGAGAAAATTCTACAAGTTCTGACGGAAAATTCTGTGAGAAAATTCTTGCCAATCGATGATGGGATGGAAGGACAAGGCCTCCTTGGAACAGTTAGTTATATCTACAAGCATAGACATGATGTTCCGGATGATAAATGGGCTGCCTCCTTGGGGTACAATTTGATTAGAATGCTGATAAGGGGAAGTGATTACTCTCATGGCTTGTGCTTCCACATTTTCAAGGAGTCCAGAGAGTTTCATGTTTATTCCAAGAAAGGCTGGGTGTCATTCTGCCCTGATAAAGATGCAATAGTTGTCACAGTTGGGGATCAAATTCAGGTATCAGCCATTTTTATTCAATAAAGGCTGATTTTCCATATGTCATATTTTTTCTTCTGCTGGGTATGCCAGATAAATAGACACTTTAACTGAAGTCACTTGGAAACCTAAAAAAGTTATGTATATAAAAAATCGCTATAAGTTTTTCGTAGAAAAAATTTATATCTATATAAAATCGAGTATATTTAATTTTTTAAAATTTTATAATGTATAAATTTTGTATGTTAGAATTATTTTATACTCCCATTTTAATATAAATTTAATCTTAGAGCTACTCAATTATTTTGTGGTGGTTCAACAAGCAATTGTGAGATCCATCAGTGTTTGAAAACCTCTCAGGCCCATACATATATAGACTTTCACTAACTGTACCAATACTTCTAAGCACCACAGGATACAAAGTAATTTCATTTAATTATTCTTGAACATCATTAAAGTGGTAAGTATCTAGAAAGCCACAGATCTAATTTGTAAGGACATGGTGGTGGATAAAGATGCAACAATGGGATTTTCAGTGAAAAAATGTACTAATCTTGCCCTCCTTTCACTTGCAATGTTTCTTACCCTGACATCAAAACTCATACCCACTTCGCAACTGTGAAAGCAATGATCTTCTGGTATTATATTGTCGCAAATGTATCCTCAAAGCTATTTAAAAGCAAAAGGCACAAATAAACTTTAGGAACTTTTCGTTGCCTTGGGTTATAACAGTGTCTTCTTTACAGCCCAGTGACAGACAAGTGTACTTGTTCAAAGAAAAGAAAAACAGACGGCCATACGAATATGCTCCAATGGGGGGGGGGGGGGCTATGGCACTGGAAATAAAATTTGTTCCTGCATATCCTGAGGGAAGATTTTCAATACCACTCGACTAAAGATCGTTTGATTTTTATGGCATCTCTGTTTTACTTTGCAGCTTTTGAGTGGAGGCCAATTCAAGCATGTGATAGGAAGGCCAATCTTCAGAGGCGAGAAAGAGACCATTTCTATGGCGTTTCTCTATTCTCCTCCGAGCACCTCCACCACTACTACTGCCGCTGCCACCGCCACGGCCACTGCCAAATCCAATAAAGCAGAGATGATATCTCTTGGTCAGCAAGCTGTAGTGGCCATAATCTTGATTCTTATATACCATTTTGTAGTCTACTGTTGCAAGCATCTTTGAAGTTTATTAAGATGTTGCATTTGCATGTCGACCTGTGCAGATAAAAAATTTTCACGTCTGTAAATTCTTTTTTTTTTTTTTTGAAACAGCCACACTTGTTAGTTCTTACCACGAAATTGTCACTTTGCACGAATCATTTGCACTTTAACAATTTTTACTCATTTATCTAATACTTTTTACACCCAAATTACAATTTATCTTATAAAAACTTACAAAATATTTTATAAATTAAAAATCAATATTTTCCAAAATAATTATATATATATAATTTTTTATTTTTTATTTTTACAAAATAATTAATTTTCAAATATGATTCATCTTTTCATATAAGGTTACACTTGTACTTAATAAAATTATACCAAAATTATTATTAATAAGTTACCTTATATGCACCAAGAAAATGATAGAGAGAGGGCCAAATAAAGTTACTTTTCAATTTTTTTAAGATACTCAATTATTAAAATTTTAAATTTTTATTTTTAAAATTTTAAAATGAAAAGAGAATATAAATTATTTGAAAATGAATAAGATTTTATTTATATATATATATATAGAAATGTTATATATACATGAATGAGTTCAAATGTTGCTCATAAATATAGAATCAACGGTCATTATATTGCCACGCACGATGCGTCTGTGCTGCGGAAATATTTCCGGGGGAGCTCAATAAAAAATATTGCAGCGTGGCAGTATTTGACTGGTCAGTGGAAGTCAGTTACATAATCCAGACCACACTCTAGCGAACTGCACTAAAATCTTCCCCTCGTGACGACAAAACCATGTTTTCCAACGGAAAAACGAAACGTGTTCTAAACAAAGCGGCGGCTCTTCCGGCAACTCTGTCTCTGTCTCTCTATCCGGCGCAGTCCATCAAAGTGTAAAGCATGGATTATCCCTCTGAGTTCACACTTGCTGAGGTAAGAATATAGAGCTCTAAGCTTTCATGTTATTTTCCATTTTGGATTCAGAAGTTCATTCCCTACGTGGGTCTTTCATTTCGTCCTTTAAAACCCTATAAAGTTCGCACCTTTGGCTTGGAATTCTTGCTTCAACTCTTTGTCTCCACGTCTCCTTGTGGTTCAGATGGTCAATTTCTATGGTTCTCTATAATGGATAGTTTTTTTGACAGCACAATCGATGTAGAAATTTGTTTCGAGTTGATCATCGGATGGTTAATAATTGTTTATAAGTATGTAGTTAGTCAGTTTATATATAGTTGATTATTAGCTTCCTGTTTTAGTTCTCATCATTTGGCCGAAGGGATTTGTGCTGTTCATCCAATAGCTATTTCTTTTACCATTGAAAAGACTGAATTCTGTTGTTAACTTCTGTTTTTTTTTGTTTGTGTGTGTGTGTGTGTGTGTGCTGATGATAATTCTCCATTCATTGAAAGATGTTGGAAATGGAGAGTATGTACAAGGAGCTAGAAGTAGCATCCCTGAATCCGGAGTTTTGTGAACGGCTTGCAACCAGTTTTAGGTGAAGCCCTTTTTCAGAAATACTTTCTTTAGCTTTAATATAACTGATGGAAACATGTCTGCTTTTAGGGAAAAATGTTTTGTCTGAAACACTGCTATATTTTGCAGTTTTGCACCAAATCGTGCTGGAAAGCCAGCCATAACATGGGAGCAGGTTTTTCCTCTCTTTTCTTGCAAGCCGGTTTCTGTTTCCTTCTTAATACCTGTACCCCATAGAGTGACTCTCAGCTTGCTATTCTTGTATCTCAGGTGCAAAATTGGTTTGTAGATAGACTAAACCAATCGAAACCTCAACTCAGCTGTCTGCCTATGGCTCTTAATCTATTTGTTGATCCACCAAATACTAACACTCCAACCCATGTGCCTCAAATTACTCACATTTCTAAAGGTTCTTCTTTTAGCCAGCATGTATGGAACTGCAATTGTAGTTTTTGTCGATGAACAGATATTTTGAATGATTTAATCTTTTGAGCTTGCTTATTAGGGCCTTCTACCTAATTATTCAAAAACGGTAATTCACTCATTACATGGAATCCAAAAAGTCTTTGGCCGTCTAAGGGTTGCCTAAACAGTTAAACTTACAATATACCATTTTGGCTTTGGGACCTAGAAAAGAAGGAAGATATTAATGTACTCATACTCCAAGTGAGATTCATGTGACAAACTTACAGCACTTTGCTGCAATAATGATGTACTGATTAAGGTTGGATTGGAATTGGGGAGGCTGGTTTATGATAAAGAATAGATGTTTTACCAAATATTGTCACAATTCTTATACAGGTAAAAAGGCCACTGATCTATCAGAGTTAATGTTTGAAGCCAGATCATCAAAAGATTGTGCTTGGTAAGGATTCATATCTTACCAAACAAAAGTGAAACTCTGTGCTTGACATGTTTGCACAGCTTTCGATAACTTACATGTTGGAATCCTTGGCAGTCAAATCACGTTATATTGCTCTTAACCTTGTTTTGATTACAGCATTGAGGAAATTGATGTTTGTTTCTCAATTTCTTATAATTTTGTATAAAACTAACATTTGCTTCTGCTGTTCTTTTGGGTTCCCAGGTATGATGTTGCATCCTTCCTCACTTACAGAGTTCTATGTACAGGAGAACTTGTAAGTGTCTTTAACTTCAACTATAAATATGTGTGTGCATGTGTGCTTTCCAAGGTCATGCTGACTTTTTTAGCTACATGTTGGTGAAGGCAAATGGCTGATTATAGACTGATGATGAACTCTTTTACACTTCCACATTTCTGAAATTATGGAAAAATATTTGGCATTAAGTTTTAAACCTAGTATCATTTGGAATCTTCTTTTCTATTGTAGGAAGTCCGTGTTCGATTTGCTGGCTATAGCAATGCACATGACGAGTGGGTAAACTTAAAAGGAGCAGTGCGTGAACGATCTGTTCCTTTAGTACCTTCGGAATGTGACAAACTCCAAGTTGGAGATCTTGTACTGTGCTTTCAGGTATTTGCTGCTTGATTTCAGAAAACTTATTTACAAGAAGTTCAAAAGCTGAAGCAATCATGGTTCTAGAGTTTAAAAGACAAGTTCTTTGGAATGGTGTCTCGCTTTAGGCTTAAGTTTGTTCTGTAAGTATACAATTTGGGCTTCCTTATAAGGCAGAGTCCTTGCAAAAATGGGATTGCACACACATACCTAGACACATACAAAGATAGAAATGCTTGAATCAAACTGTAGCTGATTCAGGCTCACTGATATTTCCACTGCTTTCTGGTTCTATAGTTCACCCTTACACTGCTGATGCATTGTTTGTCCAGATGGATCCCTCAGTCATTCAAGTTGAAATTTTAGTCACTTACTGGTAGGGAGTAGGCATGCTTGTTCTTTCAACCAAAGAGATTCCTTGTGTTCTCATTAGTCCTAACACCTTCCTTGGTCAGTAATGTCAGCTTACTTCTTAGCTGTCTTGCTTTATGTGCAGCAAAGACAGCAACATGCAGTATATTATGATGCTCATTTGGTGGGAATTCAAAGGCGGTTACATGATACAACCGGTTGCAATTGCATCTTTGTTGTTCGTTATGACCATGATTACACCGAGGCGAGTTAGATTTGTGACCCTCTTTCTCTCTCTCTCTCTCTCTCTATGTGCACATTGGCTTAAGCCCCTATCTATTTGCGTGCATAGCACACTGTTCTCTTATGATTGTTCTTTAGCGCGTTAATGTTGCCTGATTTAGATTGCACCATTTACTGTATCAGGAAGTAGTTCCAATGGAAAGGTTATGTCGCCGATCATGAGAATAGAGTTCTTTAGGCTACCTTGAAATTCCTAGAGGTGCTCGATGAAGAGAATTTGTGAGGTTGAAAGAGAGACCTTTTGCCATTGTCAAGGTGTTGCACCCACCCAAATCGTTCTCCTCATTGACATCTTTTTGTTTGTTACTGGAAATATTTATCTTCGTGTAATAATATTGTTTATCTATGCTTCACCATTGTTCATCTATGCCTCCTTTGCAAGCTTTTGGCGTTGTTTTATTGTTTGAAGTTGTTGCAATTAGACAACATCCTAACTAACCAAAGAATCAAACTACTTCCTGATTTAGATAAAGAATTCACAATTGGGTCATTAGCAAACATTTGCAAAACTAGTCTGACATTGTAGACTTTATCTCAATCAAGAGACTAACTAAGCTAAAACGAGGAATGGCCAACAAAGATACATTTTTCAGTAGCATGACAGTTGACATACCTAATGCAGAAAAATTACCAGATTTGATGACCTAGACGGGTTAAACGTGAATTGACACGGTTTCACATCTTTAATCCTTTAATACATAATGGCACTCTATACATGCATCGAATCCCCCTATTTTGAGGGTTGAGTTCCCAGTTTATCCTAATTCAATGCTTCTATATAACGAAGCTCCACACAATGTTTGCGCACAACATAAACAAGCAACATCAATGGTTCGAATTTGAACAAAAACTCAACTTTTACAAATGCCCTAAAAGGAGTACTTATTTCAACTATACAAAGTCAAAAGAAAATACCAGCATCCCTTTTGGCAGCTGTTGGTCGGGGACATTGGTAGAAGAGATATTTCACATGACAGGTAGAAGGGACAAGATGTTGAACTGACGGGTTCTAAACTTTTAGCTTACATTTGATCAATACCTATATGCTCATCAAAATTTCTCTAATCCTAGAAGATACCCCATGAGAAGATCCAAGGTTTTGTTCTCCCTTCTCAACCGGATGAATATCTACAGAGAGGGAGGGAGGTCGCATCGGTGGTGACAATGAGGAGTCTGATGGAACGTTGGTTAACTTACGAGACTGTTCGCCCATAACATATGGATGCAATATACAGATTCTTTGCCCACTTCTCCTGCAATGCGCTCAATCATCAGATCCCAAAAGCATAAACAAATCAGTAAAAGGAAAAACCATTCCATTTTTGATATAGATATTCACCTTGACATGTGTACTTGGAAAAGCAGAAGTTCTAAGGGTCTCCTGTGTTTCATCTGGAGGTTTTCGTCTTGGAATACTGAGCACAAAAGCTGCCTGGTCCCAAGTTGCTGCAGTGGCTGTAATACGATATCCTGAATCCCATCGCCGATGTATGCCTTCACTGGGATAGAGGAAATCAAGTTCAACTATCTGAAATTAGAGAGGGGAATTAGTTCATTGATGCCTTCCATAGCCATATTTTAACATCTCAAGACTAAATATGACCTGCTGTGAAAATCCTGCGCCACGTGACATGACAACTGCCCATCTACTGCCTGAGGTGGCCATAGCAGTAACATGGAAGCCCTCCTTCCATTTTTTGTTAATCCATTTAAAAGGAAATGAATCACTAACTTTGTAAGACTGCTGCATATATAATGTACCTAAGGCCAAATAGAACAATGTCAATCACACAAAAGTTAAGTGCATCACACACTGGAACCCAAACTCCAAACATCTTAAACTAACCCTTAGACATCACGACCAATGAGCTACCATTAGTGGTTCCAGCTATGGCACTGATATAATAATTCTTCTCCCAATGCTCCATTATCCACTCCTTCATGAGTCCCACAACATAAATTAGTGAAGTTACAAAGCATATTTAAAGGATGCAAAAGACAATTGCTTCAAGTAGAATGCAGACAAAAGCTCATACCTTGTGAAGAAAATATGGTGAGAGTTCATAGACTTGCGCCGTGAAACCAGTTCCAGCATCCATAATTAGGGCCCATAAGTTTTGACATGAAGCAACACTGCTAATGAATAAGCCATCCTCGTTTCCTTTATCAATATGCTGAGCAAGCCTTGCATCAGCCACATTATAGTGATACCTATATAATCACAAAAACACAAACCTGGCTTAATCTTGTCACAATAGTCCGATCCTGATATTTGACAGAAGCAAGCAGATCTTGCTCCAGGTGATCAGATATACATTCTTAAAAAACTTAGTTACAAGAAGGGATAAATGATTAGACATTATAACAGTGCTATAGAACACTCTGCAGAGGACATATATTATACCTTTGCTTCATAGGTCTACGAGCATTATACACACTAATCCATTGAGTTGCTGGCATGCCCATGCGGACCTTCTTCTTTGGCTGTTCATCATCTTCGTCCTCTGTCAGAAAACGGCCTCTTTTCTTGCCAACTTGATGAATAAGCTTCAGGAGATGTGAAAATGCAAATTAGTTACACCAAACTTCATGTTCACGATACATAAAAAATTAACTAAAAGAGCTTAGCCATTGAAGCCAACTCAAGAGTAAATCCTATAACAGCTCAAAAAAGTAAAGGGAGACATCTTGAATACCTTTTGGGCACCTTCAGTGTTGACTGGCCTAATATTCAGATTTGGGCCAACAATCCCATCAAAAAGGGAAATGCATTTTGCATAGTTGGGTTCTTCATCAAACTTCAAGTTCACCACATATTCAACGAACTGCTTGAAAGGCTGTGGACATAAGCAACAGAGGATTTCTGGCGATGTTGCCATCTTCTTCTTGCAAACAAGAAACCCTTTATTCTCTCCCTAAAAACAGTGTTAAACAAAAAGTTATATGATATGAGGCACAAAATCCCTCTTTTTCTGTTATTAAAGAAATTTGCACTTGGTTCACTACAACTAAAAACTAATGAAAAAATGATAAAAAGAACCAGACACTCCCAACATTTAGAAAGAGATTGACCTGGTATCCTTGCCAAGGCAAACGACCTCGAAGAAGGAAAATGAGCGTATATGCAAGAGATTCTAAGTCATCTCTTCTGCTACAAGTTCGACCTAAATGGGCATGCACACTGGCATATCGCACTGTTCCCCTGTGAGAACAAAATAATCAATGACTAATTAGAAGGGAAAACACAGAGAAACCTAATGATTTTGATTTTACCAGAAATTGGACAAAATAGCAGTGAGCCATCAAAGGGAGATGGGAGCAAATGGTGCATTACGTTCAAAATTTGCACAATCAGAAATACCTGAAAACATCTGGCCTTTGGTCATACTCAACATGTAGTCCAGATGCAGTATCCTGCCATCTAGTAGCTGATTTCCCAAAACAAAATGTTTAGCAACTCAATTACAAGGTTGCACATATAGATATCTGACATTCTAATTGATGAAAACGAAACAGAAAAGCAGATTCAAAAATTACCTAGGCCAAGATCAACCAGAAACAATTTCTTCTCATCAGGACTATCTGGAGGACCAAGAAGGAAATTCTCAGGCTTCACATCTCCATGAACGTAGCTGCAAAAGTGGTTTTACATTTTTACCACCAGTTCAAAAGTCACTTATTTCCAGAATGTGAGACATTCCATACATCAACCATGAATGCAATAAAATTCCATTATACTCCACACAGCAGACTGCACCAGGGAGAGAGAGAGAGAGAGAGAGAGAGAGAGAGAATCTACAAGAGATGCCAGAATGAAACTTACCCTCTAGAGTGCATCTTTTCCAATATGGATATTGCTTCAATAGCAATGCACGCAACCATTTCAACAGACATTCTGCAAGTAGCATTCTTTTATTTAAGTAGTTCAAAGCAATGAGATGATTGAATGTTCATAACAAAAAAATCTGGAGAAATCAACTCACGTGTGGGAGTTATTATTCCAAACATCCCATAAGCTTGGTCCCAGCATATCCATGACCTACAGCCATTTATGCATTCAGTCAAAAACTGATAACATGAAAGACATAGACTTATAGAATATCCTACCATGACATAATAATCGCCTTGCCGACCCTTGTAGAATACTCGAGGCACACCATGACTGCCACCAAGAAAGCTGCGCAAATTACATAAATTAGTGGACTTAGAATAACCAATCCAGTATGAGCAAACGCAGAAATACAGGCATAAGCAAGAGGGGGAGTGTCTGTGTGTATTTTACCTATATGTCACAACCGTAATAAATCATGACACATCCTATCATTCTCACCTGTAAACTTGCCACTCATATGGGGGTCCATAGTTGCATCCTTTACTACTTCTGTGCTCAAATTTCAAGGCCACCTAAGTACAATGTTCACAGATGGCATGGAGATATAAGGTGGATAAATAAATGAATGCAGATTGAACTCAATGATATGAACATATAATAAGAACCACCATACCTCCATAGCTCCAAGGCCAGATATCTCATTTTCATGTCCTCCAGTTATTCGTCGACCTACATACACTTGTCCAAACCCACCCTTACCCAACTTTCTTTCTATCCTGTACAATGGTGAGCCCCCAACTTGAACCTGCAGAGTCATAGCCAAGGGGTTACAGAAATTTGTCATAAGGTACAGAAAAATAAATAAGCAAAAAGAGGACCACAGAAACTTTTGTCATAACTCAGCACCAAGTTGGGGTTAAGCTCCTGATGTGCTACACTGAAGCATATTATACATAAAAAAAAAAAGGTAAGAGGACCATAGTTCTTTTGCCTAGATTCAGAATATAAGATAGATAATATGGTAGCCATGCCACAATACATCTCATTTATGAGAAGCCTAGCAGTGTAAGCATATACACCTAGAAGGTACATTTAGGCATAACAGCTATGAATTCTGCCACAAATACCAAAACTCTGCATCGTAACCATAAGAATGACTGAATAACCCAAAATTCTGGCCAACCTCAGTGATACCACAAAATATTGTTAAATATCCATGTTAATAAACAAAGAATCCATTGGCCTTGCATGCTCAACCAACACTACAAGAGAAGTTTTGAGCATCACAATTTACTAATTTGAAAGTTCTATTCACGAGTTCCAACAAAACCCAAAAAGTATAAAACATTTTGTGAAGAAGTATCCTGCCATGTCTTTTCAGCAATTGCACCAGGCGACGTCTAAACCCTAAACCATATACTTCCAATATATAAAGCAGAACCCAGCATGAAAAGACAAGGCAATCTCATTCCAATCAAATTATTGCATACAGCCTGACACTTCAAAACTTTGAATCCAGCAGAAAAAAAAACAACATTCTTCAATCAGATCAACGCTCAAATTAGATTCTCTCATTCATATCCAAAGAACAATAAAAATAAGAAATTCAGAATCCAACAAAAACAAGTCAAAAACACAAGCAAAACATTGTTTACAATACTGAATGAATCAAAATATAAAGAACAAAACCTTCTCCGGGATCGGAGCAGTGCTTCCCTCATCTTCGCCGCCGGCATTGACCTTATCAATACTTTTCCCTGCACCATCAAACTCATCCATCGGCTTCTTTCCCGCCTGCTCCCTTTGCTTCCCCGCCACCGCCGCGGTGGCCACTACGTTCTCATCCGCCGCCTTCTGCCCGTTATTATTGTTAAAAATAATATTATTGTTATTATTAATATTAGTATTGTTATCTACAGGTGCTGCAGCTCCGCCAGCCGCAGCTGCTGCCTCCGCCGCCGCCGCACGCCTTCTCCGCGTTCTCGTCGCGATCGCCGCCTCCCCAGCCTCAACCGGTCCCGTCTGATTCCGCTGCTGTCTTTTCCCCGCCGCCGCCGCCGCTCCTCCCCGGCCCCTGCGCGCTCCGCCACGCAGAACTGGCATCGTTCATCCTCCGATCACAACAGTCAGCATCCCCAACAAAACCCAACAAAGATCCAAACTTTCTCTCTCTAAAACCAACACCCAAAACCCCTTTTCCCAATCAACCAAGCTCTCCCAATCACAACGAGCAAAACCCAAAACGAAACACAGATCAGAATGGCAGAGAAAGTCGCAGGAAATTCAAGACAGCGAAACGAAATATGGGGTTTGATTAAAAGAATCGGAGAATCAGTCAAAAGAAAGTCTTGAAATTTACAGTACAGATGCATTAGAAATACACAGAGAGATTTTTATAGTATGAGTTTTTTTTTTTTTCTTGCAGGTAATTCCATTGGGAGATAAATACGTGGCAGGCTAATGATCGTTGACGATGACTGAATGGACGGTGTGATCGGGGTATTTGAGTGTATTTTTATTTTTCTTGAAGACAAGTCAAAATAAGTTCGTACAAAACGACTTAGGTCTTTAGATAGACAACATATTTTTTGTTTTTTTTTAAATAATAATAAAAATAAAATAATTATATAAGATTAAAAATAAATACTTAATTTTATAAAATATTTTAACAAAAATTTTAAACTCACAAACCATATCTAACTACAAAATATAACAAGAAGCTATATGGTAGATAAGATAAAATGTGTAGGAGTGTGTGTGTGTGTGTGTGTGTGTGTGTGTGTGTTTGTGCATGGTTTCTGTGGTGATGATGGGTTGCTGTGAGCCGCTTGATTTAACGTTCTGTGATTGACGTGCGTGGGGCCACGGTGAAATTATTGGGTTTTGGTTGATTTGGACCGTCGATGATTGTGCCCCTCAATGTGCGTTTTTTAATTTTTATTTTTTGATTATTAATGTTTTTCTTTTTTGGCTGGGATGAGTTTGATTTTGAGTTGGCATGCAGATTAAAGATTGCCTTAATAAAAATTAATTAGTTCTCTCCACTAAAAAATATGCGGCAATTAAATTCAGTTTGGTTCTAAATTTTCTTATGGAGTTGTGTATAGGGTAATATGTAAATCGAATTTCCAAATAATTTGATTATACACATTCGTTTGTTTTGTATACAAGTAATAAGAATAATAATAATAATAATATAATTTTTCATAATTGTCAATTTAAGTTAGATGCCAATATTTAACTTTCTGCAATCTCTCTCTCTCTCTCTCTCTCTCTCTCTCTCTCTATATATATATATATAACACTTCCCTGCCCCGTATCCACTCAGCTTCATTCATGACTAGGTTCAATCAAATGTCCTTACCATTTGAGGATTTTAAAACATTGACCATAGTCTCATATACGCGATGGAAAGTCTTAATCATAATCAATTAACTAAAAGAATTAGAAAATTTTTATTATACAGATATAATAATTTAAACGTATCTAAAATATAAATTTCCATTATATTATCATAATAATTATTATTTATATATTTTTATTTTTAATGCATAATTTACGTTTAAAACGCATTAACTTAAATATATCTATCCAATAATTTTTGAAAAACATGAAAGAAAGAAAGAAAGATGATTTTAAGTTTATAACTGAAGAGGGGGCAAAAGAATAGGGTGGAAAATGGAATCCAAGTTAAGTGCAGTACAATTGCTTTCTTGAGTTATAATCTTGGTCCAGTTTTGCCCCATTGAGGCTGCTGCTTAACTAAATTGTCATGAACAGAACAATTAGGGCCCAAAGAATGGTTATTGGGTTATCTAAGTTCACACATATCTAAAGATTTTAATCCATGGTTTCTGCTTCAGATCGCTTAACAATGTAACAAGGCTACCCAAACAAAAGAAAGAAGGCTGGGCCAGAGTGTTATTAGTCTGGGCTAGTTTGATTTTCATCAGTTGCTTAGGCATCTTCCTTGTGAATTACAAATTGCACGTAGAACAAAGAAAAAGGGCCAACTTAAAATGTGCTGTGAAAGATTGGTAGAACATTGTTTCCACCAGTGACACTGTGACCTCTAAAGATAACAGAAATCCAAAATTTAATGTTCAACTCAACAATACGATTTAGAACCAAAAAAAAAAAAAAAAAATCAATAAATTTGAAAGGAATCAACCCCTCAAGATCATTATTTTGTATGATTAATTTAACACATTTGTGCATTAAAGAATTCCAATTCACTTCATCTACGTAGGATATGAATTGGATTCTCAAGAGACTTGATCTTTAACACAACTGGTTAGGAGTTGAAGAAAAATATAGGTTGGAAGAGCATTAGGACTATATATATATATATATATATATATATATATATATATGGTTATTCTAGCGGTCTTATGTGACATGAAGATGCTACTTAAATAATTATAACTTTGTAAGGCAAAGCAAGAAGCCCCCCCTCCCCAATATCAAATGGGAAGTAGTATCCGGTTGTTGAGCCATTAGATAATGCACCTCAGTGGGCCGGTAGGTCCAAATGAGTTGGTCCAATTAGGTGAGGAGTTGGAGTAGGCAGGCTTGACGAACTGAACCCAAGAGATGCTGGGCCGAGAAGCCTGAGCCTGAGTGGCTCAAGCGAGAAAAGCGTAGAGCGAAATTGAAAAGCAGCACTGAGAAAGAAACTGAAGGGCTCTTTTTCACTAGTGTAATGTCTTAGCCAACCAAGTAGTAGTGCTGATTAATGTGGGGTGTCAAAGTAAATGTTTGATGATGCCAAGGAAATTAAATTAAGCCTATTCCATTCTACCACTGCATGAGTTCTGTCGTCTTAGGCCCAAATGAAAATGATGGTTTGGCTAAATGATCTCCCTAGTTCACCTGCCTAATTTGTGCCTTAGATTTAGGCTACAACCACGAGTTTTTATTTGAGATGATTGAGTTTGCTTGGGTGCCAAAAGGAGAACCCCAAAAAGAGGCATTTGTTAACATTATATGTTCTCTGGAACAGCACATAATTTAAGACTTCCATTCCATGTGTTTTTAGCTTTAGACAAGTGAACAACAGCTCATTCTAAGTGGCCAGAAAAGCACGAACTTTAGTTTTAACTTTAGCATGCAATAAGTTGTTGAATCAAATTCGTAAAGCTAGAAGGGCAGCATTACAAGTTTTCTATTTGCTTCTCTCTCAGTAATTTGGCAATTTGGCAACCCCTCCCCCCTCTAGGCTTTCACATGAAGTGTACCTAAACAATTAGGGAAGCCAGGACACTAGAATTGTGAAGCGTTTAACTTTATATTCTTTAATTTTCAAGTATATTAATTAGAAAACCTGTGGAATCCGTTGGGGACACTTTGTCGTGAACTCTAGATTGCTTTCCTTGGGATATTTTCTTTATTCCTCTAAGGTGAATAATATACTAATGTTATATGGTATAAAAATTACAATATGAGATTATTTTTTTTTGTTAGAGTTAAATATTCTGTTAATATTAATATAATATAGAAATAACTTATAATCATTCGAAATTAAGATTGATCTAAACCGATCCATTATGCAGACAATTGAGAATGCCAATTATTAAATAACTTATCACCAACACAAGACAGTCAATCAAAAATGTCACCAAGCCCCCCGCTCTCTGGGGATGCCCTTAGCATCGAGGAACATGCATTAGAGTGTATGCCCTACTCCTTCAAATCGTGGGCCGGGAAACTACTGATTCAAAGAGATTATAAAACGAAAGGTTTCAACGTCCAAACCCTTAAATATTCAAAAAGAACCAATAGCCCGCAAAAATAGTATGAATTATGTTCTTATTGGCATATTTTTAGGGAAAGGAACAGAGACTGTTTGTGCACAAGTTGGCCGTACAATTATTGAATGCTACCATGGCATGACAGCCTTTTGCCCACTACTATTTGTTTGACGTTGCTTTTCCATAAAATTGCTTTTTCCCAGGATTCAACATCTAGCAAAGTTGGATTCTTTTAGCCTAAACATTAAGTTGAATCCATCCCAATCCATTTCACTTATGCATACGTGTTTCGTTCATGCATATAAATCCATCAAATAAAATGCCATTTGGAAACATACACCTTATTGTCCCTCTACCTATACATGCACCTCAGTCACTATCACATGTAATATTCAATTTAATTAGGCAGCAAATCTTTGTCATTGGCGCATGACTCTGATACAAGTTGCAAAAAAATCAATAAATTAATTTAAATAGATAATATATGGTAATTAATTGATGCATATGATTTTGGAATGTGGCGTGATTATGCATACATATATAACATATGGCCATGCTTATGTTGATATATATTGAAAGTGAAAAAGCAAAGTTGTGATTATTGTAACATCTTGCTTTTTCCTTAATGGGGGAGATTGGAGAAAGCTTGGCATGAAAGAAATTGAACTTTTCAGAAAGCCTCCTCTTCCCTGGCTTAGGCCCACCAGCTTCAAGCAAGCTTCCAAGCTCATGGTTTTTGAAAGCAATATCTATCAAAGCACAAGGCACCTTGTTTTCCCTGGTAGTACCACTGACAAGGACATTGATTTGGATACATCTTCTGCTTTTTGTATTAGAAAGAGAAAACTACGGATCCTTTGTTTTGAAACTATTGTAAATACCCAATTAGAATTAGCCACTCGGGCCATAAATCATGACAGATAGATAATAAATGAAGGAAAGGAGAGAAAAGAACAAATGGGAAGTGCTACAATAATTTGTGGGCTCATAGATCGTTCGATGATTATGGTGTTTTCACATCAGTTCCAAATTTGTGGCACTACTGGCTTCTATTTATCTTTTATGGGGTTGAAATTGTATGCACAATTGCAAAGAGTCAATCTCCAAGAAGTTTGTGATCAATAATTGGATGGCCATGCGCAAGATCCAAGCATTTAAGCTCCTTGCTAAAGTTTTAAAAACATTAAAAGAATTGTTGTCACTAAAGATCAAGTACGGTGAACGACTTTGTTGATATTGTTAAGGAATTTGTGAATGGTAGAAACATCTTGGAATATCAGAACGAAAAAAAGAAAATAACGTGGTCTGTGTATAGCAATTTAACCGTTAACTTTTTTTCAGCGTCACACACACACACACACACACACACACAAACAACGTTAAAGCAAGCACACATGAAAGTAAGTAAAAATGAATTGAAAATTAGTAAACTTTCTGAAGACTGAAAAGTGCTTTTGCTTCTTTTAACTGATATGCACTGGGTTGATTCTGACCAGTCAACTGCTTTCATAAAAAATAAACGATAATCAAAACAAGCATTCACAAAGGCAGCATCTAGATAGCAAATATCCTCAATTTACTCGGTTCTTTGATCCCCATATAAAACAATGACTTCGATTAAAAATACGGTAAATTGGCTTGATTTAATTACACGTAATTAATTATTTTTTTCACGGCCCAAAAATCATAGAGTCAAAGTTCAATGAAGATATATATATATATATTTTTTTTCTTAAAGTTGGCTTTTCATAGAAAATTATAGAGGGAGAGAACTCCCCACAGATTACAAATTGCATCTCCTTTTTCTATTTATTTATTTATTATTTTTCCTTGACTTGTGTCATCTTGTCGTAGGGGAGTCGAGTCGACCCATGAACCAAAACTATGGCATGTGTAACTCGCAGTAAAAAAAAAAAAAAACCTTCATTGCATGTCATTACCTTTCCCATTACAAGTTTAATTACTTAAGTTACTATTGATGTACCATTTGAATTACTAGATAAATTGAGCAATATCGATCTTAGATTAATTATCAGTAAACTCGAATGATTACAACCCAAATAATTTTCCTTTTTCTCTCTTTTTTTTTTCTTCATGCTGCTAATTAGATGTCATTCAAATTTTTTGCAATCACAGTAGTAGCATAAAGTTTGTCACCCAAATTGAGTCTAAAATAGACCACACATGTCAAAACTAGACAATTTCATCACGCCTAAATAACCCCATAAAACGCTTCATTAAAAGCTATATTACTTAAAAGGCACCAAAGCGTTATGCATGGGTTTCTTTGACTTCGCCTTTGGCTTTTCCGGGCGTCTAGAAAATTTCAATATTAGCAACGAAGGAATTGAAAAACTTCAGCACACGTGTATGTAACATAGGCCTTTGCTCGGTGGACTAATAAAGCTAATCCATGTGGAGTTAGTTTGCCTAACAAAATAATTGAGTTTAAGATATGCCGTTGAAGCACATGCTAAGGGTTTAAATGAATTAGCAGAATGCTTAAAACAATCCGGGATGTATTTATGAAAAGAAGAGTTCCTCGTTGCTGGTGCCATCCTCATAATATGAGTCTGTTCGATGATTCTTTAGTTTTAGGTGCAACAGATGATGATATTTTTGCGTGGATTCTATTCATGTTTTTTTTTTAAATTTTTACATTTAATTATAATTTTTTATATGTATAACACATCTATCACTTATTTTTACTTTTAACCCTCGATAGAATTTAAGTATAAATGTTTGCCGCTGTGATATAATTTAGTATCGGAATTTGTACTTTTTTTTTGTGGCTACTCAACAAAAGTTGCTGCTAAAAAGGAAAAAAAGTTGCTCGCAATTATGGATCTTTCATTAGAAGAACAAGATTTAAACGATCAAAACATTGAATGAAATTTACACGTGACACATGTCGGAATGAAACCAAAAGGCAGTTCCAACGAGTGACATCTGTCCCACAATTTTTGCCTTTAATTCTAAACTCTCACCCAAATCCTTTGGCTTTATGGGATCTTTAATTGGTGTTAAGCCACCTCTCAGCACCACTTAAGCTCAAACTAAAAAGTTGAAAACCGAACAGATGATGTAAGGAGCTACAAAGATCTTTCCCACAGGAAACTACAATCTGCCTTGCTTTGTGTTTTACTTTCTGTGATCAATTATTGATCCGACATGTTGTGCTCTTCTTGTTTTTCTTTTCCCTTAAAGGAATCTAGCAATTGAAAGTAACTTACACAACAAAAAGTAATTGCGTCGTTTTTCATAAATTCCCAACCCCTAATTTGAACCAATGACCTAATATAGATGTTGGATTTTAATCACTAGAATGTCCTTTTTGAGACCAATATAAAATGTTCTGATTTTTATTAGGGCATTCTTTTTGAAAATGTTTCCTTGCTTAGCAATAAATGTCAAATTTCTAACCTTTTTGAGCCGCAGCATTTCATTCAAAATATCAAAAATCATTTAGATGCAATCAAAACCCAATAGTTTCAAAAGAGGACAACGAGCAAAAAATCAACAAAATCATCTCATCTACGTACTCAAATCACAACCAAACAATCAATTCCTCAGTTCTAGTGGTTCCCATCCTAGTAAGAGCATCTGCGAAATTGTTGGTCTCTCTAGGCCTAAACACAAACACAATTTTCAAATTTCTAATTAAATCTTCCACGAGATTTCCTTTTCTTTTTTTGCCCTTTTCATCGTAATAAGCAAATAAGTATATTTCTACTTCGGAAGAAATCACTCAATAATCACCAGGAAAAAAGATAGAAATCCTTCAATAATTGGATTTCCCTACCTTGATGAAAACCACGGCTGACGCTCCCAGATTAATGTGTATTAATTTTTGTAAATTGTGTGCAACTTGCATCGATTTATTGGCAGGCTGATTAACTATTTCTTCAGGATATTTGTCAACCACTTCGTGAGTCAACACGGTCAATCGTTTCATTGTCATCCCTAGAATATATTATCAGTTTCTAAACAATGATTAATACGTTTGTAGCCTGTTTATGGTCATATTGTGTGTTTATATTTATTAATAACATAATCATTCATTTGTTTAGACTTATATTAATAATTTTATTAAAATTATTACACAATAATTTGTGTGTGTATATATATATATATAGTCGTTTCTATATTTCAATTTTTTTTAAAATTTACATATTATCCAGTCTATTCCGTATCATATTCGTATCATTATATCCGTACTCATGTCCATGTATCCTTGGAAATATACCATTCACATGCTCGCGAATACTTTCTATTACAATAACGATGCCTTTGGTGTGGCTCGGAATTCAATCTCCAAATAAACCAATTGACAGCTCGACCCAAAATGCTTGCTTATAAAAACATCAAAATTAAGTAAACTAGCTCTACCCAATAAAGTGGAAAAGGAAAACTTGAAAAAGTTGATTGTAGTTAGCAGAGGGGGGCCAGCTAATAGTGTTAGCTTTAACTCGGTGGAATCGCTTCAGGACAGGGAAGTGGAGTTGCTGGTGAGGCGGTAATAAAAGGTAAAGGCTGCTTTTATGTCCGTTAGGAATTGGTCAAATGGGGTAAATTGGTAACGCAGCAACTCCTCTCCTCCACAAGCAATTCAAAAATCTCAAGGTACTATGCCTTAGTTACTAAGCATACAGCTACACAATCATTGTAAAATTGAGCATGGCATGTAGACAAATATTAAACCCAAAGTTGGGTCAATAAAATATTAAATCCAAAAGTACCAGACCAAGAATACAAAAAAAAAAAAAATATATATATATATATATATATATATATATTAAGACAAAGGAAGCATATGGGCCCTAATCTATACGATGACTCACATGTTGAACCTACATATGTAAGCTCACTTGTCTATAAATTGATGTAAAATTTTCAAGAGTTGATGGTTAAAGCTAAAAATTTGTAAGCAATTAATAAAAGTTAAAAAAGAAGAAGAAGAAGAAGGTAACAAAGTGGAAATATAAGGCTCCTTCTTTTTATTTTTGCTTTTATAATATTCTCTGCAATTAGCGTACTCCTCTTACAACCTTTAAGGACACCGCAACACAAAATGGAATTTTTTTTTTTTTGGTGGTAATTTCACTGCGGTTGAATAAACTTTTATTGTTAGAATTATATGGAATACAATGACAATAGTACCCAGGAAACCTCCCCGAGATTCAAGAGGATCCTTAAACTAATTAGTAACACACATTTTCCTTCTGTTGCCTCAGCTGCTCATAGAATTTCTTTATGAACTCTTCAACTTTCTTGTCCGCAAGACCACCATCATCATCATCTCTCAGTGGAAACGGCGAGTCTGTTATCCTCAGCTCCCTCACCCCGGGGCTCCGCCCGAACCCGGGCAATGCGGGAGAAGCCTCCGCCGGCACCTCATTGTTATCTAACATCTCCACAGCCAGCTTCGCTGCACTCACGGTAGCAATTTCATCATCGTGAGTTGGTGGCGCGTGGAATGCACAGTTGAAGAAATTACTGTGATGGCTGTTGCGCCGTTTTGTTAGGTGGAAGGGGAGCGAGTATGTGGGGGTGTTGCTGCAGCTGAATTCGTACTCATGGGGCGGCGCGGCGAATGACATATGGCGGTTGACGTTGTGGAACATGAGGTTGCCTATGGCTTTGCTTGCAATCTTGTTGCCACGTTTGAGCATCATGTTGAGATCAACCATGAGCTTTCTCTTGGATATGCCCTTCCTTAGCATGAAGAAGATTACACGTACCATGCCCCATATTTTCTTGGTCATGATTGGCAAATTTTGCTCCATTTTCTAGATGACCTTGTGACACTTTGTCGTGGAAGAAGATATTTTTCTTTCTTTCTTTCTTTCTTTCTTTCTTTTGGGGATATTTGCTTGAACTTTTGAGCGAGAGAGAGCGAGCGAGAGAGAGAGAGAGAGAGAGAGAGATGGGAAATTGTTTGGGATGGAATGGAGAGAGCCAGTTGGGGGAGTATATAAAGGGGTGTTAAGGGTTGTACTTTGATGTGACTAAAGCAACATGTTGTTGCACGAGTGTTTTGTTAGGGTTACTTAGTCGTGTGTTTTGTTAGGGTTACTTAGTTGTGTTTATAATATGTCGTACACTTATTTATAATTGTTGGTGGAGCAGTGTCCCAGCGTGCCGTGTTGTACACATGAACAGTGCAAAATAATAGAAGTTGAGTTTAAGTTGTTCTATAAATAGGCTTTGCAAACTCGTGTTAATTTTGCATGGTGATTTGATTATACCAACGAAACTTGGTTCTGCGACATCGAAATCTTGTCTACTAACGATAAGTATTGAATTTTAATTTTTTATACTTTTCGTAATTTTAAAATGAACAAATTGTGTTGTAATATTATTAGAAGTACACATCTATACTTATTTAATCACCGTGCCAAAATAGAAAGGCACTAAATAGCATTGCAACGATCGACAACATTTTAGCAGGGTTCAAATTTATTTCAATATTTATTCAGAATTTCCTTTAGGGGCAATCTAGAGTTTCGCAACCATTCTTTATTCTGACTCAAAAATTTTAAAATATAGTGTATACTCACTTTATTAATCGGACCAGGGCCAACCTCGATGACAGAAATATAATATTAACAACGACAATTGGAGAATTGGACTTGTGCAGCAGAAAGGAAAAAAAAAAAAGAAAAAAAAAAAAGGAGAATTGGATCACCCACGTCCAGTGCTGGGGCTGTCAGCCTTGTGAAAACGAACCCCACAACTTGCATTTCATGAAAGTTCGGGTTGGACCACAAAGCTGCCATTGCTGGATTTTAGCCCAAACACGAGCTGAGTTCAAACTTCCATTTGCATTGGTATAATGGTGCAAGTGGGCTTCTTGTGCCCAAGATTTATACATAGGTTTAAAAAAATTATCTTTATTATGTAATTTATAATTTAATAAATTTTTTAATTAAAAAAATACTTAAAAAATAAGTAAAAGAAAAAATATTTATGTCACTCGCTCGAGAGATACTACTACAAGAATTATTAATATTTCAAATTCTTATTTTCAAATTTTAACTTAAAATAATTATATAAAATTTAAAAATATAAAAAATAATTTCTATTATATAATTTACGATTAAATAACCTTTTTAACTTATTGCCGATCTTCTGATCCCACGAATGAGCGTATAATTGGACCAAGAACATGAATTTAGTATTGTGCATACAAACTAACTTATAATAAATACTATATCATTATTTAAAAAACAACATTACAAAGATTTTTTTTTTTAATTTTATCTATTAAAATGTCGATTAAAGAATTTTACGCCACTCTCTAAAACATTACAAAGGATTTAAATGTTTAAGAATTGCATGAAGAAAAGGGAGATATAGTACGTATGTGAGTTGCTGCCAAATAACATTACTTTATGTGGGCCTTAATATTTCGGAATGCAAGCTAGCAAAAATGTCTTCCTGCCATGGCATGAGTGCTTGGAAATCCAGACGTCCATGTGTGGACCAATACGGCACAAAAGTTTCAACCTAAATCATGACATTGCCATGATGGTACACAAAGCTAAGACTGGAACTTCTCTTCCCAACCCCGTCGTTTTTGATCCGAAGAACGGACCCATTTTGAATTTTTTTTGACTTAATTTTGTCTAAATTTAGATTTAAACTAATTTACTATTAATTAAAAAAAATTAATAACTCATCAATGTCAAATTTAAAAAATCTGAATTCAACATAGATTAAAATTCAAATAATTTGAACTCTGATATATTTGAAATCGATAAAGTTAAAAAAACTTAAATATATTATATTCAAGATTTGATATATTAAAAACTCAAAATATTTAAAACTTAAAATGATTAGAGCGAGACATGGTCGACATAGTAAATCAAAGCTCTTTTGCCATTTCTAATGCTACCTTCTCCCGTTATTGTAAACCAAAATTTCACTCATCCACTTTTCAACAAATATAAAATTACTTTATAAATAATTTTGTTGGTGAATTTTTGAATGCAATATATTATGTTCGAAGAAAAAAAATCTACTAAACTACCATAATAATAATTAATAAAAATAAAATAAACATATGCGCGAAATATTTCAATACAGAAAATAATGTGGTTCTCTTTGAAGAAGCATAAAAAGGAAACTATTTATAGAAAAAAGGTGAAAAATCACATTTATCTACTAAAATCACTAAATTCTTATACAGAATTAAATTCCTGGACCCTTCAGGACCCGGCAATCTTAATGATCCATCCTGCCCACAAACCGATTATTTTCCAATTTTTGCAACTGGTTTCTGATCATCTCTAACATCGGGGAAACACAGACACACGTCACACATCCAACGATAAGGATCGGCTGACACTTCCCCAGCTCGGGCCCCACCTCCCATTTACATCACATACCCACCGTAGCCATACTATCGATGTCACCGTGATATGATATGATACGACACATGTCACCTCATGTCATGTCATGTATGTGGGTATGTTCTGCCTGCCTGCTCTGCATATATACGGACTGTTTACGGTGCATTGATGGTGCATTGACCCCGGTCACGACGTGGTACTATTAATTTTAGATAAACTTTACATAATTATAATAAATTTCACGTAATTTATTTTTTCATTAATATAATTTTATAAATATAAATAAATATAAAATATTTTATATTATCTAAATTATACTTTATATAATACATAAAATATGTATTGTAAAATAATTTAAAGTTATAAATAAATATAATTAAATATAAAAATTATTTATATTCGTAAACAATTTTTTATTAAAAATATAAACATTTGGTTACATAAAAATAATTAATTTAACACATTTAGAATATAAATAAATATCAAATTATAATAATTATTCAACGTAAATTTTGTGATATTGTAACTAATAATTAATAATTATAATAAATAATAAAGAATTTATTGTGATATAAATTTTATAAATATAAAATAATTTTATATTATATATACTATTTTTTATATTATATTAATAATATCTTATATAATATAATCAAAATTTATAATAACATAATATAAAAAAATAAATTTCAATTATAAATTTTTGATTTCCAAAATAAAATGTTATTGATATAATATAAATTTATTTTATATTTATAAAATATTATTTTTATTTTATATACTTTTTAATTTTTTTTACATTATTTTGTATTTATTTAACTTTTAATTTTTAATGTTTTGCATATGCTTTAAAATCGAATACGCATGCAGAAAAACCATCATGGTGTCCTCTCTGTCTCACGCAAACCAATTTCACTTTCCTCTCTCTCATCTCATGCTCTTTTATTTTTTTTATTATTTTTTTTAAAGATTCTTATCATATCAATTTTTCTTTACTTTATCGCCTATCTCCTTGTCTATATTTTTCTAATTTGCCATTCACATCCAGCATGTGGCTTTGACAAAATTATTGTTTTATGACTTCATCTCAAATTCCCATTTTCAATGGGTTTACCGATTATTTAGTCAATGCCTTTCATCTTATTAGGGAGGCGAAGTGACACTTTGAAATTACTTCAAAATGTTAAAAACTTGTTAAAAATACAACACCTCATAAACTATAGACTTAGTGATCAATAGTTATGTTCTCTCTCTCTCTCTCTCTCTCTCTCTCTCTCAAGCCTGTGTAATTTTAGTTTAAATAAATAATACAGAAAAAAAGAATCTAGGTTTCACACTTTATTAGTTTTACAACAAAATGGGCATAGAAGGCTAACACATTTTTGTTAAGTTAAAAATATGGTTTAGTGGGTGCTTATTAGTTTAGCTGGTAAAGTATTTTGGATGTATTCTAAATCCAAACTTCACTTAATCTTTGATAAAAGAAAAAGTTTATTAAAAAATAAAAAATAGTTCAAGACCCAATAAAATATTTTTTTTTTAAAGAAAAATTTGAGCTTGAGACTCATAGGTCTTAGACACTCAACTTTACTGATAAAATATTATTGAAAAAAGAAAGTAACATTTCGGTGAAATTCAAACTGACATATTTTGGTATGGAAAAAAAAAAAAAAGAAAAAAGGATTGATGATTAGTTCTTGGCCAATTATGATATAATCTAACAAAAAAATTTAACCACTCGATAGCTTTAACCTCAAAAGCAACGAAAGGGCATTATCGTCATCACGAGTTCTTATCAACCTTAAAAAATAAAAAAAAAAAGAGAAAAATTTAGTGACCAACACGTAATTTGATAAAAAATATTATTCAATTAAAAATAATAAAATAACATATACATCCTTAAATAGTATGTTAGATAGAATGTCTCGCGGCGCATTTTTTGTTAAGTTATTACCTAGTCTAGCTTTTAGACAGAAAGTCCAACGTTCGAGAAAATGAAAATTCCAATCCTTGCCACTTCTCCTCCATGGTGGAAGCTCAGTCTCTCGCTCTCTTTCTCTCTCTAAGCTCTCGCTCTCTCTCTCTCTCTTCTGTCTCTGGTCGCATGAAGGCAAAGTGACCCACCAATGAAAAGCCCACACACATTCACACACAAAGTCACAAACTCGCAAACAAAAGTCGCACAAGCACTACCAGCCAGCCAGACAAGGTAAAAAACCTCAAAATACCCAAAGAAACATAAACCAAAGTACTTGGCCTTTTACTCTTTTTTTTTGGGGGGGGGGTTAGCCATCTCCCTGCGTCTTCTTCAACTGAATAAGTGAAGAGTTTGGCTGACTTGCTCTTCTTGTTCTTGTTCTTCTTTGTTTCAGCTCTCTCTCTCAGAATAATTTCCACTTCCCACTTTGAATTCCAACTAAAAAAAGACGGCATCTTTATATGTTTAAGCGAGAAAAAACCTCCGCTTTTGTCCCAAGAAGACACCATTTTTAGGTTTCTGCTTGTTGTGGACGATGTTTCCGCGTCTCATAGATGGTTGTATCGGCGACACGGTACCGTTTCGGTTGGTTTTGGTGAGATCTATGGAAAGAAACTTAGTTCCCGTTCTTGTTTCCTAAGTTTACCGGTCGCCGAACGGGTCGGAACGTTTCGGGTTTTGTTGTTTTGGTGGTATAGAGAGGTGGGTTTGGAGCTCTGATCTCGAAAGATTTATGCTTTTCTTGTGTTTGGTGGCTGTCTGGTAGTGGACAAAAAAAAAAAAAAAACGGGGATAAGGATGTTTCCAATCCGGATATCGCTTTCCATTGTGGGTTTATCTCTATCCTTGCATTTCACAATCAAGCATTAAGCTGTAGCCAAAGTTCTAAGGATTTTACATTCCTGTCCTTTGCTAATGCTTTGAGGTTTCCTACGATGTCTGAAGAGTAATTCTTGGTGTCTTAGAGTTGGATAGTTGTGGTTGAAAGTTCCATTTCAGTCTCAGGTTTTGTCTTTGAAGGTTAGAGCAGTGTTCTTTGGGAGGAGAAGCTACTCGGGTTGATCATATATACTTCTTGTTGGTGTAGCAAGGTGCAAGACTTTGGCCGATTTGTGGAAGAAGGGCAACTTGGATTGTTGGTTGGACACAGAATTTCAGTTGATTCAAGAACTTTATCTTGTCATTTTGGGAGAAAGATCCTGACTTTGTGTCCTGATCCTTTTCTGGTGGGGGTTTGTGTGGTTGTGTGGTGAAATTGATCTAAGGATGGCAATGTCCTGCAAGGATGGTAAGCAGCCAGTAAACATAGACAATGGCAAGTATGTCCGGTACACGCCTGAGCAGGTAGAAGCCCTGGAGAGGCTTTATTATGAGTGCCCTAAACCCAGCTCCATACGTCGCCAGCAGCTTATTAGGGAGTGCCCAATTCTCTCCAACATTGAGCCCAAGCAAATCAAAGTTTGGTTCCAAAATAGGAGGTTGGTAGTTTATGAAAAGAACTGCCTTTTTGTGGTTTCTATTATGTCAAGATTCGTTTTTAGAGTAGCTGGAAATGAAAACTTTCTGCGCAAAAGTCCAATCTTTAGAATTTAAGCATATTTCTTAAGTAAAAATTTTAAAGGGGTGCATTTAAAACTTGTGTTGGTTGGGTGAATGATTCAAGAAAAGAATAGGGAGGAAGGAAACTTTAAAAATTGTGATCTCTTCCTTGAATGATAGAAAAGAAAAGAAAATAAATGAAAAGAAATGGAAGGAACTTTCTTTATCTACCAGTTGATTTCATTTAAAGGACCATTTAATTTTAAAAGCCTTGACTTTGTGTATCTCATCATTGCCACTGAAATTACTCTCTAATAATAAACAATGGCTAATGGGTGTTTTTGTGCATCTGCTCTTCAGGTGTAGAGAGAAACAAAGGAAAGAGGCATCACGCCTACAAGCAGTGAATAGGAAGCTGACTGCAATGAACAAGCTTCTTATGGAGGAGAATGACAGGTTGCAGAAGCAAGTGTCACAGCTGGTGTATGAGAATGGCTACTTTAGACGACAAACCCAAAATGTGAGAATTAGAGATACTTCCTTTTTCCTTATATTCCCCAACATTCTGTTCCTTCATTTAGGATCTTGTTTGAATAAAGTTTGCTTGATTTTCACGTAGGAGAATTGTCTAACTTATTTATTAGTGTATTTGTGGATGTTTAGGAATTGAGATTGAAGGGTTTGTTTTATTTTTTAACATTTTCTTACAGACAACGCTTGCAACCAAAGACACAAGTTGTGAATCGGTGGTGACGAGTGGTCAACACCATCTGACACCTCAGCATCCGCCAAGGGATGCTAGTCCTGCAGGGTTAGTGGGGTTGCAGTTGTTGTGTCCCTTTCTTGTATTGTGCTTTGTGACCACTTGGTTTTTGTGTGAAAGTGTGGGTGTGTGAGTGTTTTTGGAATATTCAATTCAGTGCTTTGTATTTTTTCCAGGCTTTTGTCCATTGCAGAAGAGACTTTAGCAGAGTTTCTTTCAAAGGCAACCGGAACTGCTGTGGAGTGGGTCCAAATGCCTGGAATGAAGGTAATAATTATTCTTTTCTTACTTTTCTATTAATTAATATACTCTCTCTCTCCCCTGCCCAAAATCTTGTCCTTTTCCAATTAACGGAAGAAACACACGGCCAACTATAAAGTTTGGATTTTACTATGCTAATGTTTCATTTACTTATAATTATTATTTACTGATGGAAATTTTTTTTATATTCCTTTTCCTTTTTACTAGGAAGATAATGAAAAGTTTGGTGGTTTTATCGTTTAATTATATCCTTAATGAAGGAATTTGTCCCAATGGTGTGGGGTAACACATTGTTTTTGTTCAGTTGTCTCAATGTAAAAATTTGTTTCTTTATGTGCAGCCTGGTCCGGATTCCATTGGAATCATTGCTATTTCTCATGGTTGCACTGGTGTGGCAGCACGAGCCTGTGGCCTGGTGGGTCTAGAGCCTACAAGGGTGAGTCCATTTTGATTTTTCCTTTCTGTATCAATCCCATTCTTTGAGCAAATATAATTATATGATTTGACTGTCCGCTGGCCAGGTTGCAGAAATCCTCAAGGATCGGCCGTCATGGTTCCGTGACTGCCGAGCGGTGGATGCGCTGAATGTGCTGCCCACTGCTAATGGTGGAACCATTGAGCTGCTGTACATGCAGGTAAGAATTAAGGATTTTGCAAGTGGAATATCTGTGGGGCATCCTAGTTTGCAAATGTTTAATTCCTAAGAGTTCTTGATGTAGCTCTATGCGCCAACAACACTGGCGCCTGCTCGTGACTTCTGGTTGCTGCGTTATACTTCTATTTTAGAAGATGGCAGCCTTGTGGTATGTGTTTGAAGTATTTCAACTGTATTTGGTTGCTTTGGCTTTTTGGCTGTTTGACATTCTTGACCTTTCTGTTACTCATGTTCTTATGGACAGGTCTGTGAGAGGTCTCTTAAAAACACTCAAAATGGCCCAAGCATGCCACCAGTGCAGCATTTTGTGAGAGCTGAAATGTTGCCAAGTGGGTACCTGATACGACCCTGTGAAGGGGGCGGCTCAATCATACACATAGTTGACCATGTGGATCTGGAGGTAGGCTATCCTTACTCCAAGAAGGCATCTTGTTGTTTGTGATATGTGATGCCATTTTGACCAGAAAAAATCTATTCACCTGAATATTTATTTTTGTCAATTAGCCCTGGAGTGTGCCTGAAGTTTTACGCCCGCTATATGAGTCATCTACCATGCTTGCACAAAAGACAACGATGGCTGTAAGATATGAGTCTGCCTTCGGTATCCTAGTATTCATATTTATTTAGTTTTGTTTTCTGTAACATTTAAAATGACTGGAGAGGCCTTTTTCTTCAGAATTATGCCATTATATTATTACGAACAAGATAGGGAATGATTTTTTAATTAACATTTCTTATTTCATTCAGGCTTTACGACAGCTGCGGCAGATAGCTCAGGAGGTTTCTCAGTCCAGTGTAACCAATTGGGGACGGCGCCCAGCTGCACTAAGGGCACTGAGTCAGAGGTTGAGCAGGTTTGTGTTTTCAGTATGCTGATATCTAACTCAGTTTCTTTGTCCGTTAAGTTTTATTGATGGCATAACCTTAACAGGGGTTTTAATGAAGCTGTCAATGGGTTTACTGATGAGGGATGGACTGTGTTGGGCAATGATGGCATTGATGATGTTACTGTCCTTGTGAACTCTTCACCTGACAAGTTAATGGGTTTAAATCTTTCCTTTACCAATGGATTTCCACCTTTCACCAATGCGATCTTATGTGCTAGGGCATCGATGCTATTACAGGTTAGAATGCCAGAGTTGTTTTCTTCTATAATATTTGTAGCAAATGACCATGCCAGAGTTGTTACATGGAAAATGCTTTTTATTTGTTACCTTGTTTTAGAGATTTTGCATATGTCTTTGTTTTGAACTTGCAACAGTCGTGTTCCTGTGGTGGAAAGCTGTCTTGTTGCATGTTTAGAGATTATTCTGGAAGACTCTGTTGGTACTGAACTAGATTATCTAGCATGCAGAGTTGCTTTTGGGTTACTTGCCTCCCATCACTATTTTCCTTCAAATTTATTTAAGGGAAAACAATGACTAGTTTGTGGGACAAAGTCTTAATTTGAGTTTAAAGTCATCTTACTCTCAGTGTTATTTGTCATTTCTTTTATTTGTTTTGCTGTTTGTTCTTCCTATTCTGATGTGCATCTTCTCCCTTTCAGAATGTCCCTCCTGCAATACTTCTTAGGTTTTTGCGGGAACACAGGTCGGAATGGGCTGATAATAGCATTGATGCTTATTCAGCTGCAGCAGTGAAGGTTGGGCCTTGTACCTTACCAGGGTCTCGAGTTGGATGTTTTGGAGGTCAAGTTATACTGCCTCTGGCTCACACTATCGAACATGAGGAGGTGGGTATGTGGATAGTATTTGTTGCTGTTGAATGAAGTATAAGACCATCAAAGCCATTTCCTCTGGACATTCTATTTCTTATCTTTTATATGACAAGTTTTCTGCAATTCTTAGTTCCTGGAGGTTGTTAAACTGGAAGGTGTTGGCCATTCCCCTGAAGATGCTACGATGCCAAGAGACGTGTTTCTTTTGCAAGTAAGTATCAAGCTGTTCCATTGCTTCTCAGATTCATTTTAGTCCATTCTCACAGCACATTCTGAGACTGACCTGCAAGCCACTGTAGACTAAATCTTATCTTTTTCTATCAATGTTTTCATTTTGGACCCCAATTAAATTTGGGATTAAAGCTTTGTTGTTATTACAATGTTTTCATTTGAGTGAGGATGGTATTAGCTCCTTTAACTTAAGCTAATACCTGGTGCAAAGCTTTAATGTCCTGTGAAATGGTCAATTGCGTGTTAGTTTGGTCACTCGAAGTAGATGAATCAAAATTGAGGGGAAGGGCTGATCTGAGATTTTGAAGATATCATAGTACAAGTTTTGAACAGCAGGATATTTGGTGGGTCCTGTGGCTTGCTTGTTTCCTCTGAACCAAATAAAATGGTGCATAATCGCATGTAAAATAAGGATGTATTAGATTTATTTTCCTTTTTTGTACTTTTGGCAGCTTTGCAGTGGGATGGACGAGAATGTTGTTGGGACATGTGCTGAACTTATATTTGCTCCAATTGATGCATCCCTCGCCGATGAAGCACCTCTTTTGCCTTGTGGTTTTCGTATCATTCCCCTTGATTCTGGGAAGGTCAGCTGATTATGTCCAGTTTTGTATAATTATTCATAATGTTTATTTTTATAGGCCCTTGTCTTTGACACATTGAAAATGATGCAGGAAGTGTCCAGTCCAAATCGCACCCTAGATCTTGCTTCTGCTCTTGAAATTGGACCTACCGGAGGAAGAGTATCCAGTGATTATCTTGCTAATTCCAGCTGTACGAGATCTGTGATGACAATTGCACTTGAGTTTGCATTCGAGAGTCATATGCAAGATCCAGTTGCATCAATGGCCCGTCAATATGTCCGCAGTATCATATCTTCTGTCCAGAGGGTGGCATTGGCTCTCTCCCCTTCCCATTTAGGTTCACAAGCTGGTCTTCGCTCACCACTTGGTGCTCCTGAAGCACAAACCCTTGCTCGTTGGATCTGCCAGAGCTATAGGTATAATATTTTGTTAATCTTCATCCATTTTGTCTGAACCAGGAGGTATTGTGATATGATGTCAATTTGTGTTATGTCAAAATGCACTGCAATAACTCTAATGAGTCAGTTGATTATAATGGAGTGTTGTATTTTCTCTGAAAAAAACCAATTTCTTCTCTTTGTAGCTGAATTATGGTATTCATCCTTGCTCTCAATTTTGAAGGGTCCAGAATGTTATGACTGATTTTTCCTGCATTTAAGGGGATGTTACTGCTTTCAAGTAGAGAATATCAATTAGATTAATGAATCAATCTCAGCTTGTTTTAGTCAGAGAAAAACTTATCCAAATCAGATTAGAAGCCAGAAAAATGAAAAGAAATTAAATTGGATGTTCCCTTAAAACTTCATGTCATGATTTAATCAACTCTTTCTTGCAAATGCTTGTGTACCTCCATTACATGTTTATAAATTTCCAGGTGCTACTTGGGCGTGGAGCTACTCAAATCCAACAGTGAAGGAAGTGAGTCCATCCTCAAAAACCTGTGGCATCACTTGGATGCCATCATGTGCTGCTCTCTGAAGGTGCTCATGAAAACTATGTTACCACCACCTGTATTCCCCTTTTCTGCTCATGATATGATTAGTTTGGAATGGAATCCAAGATATCTGGAGCTTAAATCATAGAAATTGAGTTTTATCTGGGCTCTTGTGAGTTGTCAATTCTTCTGATGATATGAGTGGATGCTGTTCCATCAGCACGATGCCTTTTAAGATAAATTGGAAAACAGATTTTTCATGCTTTTTCAAATAGTGCATCTTTCTCTTTATGAATATGGAGTTTATTCTAAGCGAAATGTGGTGATATCATCTCCTCTTTTGTACTTTACTGGCTGAGCTATCAAAATGATAATGTAAACATTGTTGTCTTTGATGTTCAAATCTGAATTGCAAAATTTCCATGCTGATGCTGCGAGTCCAATAATGGTTATAGTGCAAGTACTGAAAGATGAGATTCATCATCTTAAGATATATTAAAATCCTACAGGTATATTTATAGTCAAAGTGATTTGGTCTGAAGCTTTCATTCATGCAGGCATTGCCAGATTTCACCTTTGCAAACCAAGCAGGGCTTGATATGCTGGAGACAACCTTAGTTGCCCTGCAAGACATAACATTGGAAAAGATATTTGATGATCACGGTCGGAAGGCTCTCTGCTCGGCGTTCCCTCAAATAATGCAGCAGGTTTGTAGTTCTCTTTACTGACCAAAGCGATGTATAATGCACATGATAAGCAGGCTAGATTAGATTTCATATGACTCGAAGGTCACAGGTTTGAGTAAGAGAAAAGCCTTTTTGAACTTATGGTTAAGACTTTGTGTATCTTGACCTTTCATCAGACCCTGTAGTGTGAGAGCCTTGTGCACTAATACCCCCTTTATAAGCAGATTATAATATAAATGCATTGGAAATTTGAATACTAAAAATCAGATTTCTTAAATGATGGAATCTTCATCATTCCCACTGTAATGGGGTGCAGTGCTGGAGTAATCTGTACTAGATTTGTTTTATTTTTTATGTGTGCCGTGTCTCATACAAGCCTTTTCTGTCGGCAGGGTTTTACTTGTCTTCAAGGTGGTGTATGCTTGTCAAGCATGGGGAGACCAGTTTCTTATGAGAGAGCAGTGGCCTGGAAAGTGCTGAATGAGGAAGAAAATGCGCATTGCATCTGCTTTATGTTTGTTAACTGGTCCTTTGTCTGAGGTTTGGTCCAGAATATAGTGGACAGGGAAAGTTAAAGATAGAAAACACTAGAACTAATCTTATTTTGTTTGCTTGTTTATCTTTTGATCAATGACACCTTTGGATGATGCAGCAGACCTAATAGGTGCCATGATTCTGTTCTTTTGCTGTATCCTGAATGTCTGTGTGAAGCTATTATCCACGAACTCAACATTTGAATAGCATAAATGCCTAGTAATTGGTTTGGTGTCTTCGATGAAATATGATAGATTTAGAGTAGCCATTGCGTTGCATTCATCGCTCTATACTGTTACCTGCTGCATTTGATGCTGGTCTACCTTTTTGCACGTTCAAGTCTACCACATGAATCGCAGCCATAGTTTTCATTTTACAGTCAATTTGTACACCAGAGTAGACACTGTTGATGCCGTTTTATAGCTAGGTTTGCGAGGTGGTCCATATCTTAGTCTCTTAAGGTACGTTTTAGTGGAATAACTTGAAATAAGGGAGTTGTGGAATTTATGGGATAAGGGAGAGTTATTTTCTATTGTGTAATTTATTATCTAATGAATTTTGAGAATGTATACCTTGTTTCGCAAGTCAAAAGTGGAAGACAACTCTCAACCTGGCAGACAGTCAGGAGGCACCAGATTGTCAACTTTCTGGAAAGGATTCTCTTTGCATGGTTTGCTCTTGTTTGGTCAGCCATGATTAAGATGAGGACCTGCACGGGCCCTATTGATGGGTAAGATGGCAATAACTTCAGTGTGGCGGTTTTTAACTTCAATCATGTAATGGCATGAAAGTATATAATTGTGCTCGTTACAGCGCTTTTTTTTCGGTGGTTAGTCCGTCGGTGTCAGGATTTAAACTCTAGTTGGGGTGATTAAGAGTTTAGCTTTTGTAGCATCAGACTACACGGCTGGTGGTTGGCATGGAGAAAATTGTTTGATGGAAGCAGACATCTTGAACTTATGCCAGCTAGACCAACAGGCTTTTGATTTCGTGGTAAATTGAACCAATGGTTCTGGATGGACAAGTGGGTTTAAAAGTAAGTGCCACCGTGCTACCGTATTGCTCTGTCTGGTTGGGTCCAGCCCGTAGCTCTGTATGGGTTATTTTTGAGTGGGTTGGGTTCAGGAAAGGAGAGCAGACCCGAAACTTGGGCAGGGTTCGATTTGGGCTTGGACCAGAAAAATTAAAGGTTTCCCTTGCATGGATTCAGGCCTGAGCTTGGCCCATTTCAGTAGTAACATGAACACCTCTGCAGAGAACTCTCTCTCTCTCTCTCCATCGATAGGGGAAGGGTCTTCGGGTTTCAGGTTTTTTGGGTTTTTCCATATTTTGTGGTCTTAGTGCAACAGTATCGTGACTCTATTGTGAGCTAGTCTCTCGTCGAGAAACAACAATCCCAAGACCTACGATGTAGGAGTTTTATGAACTAGATGTATTTTTTGTTTTTTGTTTTTTTTTAAATTATTATTTATTTATTTATTATATATTTTATGGCCTTATACAAAATAGTCTGCCTCCAGCCAATTTGTTGAAGTGTTGCCTAGGAAAAAGACTGTCCAGTTTTTACTCTCCCCCCCCCCTCTCTCTCTCTCTCTCGCTCTCTCTAGTTAGTATTTGCTCATATCTTGGAAAAATCATGATGGCCAGATGATGCATAAGTAATATTCTTTTCTTACAGAGTTTATGGGGAGAAAGAAAATAAGATATCCTGAATTCTATGATTGCATTGCCCATCATCATCTAAATCGTACCTTGCAAAGTGTTTGTTCTTGTCAGTAATCAAAAGGCTACTTGATGAAAAACAACACATTTATATTTTATTTAGGCAAATAACAAATACAACCACATACATATCCACCACATAAAAGTGGGTTACATGCCACGACTGATGGCAGTCTTTTACATCCATCCAACAACTTACATTTTACACACGGATAGTAAATATTGCATATTAGCTTCATAA